>CM029273.1:12061711-12403893 GCA_016920895.1 Vaccinium myrtillus
CTTTGGATGCATGAAGAAAGTCAGAATTTGGGAAGTACAACCCTTTCATGAATTGACCCCAGAACGAATGAGGGTTTATAGTCAGCCTCCACCCCTGTTTGGCTAGCATAGCAAGGTTGAAGGCTCTGAAAGAATGCAAAAGAGATTTGCAAATATACAACTCCTTATAAACAAAAGGACTGAAATGGAAAAGCATATTGAACTAGGAAATAGTGTAGGTAGGGATGGCAATTCATTCTATCCAGCCCCGAACCCTTCATGCCCTACCCCGATTGGGGTGGATATTTATAAGATTTGTCAAGTATAAGGTAGGGGTACGGGAGAATTGAAAAAAGCCGACAGGGTTAGGGTAGGGTTAGGGTAGACATCACCCTCCCTGAACCCGCCCTGAATTTTTTTTATGCAAAAAATGATATTTTTATTCTTATATTTTTATTCATACAACTAGAATCTCAAATTATATATCAATTCTTTATCATTTTCCTTTTAGATAGAAGATGTTGGTTAAGTTGTCATTGTTATTTTCCTTGTTGATCTGCCAATTTTCTGGCTCATTCTTTAGCTAGTAAAGGTTTCATTGGACGGGATATGGTCGATGGACTGAGTTCCCCCTCGGATTGGCTCCTCCCTTCCTTATCAAGGGATGAAGGGTCCTCTCGATGCTTTTTGGCAATCACTAATAATATCATCTGTTATCATTTTTTACAATAAAAAAAATGTCATTGTCATTTTGTGAACTTTTATTATGTATACTCACTAATTTTGAAAATAAAAAATATATATATATTTTAATATGTTAATATGTAAAAAAATAGAGGCGGGACGGGTAAACCCATTACCCGATAAGGGTGAGGCGGGGAGTACCCCTCCATTACCCAATTGAGTTAGGGGCGGGGCAGGGGTCGGGATAGATTTTCGGGTCGGGTCGGGGTATGACCAAACCCGCCCCACCCCGCTCCGTTGTCATTCCTAAGTATGGTCAATGGAACTAAATAGGGCATGGGAGGATATAGTCGGTGCAACCTTCTCAACATTTTGTAATAAAGTTAAAAAATTTGGCTTTACTAAAAAAAAATTAAAGTCAGGATCTTAATTGTCTATTTTATCGATTCTTCTTGTCGATAAGAATCGATAATCCATAACAATTTTAGGCGAAACTAACAAATGCAAAAATGAGTAAAGACAAAAAAAAAAAAAAAAAAAGAAGGGCCAATGACTTATTTTAGCCAAAATTCCCCGTAATATCAGCGGTTAAAAGGTTGAGTGTACACAATTAAATTATCTTGTACTTTTTTAAAGAGCCATTAATATACAAATACTTGTAAAGTTTGAATAGAAACATTAACTGTATCATTTTAAGTATATCCACGATTGCAATTTTACATGAAATATTAATAAACAAAATATTTGTGCGTGCACGCAACTTTTGCATTAAACTTCTTTTTGTCAAGACCTTGACTAGTTCAACATATATATCTACATACTATTATCATGCCGGCAATCGGTAATTGGACAAACAAAAAATATATGTTTTTTAATTTAATTATTAAATAACTAAATTACATGATATGACATCTGAAAATTCCTCAAAAAAAAAAAAAAATGAGAACTTGAAAAAGATATGACATCTGAAAATTCCAAAATGAATTATTGTAGTACTTAAATAGGAGTAACTGCCAAACAGGCCCCATGGTCCCCCGTTACTCCGTGATCCTTCCGCGGTTTGAACGGAGACACAGACCGTTAATATCCGGCTCAACTGATTGTCGGCCGGTCTAACCAAAGTCGTGAAGAGAGCCGCTGGATCTCTCTCTCTCTCTCTCTCTCTCTCTCTCTCTCTCCCTCTCCCTCTCCCTCTGAGACACTTTTGCAGTTCACACTGCAAGTAATACCACAAAGCTTACTCTTCAAAACCCTAGTTGTTCAACCCAAAGTACCCAATACAAAAAAAAAAAAAAAATTGATCCAGCGGTGTGGGTGGCACTGAGATGCACTAGGTGGTTTCGATTTTGGAATGGTGATTTGAAGAGAAAAAATGAGGCGGAGACCTTCGGATTTCCGGCGGCCGGTGCGGCGGAGGTTCTCGAACGTGTTTTGGTTGACCTTGTGTGGATTGGTGGTTTTGTTGCTCATTGTCCTCTTGAGTAGAGAGAGCCTGCCGGAATCGAGATCGGCGTTGATCAAGGTAACGATCTGTTTCTTATTGTTTGTTTCTAATTCAGTTTTTGCATTCTGTTTGGTTGCGGAGAAAATGCACGAAATGGAAATATGTATGTATTCCTCCTTTGAATCAATTGGATACGGGCTAAGTTTGGATGATAGAAACGTTGAGAGAGAATGGAAATGTGGTTCAGAGCTCAGTGATTCCTGCTTGTGGAATGACTTGGAATAGAGAAGCCGTTCATCTTGTTGTATGCGTTTAGAAATCAGATAAATCAACAGATGCACAACGTGCGAAGCGAAGAATAATCAAGGAAAGAAAAAAAGAACGCAAGACAGAGATTTTTACGTGGTTCCCCGACTTTGTAGTTGAGTACATCCACAGCTCACTCCAGATCCCACATGAAGAGAATAGTTATATTAACAGTTGCATATGGCAAGTATTTATAACCTAGGGTTCACATCCCCAGGTACCAAATAGTCGGCAAAGCGCAAATGAAATAGAACCAGGCTTCACAAGTCCGACAGTATCTAAGCCCGGAACCACATCCCCAACATAAAGAGCAATATCCTCAGTTCTGCATACCCTGCGTGATAATATTTTAAATTGACCGATTAGCAGAAACATGTTGAAGCCTACTGCACTTTTTTAAATGAAGTTTCTTGGATGACATTTTAATGTGATAGCCTTAAGCCCTTAGATATTAGATTCCAAGTAATCAGATTCCGAGTCCATCCAACTTTACGGGCATCCATAGATAACCCTGGAGTAAACCATATATTGGCTTAAAGGTAGCGAATAATGGTTGATGGGTCTTGGGTATTGTAAGATTTGTTGCCTTTGCTCCAAAGTACTTGCTTGTGCTACTAAGTCAGCTAGTCACAAATTTGAAGACTGGCTATCTTTCGTTTTATCTACTTAAGAAATGCCTTTTAGTTGCTGAGCTAGTTTAAAAAAACTTCTTCTGCTATACACCTTTAGATAAAATTCAGACACACACGTAATTCGATAGGTGAAATTAACATGATGAGTGACAGTTTCCGATGTGGTTAGTCCATGATTCACGCAATGTAGCTTCTTTAGATGTGTGACAGTTTGCATCATGAATTAATTCATATTTTCTTGACATGTTTTTGTATTTGGTATTTCCGCCTACTTTATTACACATGAATGGTTTGTTATCTGCAAATAAGCATTAAGGAGATACCGAAATAAATAGGAGATATCTTGGCATATTCTTGGGATATGAATGATGGTTATTAAAACATCGATATACTCCCTCCGTCCCGTAATTTTTGTTACACTATTCTATGTTTGGATGTCCAATAATACATGTCATTTTGATAAGTCACAGGGAATTTTTTTTCGATCAACCTCATTTGTTGTCCTTGCTCTTTTAAAGTGGAGTAACAGCTCTATTTGGAAATAAAGGGAAATCTCGAAAACTTGTACCTTTTGAAGAGTAATGACAAAGAGGACTAAAATTATGGGTCAGAGGGAGTATATCATTGCTTATCACACTAACTTTATGAAGTTTTATCATTTTTGTTCTTGTTATTGTGTTATTTTGGGGGATCTGCGGTGGGGTTTAAAGACACTGTGATGTGGAGATTTTAAAGGTTGTCGAGCACTGAAAACAAGATGGTAGGGTGTTTACATGTTCAAAACATAAAATGTGCTAATTATTGGGGAAAGAGTAGGATGTTGTCGTTAAGTTCAATATGCATGGCTGGGGGGAGAGCTAATCCTAATTACTGTTATTCAAAGGTGGAAGCAGTTTGCGCATAAATTATTCAGAAGCTATAGTAGGATAATGCTGAAAACCCCTTGAGAGGGCATGAGCTTTTTGCTGAAGCTGGCTTTGTTATGGGGAAGTGTAGGTACATAATGCATTGTGTCCATGGATCTCAAGAATGGTTAGAGTTAGTACGATAAGTAACTTACTTTAGAGTTTGTTGTAGATTTGTAGTATTGTAGTTTTTTATTTCCTTAAAATCAGTGCACTTTAAAGAGCTGTTGATGTGCAAGTTCTAGGAGAAAATATTTTTTGTTGTACATACATCTCTTATCTTCTCAAAAGAGTATTACCAAGAAGTGATTGGTTGATCAGTACTGCTTGGGTTGGTAGTTAAAGTAAAAGTTTCAGAAAGCTTCTCATTGATATGAAGAGAGAAAAGCAACCCACTAGACAAAAGGACGTATTGTCTTATTGGTAAGACACGGATAAGAAGCGTTGGCCTGGTTGGAGAATCCTGCAGCAGCGAAATAGTAGAGTAAGTCTTGTTCCCACTCTTGAGGTTGTGAACTTTCTGCAGGTGGGCCCTACCAAATGCTTCGGCTAAGTTGAGTCTCGTCTTGAGTCTCAAATTATCTTGAGTCTCAAATTATGGCCAGGACATGCAGGGAAAAAAATGCCTTGAGACCATCGAGTTTGTGCATTGCCCTCCAAAAACCTACGAAGTTGTGTGTTCGAACAAAGTGAATATTTTACGCATTTTATATGAGGCGTACACATTTTTAGGAACAATGGCCTTAAGTCTTCACGCACTCACCAGCTCTCTCAACCACTATCTTTGCTTGAAGTGAGAGATTAGTTGTGTATGTTTTTTGTTTATATAAATTGGTGCACACTTAAGCCTATAAGGGTTGTTTGGTAAAGGTTTTGAGGGAGTTTTTTGGGGTAATAAGTGGGGAAAGATAGATAGAGAGATGGGAGTAATAAGTCACCTTGTTTGGTTGCTACTTTAGGAAATTTTTCCAAAAATAGTTTTGGAATATTTTTCTTCTCTCTCCACTTATTACTGCTCTCTCTAATCATTAATCACATTTCTCTATTCACTCATTACCTCTCTCTCGAATCATTTCTTTCATTTCTCTCTCTATCTCTCCCCGCTTATTACCCATCTCTCCAATTGTCACTCTCATTTCTCTCCTCAATCATTATCCCAAAAACCAGTTTTTAAAACCAAACCAAACACCTGCAAAAATATGTCTCAAATTTTTTTTCCTCAAAACTGCCAACCGAACACAGTGAACGTTTTTATGTTTGTGGAGGCTTTTATAAATATTTACTTAGAACTGTTACCACTCTCCATACTTTTTGTCACGGGCTTAAGTATCAGATTGTCTCTTTGGCCCAATGTGGTCTGATAATGCTGATGGTGCCTTACTATGTGCACGGCTATCTAGTCCAGTACGAAAGCACACACTGAGTTTGGAGATCTGATATGCAGTGTCGGTTTGACCCCTGCCCTTGTGTCATTCTACTTGTCTTCCTATTCAATGAAGTGAGGCAACCTACGTGGCATCCATCCATGTATCCAGAGGTCTCATCCACCAGTTGATGCCATCATATCAAACTTGAACTATTTCTCTTTTATCCTTTTGCTCAAAGAAGTCTGTCTGTATCTGGGTTCTTCACAAAGTAATGCTGAGTGAAGGGCAAAGAGCCAATTGCCTAAATTGACCAGTACATGATATAATATTGGTTATGTTCAGTCACTCAAAGCAAAAAATTGGAGCCTTATCAGTATCTCTCTTGTTTGAGCTAGTTTTGCTTGCCCTTTTTGGGTCCTGTTACTCTAGAATTCTACAATGGTGGATAGAACAATTATATCTCCTTTATACTCTAATCATATCCCTCTACTTCCTGAACCGAAACCTACTGAGCTACCATTTTATCTTTAATGACCACTTAGTGCAGACTGTCCTTAGTTGGTTATAGCTACTTGTTTGGAAGGTGAAGTGGCTAGTATGTTTGATCCGTCTGGACCAGTTGATTGACAGCTCTTCCTGGGCTTCTCATCTTGAAGAATGCATTTCCTGGAACTTTTTCCCGACACTAGTGAAGAGATTGTGCTATTTTGATTGTTAGCATTCAAAAAGGATTCTATTGAGGTTTTGATTATGGATGTGCTAAGAGAATGATAGCCCATCCTGAATTGTGTTTACTCTTCCTGGCACCACACATTGACCAATTTTGATGCTAAATTAGCAGCTCATTCTCTGGAATAGCTATTGGTTAGCATTGACTCTTCTTTCTTGGCTTTCCTCTTTGTTAACCTTATATTGTGAAGGTCTCTATCAATTTGCTCATCTTGATTCATTACAATATTTCCAAGTTAAAGATCCTTGATGTGTACATCTGCAAACAAACATACACAAGCTTCTACTGCTGGGGAGATGTTTATTTGCAGAATCATGTGGTATTAGTCAGGTTTGACAACTTGATGAGCCAATTGCATAAATAACAATAACAGAACCCATCTAGTCCCCAATCATTGTGGGTATGGGCGGGAGATGATTGGAGGCAAACCTAACCTTTGGCAATATTTGCACATAGTGGCTGCTCTCAAAATACCATTGAAACAGTGGCCCCGTAAACCTCCAAGAATTGAGGAGCTACAGGAACGTTTTGTTGCAGAACCATGCCCCCAAATCAAAGCCGAAAGGCATTAGGGAGGGCAGGCCTAGAGACCCAACTCAATTTTTGTGCTCATTACCATGCTTCCTTCATTCATGTCCAAAGCATCTCACTGATGAATAACTAAAACAAATAAAGTAGGAATGGGGTGAGTCAGTGACTGCTCAAGTTAAAAGTTTTAAAGGGACGGGTAGAATTGCCTAGTTTTTGGTTAGATTGAATTTCATGGTTTTGGTTTTTTAGTGACTACAAATACTGGTGGAGCGAGTTGTCTAATAGAATCAATCATAATACTCGGTCAAGTTAGATATATTGATGCAGCAGTGTGAAGGATAAGATAACCTTGGAACTTCTGCTGTCCTGTTATGGCATGAAATGATTGTTCAAGATCGGGGATGGGTTTTAGGCTCCTATGTCTTGTTTGCTGTTTGTTAACTTTTCTAGTTTGCAATCATCAAATACAAATAAAAAGTAAATAACCTGTCTTCTTTGCTTTTACATATTATCCTATTATCCGCAAGTTATTAATTTGGTAATCGCATTGCTTCCCACAGAGATCTTACAGGCATGACAGAAGTACAGGAGGCCTTAATTTTACAGAAGAAATGTCAAGCCCGGACTCAGTCTCAAGGCAACTAAGTGAACAAATATCTCTTGCAAAGGCATTTGTTGTGATTGCAAAAGAAAGCAACAACCTTCAATTCGCGTGGGAATTAAGCGCCCAGATCCGTAACTCACAAATCCTTCTTTCAAATGCTGCCCTGAGGCGTACTCCTTTGACAACGAGAGAGGCAGAAACAGCGATCCGTGACATGGCACTTCTTCTTTTTCAAGCCCAGCAACTCCATTACGATAGCTCAACCATGATCATGAGACTTAAAGCCAAAATCCAGGGTCTTGAAGAACAGATGAACTCTGTCAACGAGAAGAGTTCAAAGTATGGACAAATAGCTGCTGAGGAAGTCCCCAAGAGTTTATACTGTCTTGGTATCAGCTTAACGACCGAGTGGTTCAGGAACTCAAATATACAGAGGGAACTTGAAGAAAAAAAGCAAACAGCTGCGAAACTCATCGATAACAATCTCTATCATTTTTGTGTCTTCTCTGACAACATTCTTGCAACTTCAGTTGTGGTGAATTCGACCTCTTTAAATTCCAAAAATCCGGATATGGTTGTCTTCCACCTTGTGACTGATGAAGTGAACTATGCGGCAATGAAGGCCTGGTTCTCTTTGAACAGTTTCAGAGGAGTGACTGTCGATGTCCAAAAGTTTGAAGATTTTACTTGGTTAAATGCTTCTTATGTTCCTGTTCTTAAGCAGCTTCAGGACTCAGACACTCAGAACTACTATTTCTCTGGCAACAATGACAACGGAAAGACTCCAATTAAATACCGAAACCCTAAATACCTATCCATGCTTAATCACCTCAGGTTTTATATCCCAGAGGTGTTTCCTGCACTGAAGAAGCTGGTATTTCTCGATGATGATGTGGTGGTTCAGAAGGATTTGTCTGCTTTATTCACTAAAGATTTGAATGGTAACGTTAATGGGGCAGTTGAAACTTGCATGGAGACATTTCATAGATACCACAAGTACTTGAATTATTCCCACCCTCTTATTCGCGCACATTTTGACCCGGATGCGTGTGGATGGGCGTTTGGGATGAATGTGTTTGACTTGGTTGAGTGGAGGAAGAGGAATGTGACTGGGATCTATCACTATTGGCAGGAAAAAAACATCGACCGCACTTTGTGGAAACTCGGTACGCTTCCACCTGGACTGTTGACGTTCTACGGGCTGACCGAGCCGTTGGATCCCATGTGGCATGTACTGGGTTTGGGCTACACGAATGTTGATCCGGTATTGATAGAGAAAGGGGCAGTACTTCACTACAATGGGAACTCAAAGCCATGGTTGAAGATCGGAATGGAAAAATACAAGCCGCTTTGGGACAAATACGTCGATTACGGCCATCCTCTACTGCAACAATGCAATGTTCATTGACATCACATGGCATTCTTTCTCGTCCTCAGCCTATTCCTACGGTGCGTCAAAAGCGTGAAATTTTTCCTCAGGACTGTTTGTATAATTTTAGCAGATCAAGCAAGGCTAGTCTCTCAGTGACTGTAGCAGAGTTAAGATCCTCTCATTGCATTCCTCCTGCCAGAAAAGACACAGTACAATCTCATTTGATGATCCAATCTGCTCATTTTGTAGGTCTCAATGGTTATATCATTCATGCAAAAAATTACGTCACGTTATTCATGTGATTAACATGAATTGTTTTTATTTGAACTATTCGTTACAGATATTTTGATTAACATGATTTGTTTCATATATGACGTCTACATTGAGACCTATAAAAATGAACAACTCGGATTATCAAATAGGACCTTGGTGGGTTCCATTTCACGAGGATCTTGAATTCCGTGTAGTGTGAATATTTAATTAATTGGTATTACAGTTGGCTGTTGTATTAGTATAAGATGGTTTCTCTTGTAATTTATTCCATTTATCTTTCTATTCAGACTGTTTCTTTTCTGTTAATACTACTCCCTCCATCCGGATTTGTTTGTCCTCGTTCTATTGCAACCGGATAAAAAATTAGTGATATTTTTAAATTGGTAAATAATTACATGTCCAACATCGATTTTGTTTGATAGATCTTGATCAATTCTATAAGACAATGTTTTTAAAATTACATAAAACATTATAAGATATAAATACTTGAAAAGTGGCACGAATTCCCAAATGAACTAACAAATCAGGACAGTGTGAGTATTTCAGTCACTCTCACAAGGTGAGCTGTATTCCTGCTAGCATCTACTGCAGTTGATATGAAGTCTTGATAAGAAAAAAAAAAAAAAAGGCCACCAGGGGACGAAAAAATTATCAAACAAAAATGGTGCAAAATCAAACCGAAGGGGCTGGCAAAGTGGTCTTGTCTCGGGACCTAGGAGTTTGCTCCCACCTAAGGCCCCAGGTTTGAATCCCCTTGGCACCAAACTCTTGGGGCCACTGGGAATTATGCTCAGTCGTTACCTCTAGGGCTCTGGTATTATTAGTTGAGATGCACGCAAGCTGGCGCCCGGACTTCTAGTTATAAAAAAAAAATATGGTGCAAAATGAAAGATATTTACCACAAAGCTTATAAATGTTATTTCCATTCCTTGCATCCTTAACAACTAATCCGGTGAATAAAAATTATCAATATATTTTTATTTTTCCTAAAAAATATTCCTAGGAATCTTAGTCATGATTTTCTATAGTTGACTCCTTATGTAGAATTATCTATTAACAAAATGATGCCGAAAAATAACATCATACCCTTACCCCAAGTAGTATAAAAACAGAGAAAACATAGTACTATCACAAAGTAAATTTATTTCTTCGGCAGAAAAATACCGTTCATTCATATTATACACAAGTTGTTTCCCCGGACACAATCGATGTAATAAATATGTGAGTCAACTCTTGTCTCGTAATTACAAATAGCTAACAAGAGCGATGGTTGATGTCTCATTGGCTATCTGCGTGATTTGTCATGAGTACCGCGTGAAAATGTCACGCCATACTCCAAGATCGTTGAATAACGTACACCATTTCAAAGGACAAAATCTTCAATCCCGCAAAACTTGCATATGTGCTTACTTATGCAAGCGCATGTAAGTGTTTGTGGTACTAGCAAAATTATTTTCAAATGGTATTCCGTCAAAGTTAAAACATTAAAATACATAAAAATAAATAAATAAAAGGAAAATAGATGCCCAATATTCACCGCAAGCCTCTAGCAAGTCATCCATGCACCCTAACAAAGCATGAGATGTCTTAATGAAGCCTTGCCTTTGTTCTCCTTCCCTTCTTCATCCAACATACTATGATCACAAGGGAGAGGAGAAGAAAGGCTTGAGAAAAACCACCTATTCTTTTTTTTTTCCCACCCAAAGTTTTCCAAAAAAGTCTATCAATTTGCTTCGGTAAATATTAAGATGAACGATCTTTTTTCGCGTTCGTTGAGAGAATACTTGGCAGATGATAAGTGCCAGATTCACGCCATTGATATCGAGGCCGGTTGGAGAGAAGAAAAAGAGACTATTGACCTCGACAAGTTTTTTGAAGATGTAGAGAAGGTGGAGGAGGATATGAAGGACGTGTATAGGCTATACAAGAAGTTGCAAGATTCGAATGAGGAGAGTAAAACAGTGCACAAAGCCAAAACCATGAAAGAGGTCCGGGCTCGAATGGATTCGGATGTTGGACAAGTCCTGAAAAGGGTCAAGGTCATTAAAGGAAAGCTCGAGGCGCTTGATCGAGCCAATGTCGCTCACCGAAGCCTTCCCGGGTGCGGTCCTTGTTCGTCTGTGGACCGTGCCCGGACCTTGGTTGTTAGTGCGTTAGGGAAGAAGCTCGGGGTCATGCTGGATGAATTCCAGACTCTGAGGACAAAGATTTCTTCCGAGTACAAGGAGACAATTGAGAAAAGGTATTCATAAAGACTACAGAATTGGGATTTTTAGTAGTATTGAATTTAGGCATACCTTCCAAAAGATCAGTTTTTTGCAGGATTTCAAAACGGGTCCTTCTATTGTCAGCCCAATGGACAGACGATAAGAGTGCTCTTTTACCGGTAAGAGTGTAAGAGCACTCTTATCGTCCGCCATTGGGCAGATGGTAGAATAATTCATTTTTAAGGAATGGTTTAAAAAAAACCAAGTTTTAAGAGACCAAAAAAGAGTTTTTTTTTTCCAAATGTTCAACAAACATTTTTCTCTCAATTAGAAATCTATTTAATATGAAATCGATTTTTATTTTTTACGTATTTTTCCAAGTGTTTTTACTTTTCGGAGTATTTTTTTGAAAGTCATATGAAAAACTTGTTCTCAAACAAAAACAGAACAAGAACTAAGATTATCGATCACAGTTATTTTGTGACTCATCTTGTACATCATTCTTGACTCTTCAAATACTTCAGAGGATTCTACTTACAATTTCCAATAGATATTTTATAGTAACGGGAGAGAAGGCGAACGAGGAAATGATCGAGATTCTGATATCAACTGGGGAAAGCGAGACATTCCTGCAAAAAGTGATCCAAGAACAAGCGCGGGGCCAGATTCTGGACACGATTTCGGAGTTTCAGGAGAGACACGACACGGTGAAGGAGATCGAGATGAACTTGAACGAACTCCACCAGATGTTTTTAGACGTGGCGGTATTGGTGGAGGCACAGGGGGATCAACTGGACGATATCGAGAGTCACCTGGCTCACGCAAGCTCATATGTTAGGCGTGCAGCTGATAAAATCCAGGTAGCCAGGGAAGACCAGAAGAGCTCGCGGAAATGGGGTTGCATTGCCATTCTTTTAGGCGCTTGTGTCCTTGTACTTATTATTTTACCAGTTCTGTCAGCTGTTTTGGTTCATGTGTTGTAGAAAAGTTTGAACGTTGTTGGTGGCTAGCGCTGCAAGAAGTGATAATTAAAATGTGAAGGATTAAAGAATGACCAAATTATATTTAGTAACTATGATCGAATGTTATAATAGCAACAATGATGTTAACGAGTAAATTGCATTTGTGCTATCATTCTTGAGAAAAAATTGCATGCCAAACGCCGACGTCCGAGCCATATAACAAACATATTTTGGACGGCCCAGTTTTAAGGTTGGCATTTTAATAAGTTTTGGGGGCAAATTTACCCCAACAAATCTGGTCCGTCCAAAACATGTGTGGACGGCTCGGATGACGCAACGGATACTACGTGGCGGTACCCTATATAGCATGCAATTTTTTCTTTTCTGAATGTACCACAATTGGAGGTAGCAAGTATACTTCGTTAATGAAATTTACCCCTAAATAGGATAAGGAAAATGCTACCTAAAGCTCATTGGGCTGTGGATAATAGCTGAAAAGGGTATTGATCTTCGTAAAAAGTGTATAGATATCCGTCACAGTGCACTGATAACTGTGACAGTTTTATTTAAATTCCAACTATTTTTTCTTTTCGTGTGTATTATTCTCTACTCAATGAGCACACGTTAGCCAAAATCGATAAGATAAACCTCATGATGTAGTATACTCAGTTACAGGCCCACCCTTTTTGCTTGTTTAATAAAGGGAAAATTTCAAAAAAAATCCTGACCTTTGACCCGTTTATCACATCAACACCTGAGCTTTTAAAAACGTCAACTAAACTCCTGAGCTTGACACTCTGTTATCAATCTACCCCCTCATTCGATTTTCCGTCCAATTGATAACGGCGAGTCCTACATGGACACATGTGGGACCCCCTTCCCATTAGTTGGCCTCCACGTGGACATGACACTACTTAAAAAAACCCCTGACCTTTGGACCAAATGTCCCGTAAACACCTGAACTTCTAAAACCGTCAATTAAACCCCTCACCTTGACACTCCGTAATCAATTCCCCCCCTCGGTCCATTTTTCGTCCAACTTAATGGAGACTCCCAAAACGACGTCGTTTGTGGGTTTGTCATGGGCTTCCAAATATGTTCGTTATACGTTGTCTATGGAGCCAACTTCAGGATCCCACACAAACGATCTGAACCGTTCAATAATTTTAAAATAATTAATTAAGTGGTTTTGTAAAAAAATTATGTCCATCGGATATTTATAAGTGATTGATCTAATTTATTTAGAATCAGGACCCTATAATCTGAAGAAAAAAAATCTAAAAAGTTATGCAAATGTGTGCTCGTTATCCTCTTGATCTGAACCGTAGATATCTTCCGAGGGCTTGGGGTCGGTAAACTGACCGGGTTTGGGGTTTTCTGCGAACTGGGTTTGTTGGGTTTGAGGTGGGTTTTCGATTTTAATCTTCTGGATCTCTTTGGAGACGTTTGGGATTGGGGGTTTTCTTTGTTGAGTGGTGGAATTAGTGGTTTTTCTGCTGTTGTTGCGTCTAGAGGTGAAATAAAGGGAGATTAGGAAGATAACAAGGACAATTGCGGGTGGTAAAATTGAGAATTGTGTCAATTCTAAGGGTAAAAAGTGTGATTGAGGGATACATTGGGTTTAATTCTTAACGGAAGTTGACGGCGGGGGACATTGATGAGTTTTTAAATATTGTCCAGGTGTTTATTTGAAAAATTCAAAAGCTCAAGTGTCTATTTGTGATTTTGCAGAAAGGTCAGGTGTTTTTTTTTTTTTAAATTTTCCCGAAAATCCCCAGCAACTTCTCCATTCATTTTCATTTTTATTTTCTCGTCTCACATTTTTATCTCAGTTATCGGACCACACAGTCGACGAGCTCTGAGCCCTGTGGCCTTGCTAGCGCCGCTGGTAATTCTCTCTCTCTCTCTTAATTTCTAACGGATGCTACGTTCGATTGACTTCTTGTTTGTTTCTCTGTCTGTGGATTTGTTTACTTTTGTAAATTTGTTTGGATATGAGGATTTCTTCATAAACATTTGGAATGTAGTACAAAATGTTATAGGAAACGGTTCCAGAAGTGTCGAAAACAATGAATGGAACTATTTGTACAATGAGAAGCAAATGACAAGAATGAAAGGGTAATTCGAAGAGGGTAAATAAGTAGGAAGGGTACAAATGAGCCGAGTTTTGTAGTGTTCGAGCTCGGCTTGATTTCTAAACGATCCTAAAACTTGAACATGAGCTCAGCCATTGCCCAGCCGTGCCCGGTTTATTTATTAAACAAGCCAATGTAGACGAGCTGAGCATACAAATGAGCCAAGCTTTAGAGCGGTGAACTTTTTTCTTTTACCACACGAGCCTAAAACTCTAGCTTGAGCTCGGTTAAAAAATGAAACGAATTGAACCCAGCCCAGCCCTTAACAACCCCATCTGAGCCCCGAGCTGCTCAGTCTGTCTGCAGCCCTAGAGAGTAAAAGACAAAAATTGGAGGATGCGTGATTCGCAATGACGCAGGTAGTGTGTACACCTCAGAGAGGTCCCATATCGGTGCGGACATTTTACATTTTCCGAATATGAGTCTGACACGCAAATCAAGTTGTGCTATTTTTTTTTTTCGTTTGGTTCTCATGGACACTCTGGAGACACTGTAGAACAAGTTTGGAACTTTGGACATGCTAGGGCGGCTACTGTATGGAGACATTTATAGATCTTCTTTTTGTGATGGATGTTAGGTTTAAATCATCATCTGTGAACAATGGAACATTTGTTGTTGGTGTACTTTTGTGAATGATGTAGATGAAGGCAATTTATGGTATTCTATTTGATTCGTCTTTTATAGTGTCAAGTGTGGCTCACTCTTACAAGATATATATAATACCTATGACTATGACAATGGAGACATGTCAACCGGTTCCCTCTCTCATTTCTTCATAGTATTTCTTGTGTTCTCTGCAGACATTTTTTTTTTTTTTATCAGCGTGTTCTCTGCAGACATTGGTTGAAGCATCACACTAGAAATGGGATTCCGAGTCATTGTGCTGATCCTTTCTCACAATACAGCATTTTAGCCTGGTTTTAAACTCTCCGGGGATCATACTTCCGTTGTTTGAAGATGCTTCCTTCTTGGGCCATTTATGTCATTGACTTCTTGTATGATGGGTATGGATTTCAGATCTCTCTACAAAGTTGTACTTTTGGCTTATGGGTCAACTGGGCTCGTTTATTTTGTTTTCTACAGAGCATATTGATCATCTCATGTCTATTTTACACGCTTTAATAATGAACTGCCCTTGAAATTTCCAAAAGCTTGTATTGTTGAACAGTGATATATTCGATGTTTCTTACAATGTTTCTGTTGCTGCTAGTGTGAACTAGTACATCCTGGCAAATAGATAACAATCTACATGAATGAGAGAGAGAGAGAGAGAGAGAGAGATGATACTACTTGGTTCCCAGAACAGGATTTTGTATAAGTAATATTAGTCACCTTACATCTCAATACGTAACTGGGAAGGGAAAATTTGAGATGCAGCTTAGAGAACATGACGAGGGAAAACAAGTATTGAACAACTCTAACAGACATCCATTTTTCCGACAAATCTACATCAGGTAAGACAGTTTTTAGGTTTCCTTAAGTTGGCTAAAACTCAAGCTCATCTGTTTCTTCCCCACTCTCTTTATCTTCTTCTGCCTCGTCCCTGGATTCCCTGAAATCTGTCTCTGTATCTCGAGTCCCAGCAACCTCTGATTCCCCGGCTTCTTGAGAATTTTGATCTGCTTTATCCCCATCCCGCATTTCTGTTTTCTGTTGGACTGCGCTGTCATTTTCCCCAGAATTTTGATCTGCTTTATCCCTATCCCAGTTTTCTGTTTTCTGTTGGACAGCACTGTCATTTTCACCTGATTGTTGTAGTTCATCTGATTTCTGCTTATCGGCATCAGCTGCAGTTTCATTAGGCTTCTCCACATTTTCATATTCCACTTCCTGCACTCTCTCCATCTGTTGATTAATGTTGTTATTTCCATCTTTTCCGCTCTCATCTGCAAAAACAACTGCTCTTTCAACATCTTTTCCGCTACTGTTACCATCTGCCCCGTCTAATCTAACCCCATCTTCATTTTTCACCTCCATACTTTCACCTTGTCGATGGTTACCGTCTACTTCTGTATTCTCACTTTCCTGACCTGATTCATCTTTTACTTTGAAATCCATGTCATGGTTACCTCCGCGTATATCTAGTTTCTGCAGTTCAGCATCTCTAAGTTTCATGTACTTGTTTCTCGCATGTGTTATCGATTGTTCGGCTCCATGGGCTACTCTGTCCTGTGAGTTGTCTGGCATTTCCAACTTTATTTCACCTGCAGCATTCATTTCAAGTTGCTGACTAGTATCACCTTGTGAACTAACATTTTCTACCTCCGCTACGCCACCTATTCCATCTGCTTTACCTTCTGTTGTTTCATTTGTTTCATTATGAGTAGTTTCATCTTGAGTTCTTGAATTGTCACCTTGGTTAGCCATTGTCTCGGCTTTGTTCTCATTTGTCTTGTCCTCTTGCATGCCACTGTCTTGTAAATTCTTGATTTTCTCTCCTTGGACTTCATCAGTGCTGTTCTCCGTATGTTCACCAGTTATCTCATTCAGATCGGAGATTTTCTGTCCTTGGACCTCACCGGTGTTTTCCTGCGAATGTTCATAAGTTATCTCATTTGTGTCGGAGATTTTCTGTCCTTGGACGTCATCGGCGCCATTCTGCGAATGTCCACCAGTTATCTCATTCGTATCCGACAATCCTCGTCCTTCTTCTCCTCTACCCTCTCCACTTGTTGAAGTATCTCCTTCTTGATGCGTGGTGGATTCGTTTAGACTTTCACCAGCTCCTTGAGTTCTCTCATAATCACTTTCTTGTTTCACCTCGCTTGCTTCATGTTGTTCACTCCACGTATCTGCTTTAGTTAAATTCGCAGCCTGCTTTGACGGGTCATCTGTACTCACAGACAAGACTTGAACAGAATTTTGAAGAAGGTTCTTCAAATCTTGGATCTCATCTTCCCTCTGCTTCAATGTTTCCGTTAGAGCTACCACTTGGGCATTTTCTTTGTCTGTTTCTGCCTCTTTCTCTCTCATCAATTTGATCTCGTTTTGCTTCTCCTCTAGTGCTGACCCGATGGTTCTTTGTTCATCTTGTAGGGATGAAATGGTAGACTGCATCTCCAAGATCTTGCTGTCAAGCTCCATCTTTTCGGTTCTAAGGGAATATATCTTTGCTCTCATCTCTTCAGTTTTCCTTTTTGCTTCCTGCTTTTCTTCTTTCTCTTTCTGCATCAGAAAAAAGTTGAGCATTATTACTGTCGATTGAACTTTTTCAATGGATCATCAGTTTTACTGGCCATAGGGACTAAAAATCACAGGACTCAGTTTTTGAACAGACAATGTGAAATCTGTCTCTATGGAAAAGTCTAATTGGTTGGGTACCTGAATGCAATTGATCGACATGTTATTCTTGTTAGTAGAGATGGCAACGGTTTGGGCAAGGGATGGGTAAGGGCGAAAAGGAGAGACACATAAAGTTATTGGATTTGAGCTATACATATCCCTCATATACCATGATCTTTGTTGAAAATCAATACTATTACTACTATTCGGGGGGTACTTAAGTACATTGCATGTAATAGGTCACGTTTTCGGTAATTCCCCACCCTAATTTTCTTCCCCTGATTCAACCCTATGCCTGTAAAATCTCCCAACCCTTGGTATTGCCTTGGCATTATAGGTCAGAAACCCACTAGGCGATGACATTTTGCCATCCCTACTTTACGAGAATACTTCCGGTCGTCTACATTACTCACACAATAATTAGAATTGCATTTTTGGAAACAAAGAAAGTGTTGGAGATTTGCAGCATATTTAGCACATGTTAGGTGGCTGAATATCTCATTTGGATTGGCTCCAATTCTCAAGTCTACATTATTAACTTCTGAAGTACCAACTTGATTGAAGCCTGATCAAGAACAGTGGCTATTTCTCCCTATAAATACTAGCAATTGTAAAGCTTAAACTTGTAGCAGAAAAATGTTAGGGGGAGAGATATGGGGTGGGTTTCCTGTTTTGGAGCGAAACCCTTACGTAAATTATTATCCAATAGTGAAAATCCGCTGCCTGTGGAGTAGTTGATTTGCCGAACCATGTGAAATTGTTCTCTGTGTTTGGGTTTCTGGTGTCCCTGGGCACAACAGCGATACACACTACCTCTCGAACACATTTGTTCACATAACCCGTCACCTGCTAGGTGATCAAGGCCGGGCTTGACTCTTTCGCCGCTAAGATTGGGCTCTTCATGCACTTTGCAACCAAATTGGGGAAAAAAATATCAACTTCGAAAAGTACAATTACTTTATCCCAGTTTGGCCTTTCTAGTTCTCTTTTCTTTGAGACCTCTCTTTACTGGATTTTGAGATTTTGATCTCTTTTACAGGATGAGCTGCTTTCGATTGAGTTTATCCTTTAGGCCTATTTAATGGACCAGATTTGGTCCCTATTGTTTAGAAAATAAGTAGAGCCGAAAGCAAAGTCTCATTCGCCTTGGCTCAAGTCCGGCCCTTGGAACTATGGGTCCAAGAGAGGTAGAACTGCCCGGTTAATAGCAACGTGAATGTAGATTTGTATTGCATTTTCTAGAACATAGAGGAGTATCTAACAGAGCACAAGAATGGAGTAGATCTACGAATACCGGCCTACAAAATCCTGTACATATCGGTACCGGAAGAATAACATAGATCCCAGATTATATAATCCGGCAGCTCATGATAAGGTCTGTCGTCCTTTCCCAAAATTGAAAGAACATGGTAAGGCCTTCGGTTGTGATCGTATTCAACTCGCATCCTTTGTTATTGTACAACTGAACAAAATAGATCGGGCAATTTCACCCATTGCTGTTTTTGAATGTTAAAATCTAGTAGTAAAATCATAGCTGTTCAAAAAAATTGACAAAATTATTTTGGATATTGAACTTGGCAGCAACTTTTCGCTTTGTTACCGGAAAACGAGACCAGATCAATGGTCGGGATTTGAAATTGTTATTTTGACTTTTTGACACTGCAGGAGCCAACGAGAGCACTTGCTCTTACATTCCAAAATATACTAGTAAATACAAAATGTTGTGCGGTGCACCCTCAGCCCGTCCGATTGTGTTTTGGACGGTGCAATGCGTTCGGAAATTTTGATTTATTTTTTACCAGTTAAAAATCAAGGTACAAAGTCAAAGCACTTTTGGACTATCCAAAACAAGCTCAGACAGCCGAGGGTGCGCGGCACCCCGATTCGACGAAATCATGGTTGTCGTTTGCGTGGAAGGCATATATATATATATATATATATATACACCGGCGATCCTGTCAAGGATCCCGGATTTCCCGGACCGAAGCGTTTTGATGCTTTTCCCAATTGTTTTTGGGAAATCCGAGCCGTCCAATGTGTTCAAAAGGTGTTTTCCAAGGCCCACGCGGGAAATCTTCAAAAAAAAATACCGGGAAGGGCTTGATCCAATCGGTTTTTCGCAAAAAATTGCATATTTACAGTTTTGCGAAAACCGCTTGGATCAAGCCCTTCCCGGTATTTTTTTTTGAAGATTTCCCGCGTGGGCCTTGGAAAACACCTTTTGAACACATTGGACGGCTCGGATCGTCAAAAAAATATCGGGAAGGTGGAGTCCCGGATCCGGGACTCCCGGACTAGATAAGGAGTGATATACACCGATATATATATATATATATATATATATATAGAGAGAGAGAGAGAGAGAGAGAGAGAGAGAGAGAGAGAGAGAGAGACCTGCAAGAGGTACTGAAGAGAAAAGAGCTCACGGTCTTTCTCTTTGACAAGGAGGTTAAGGATACGCCTCTCCCTGAGCTTGTGAATAGCCATCACTCCCAGCATTGCTGCCCCAAATGCCAGAATCAGCATCAACCCGTATTGCCTCCCTCTCCCCCCGCTGTTCCCTTTCATCAATCCCCCCATCCTCTCTCTCTCTCTCTCTCTCTCTCTCTCTCTCTCTCCACCCCCTGTGGCCAAATTAATTCGAATGGCTAACAAGAATGAACGAAGAAAGTGTAGAAATGCTGCTGTGTGTGGCAGATGTATCACAGTTTCCTTGTTTGTTTCTCATCCAAAATGGACCTTCAAACTGCTCTCTCTCTCTCTCTCTCTAATGCATGTACACAGGTTTGTGATCATATGCTTGGGGAGCGCACACCGGCGGATTTAACGAGGTTGAAGATCCATGGGAATTGTGCAGAGTGCGACTTGTTGAATTTTTATAACATTAATTTCCTGCTCCTACTCCCCCATTTCGCTCGGTTGTTTGCATCCACTTCTATTCTATTGGAAAATATACTCTAATCGAAATTCGAAACACGAAGACTTAAGGAGAGTTACAAGTGGCAGTTGCCACCTGTGAAATCGCACGTCATCACCACATTACTTCTACAGCTTAGCAGCGTCTCGATTGGATGAATTTGCACTTATTAATTAGTTGGTTAATTTTGTCTTATTTTTTTAGCTTTAATACTACATGTTTTAATTTTGTTAGTTGAGTGGACCTAATGCTACCGACGAACTGAGTTGCTCGTGAGTAGTTCCAGGTTCAGCTCATCAAGGCTCGTTTAGTAACCGAGCCGAACTCAAGCTCGAGTTTTAGGCGAGTTTAGTAAAAACAAATCAAGTTCAACACTCCAAACCTCCACTCGGCTCGTTTAGTAAATTAAACAAACCAGGCTCGCCCCATTTGAAGCCAAGCCAAGCTTGAGCTTACGAGATGAGCTTGAACACAACAATACTCAGCTCGTCTCGACTTGACTCGTTTACACCGCTAAGCGGGCCCTACACTGACATGCATTTGATCATCCCAGAAACCATCACTATGTGGCATCATTTAACTAGCGAGGGACCTATTTGTTTTGTTTTTTTAACAATACAAGAAAATCTATTTTGAACCTTCATCAAATACATGAGAGTTTGCGTGCTCATTAGTAAGATGCTCTGTACCATGAAGGAAGGAAGCATGCTAATAAGCATAGAAATTGATTTGGGTCTCTAGGCTTTGCCCTCCTTGATGCCATTCGGTTTTGATTTGGGGGCATAGTTCTGCAACCAAACGTCCCTGTAGCTTCTCAATTCTTGGAGGTTTAGGAGGCCACTGTTTCCAGTGGTATTCTGAGAGCATCCACTTAGTGCATATTGTCAAAGGTTAGATTTGTCTCCAATCATCCCTCGCCCGTACCCCAATGATTGAAGACTAAATGGGTTCTGTTATTGTTTTATCAAATGCGTGAGAGTATTAGGTGCTACGGTGGCACCTATTTGAGTTCACAAGGTCAACCCATTTTTTTTTCATTAATTCTAGTATTTAATTTTAGTGAACAAATAGAGCACGCTATTAGCCCTTGTGATAAAGAGGGAGTGTTGAAGCAACAAAAAAAAGGTACTTATCCCCAAACTTGCAAGTTCCACCTCATAGTGATTAGATATTTGTCGATCGTTAACTTTAAAGCTCCGCTAGTAGTTGAAGTATTTGTAAGTCGATCTGATTATAAAAAAATCAAAGAGGAAGTGAAATCTACTGTTGTCCCATAAGATGATACAAATGAGGAAAGGTGAATAGATAGAGACTGGAAAAAAAAAAGATTTATACTAAATATAACGCACCATGTTACTAGCACTAGAAATCTTAGTCAACTATCTTAATTAAAGGGACATGTCGTGGTGAACGTGCACATGCATGTGTGTGTGTGTGTGTGTGTGTGAGAGAGAGAGAGAGAGAGAGAGAGAGAGAGAGAGAGAGATCACTTTGGCCTTTGTCATGGTTGATTCAAGATCAAGCAGAAGGAGACGGCATGAAAAGAAGAAGAAAATGAAGCTTTTTGTTTGAGAAACAGAGCTTAAGCAATCTAAATTGTAGTCTCCCAACAAACAAAAAGGCAAAACTGGATCTCTAGAAAATTAAAAAAGATAAAATATTATTATTAGTCGAGGTGCGCATAATCTGATTCGAACAAGATATCAAAAAAATCACCGGGGAGGGAGAGAGAGAGAGAGAGTCACAAGGCTTTCACATGGTCTTGGACTCTGGAAAATGGAATCTCGAAGGCTGAATGAGGAACAGCTGAGTTAGCCCAGTGGTACTGGGTCCAGGCCCACATGAAGTTTAACTCTCTTTTCTTTTCCTTTTTGTTATCTGCACATGAAGTTTAACTTACAAACACACTTTCTGCACCCACACCATTATTTTCCTGCATTGAGATTTAAAACTTGTCTTCAAGAGGCTTGCAGAGATTTTCCTGCATTAAGATTTAAAACTTGTCTTCAAGAGGCTTGCAGAGGGGGAGGGCACGGCTGTGGGCAAGGATGGGGAGTTTGGGAGTCTCATTTTCAGCTTTTCATTTTTCACTTTTTGATTTTTTGGTTTTTTAGATCATGATCAGAACGTATTTTGAATATGATAGACATGTTTGGGAGAAATTTGTATAATGCATTTTGGAAGAGGAGTGTTTTGGTTGTAGAAATGTAGCCGACCCCAATTGATTGAGACATAAGGCTCGGTTTGGTTTAGTGTTTTGGTAGTAGAAGGAGAAGTTGAAACGCTCCTCCAGAGCGACTTTTCACTTTTGGCCTCTAATGTCAAAAATTGAATACTCATTCGATTGTTTTGGAGAATGGCTTCCAAAAACCCAAAAGCTAAAACCAAGAAGTAGAAAATGAAAAATTAATAAGGTACAATAAAACTTCACTTCTTATGCTCTCATTATGTGTTTTGAAGCTTATATTCACCTTGTCTTATTGACCTGCCTTCGTGTACTCCACCCGTGCATATTTTATTTCATCGAGTAATTTATTCGTCAATTTGTATTTTTCATTTGTGCATTTCTTCTTCTCCCCCTAATAATGATATATATAAAAGATAACCCCAATGGGTTGGGAAAGTGACATTGTCTTGGGACTTATGAGTTTGCTACCACCTAAGGTCACAAGCTCGATATATCCCTTGACAGCAAACTCTTTGGGTCACTGGGGATTATGTCCGGTCATTATCTCTATTGCCCCATAATTAGTCAACATGTACGCAAGCTGGCCTGGTCATCCGGTTATCATAAAAAAAAATGATAAAAAAAGAAGATAAGGTTGGAATATGCACAGATATAACAAACCCATAGCATTTCTCCTGTCGTTACCTCCAAAACACCGGAATTAGTCGGCGTGTGCACAAGCTGATCTGAACATCCGGTTATGATATAAAAAAGAAGATAAGGTTGGAATATGCACAGATATAACAAACCCATAGCATTTCTCCAATGGAATATACACACATTTACGCACAGATATATATATAAAAAAAAAAAAAAAACCCATAGCATTTCTCCAATGGAATACACACACATTTACCATACAAAAGGTTTTATAAAAGAACCAATAAGATAAGGTTATTAAGTTCATACCTGCCTCTCTTTTTTTCCTTTTTTTTTTCCTTTTTCGGTTGAGCATTCGTTGTTATTCCTTGTCAATTTGCTATAGAAAAACAGCGTCACTTTCTTGTTTAATCAATTTTTTGGCTGTCCTTCATTGGGTTTATTTAAATTCCAACATCATCAATCATTTTTAAAACCTTATCAAAGTAGGCCGGAAAGCCTGCAAGAATTGTCTTGAATAATTCAGAACCAAGGCAAACTTATCCACAACCTAATATTCCATAAAGTGTTATATATATAGAGAGTAAGCTTCTAATTCGGACCTCCCATTTCCGGACCTCCATGATCCAAACATTTTTTTTGACGATCCGATCCGTCCAATGTGTTCAGAAGATGTTTTCAAGGGTCTACGCGGGAAATCTTTAATAAAAAATACCGGGAAGTAAACAGTTTTCGCAAAAACTTTATATTTACAGTTTTTGCGAAAACTACTTGGATCAAGCCCTTCCCGGTATTTTTTTTTTTGAAGATTTCCCGCATGGACAGTTGAAAACACCTTCTGAACACATTGGACGGCTCGGATTTTCCAAAAATAATTTGCAACACAAAAAAAAATCATTTTTTTCTTATTTTCGGGAGGTTTGGACTAGAAGTTTTACCACACTTCCAGTCCATGATCCCGGATTTTAAAAAAATCCACACCTCATTGATTCCGATCGAATTTCGACGATCCGAACCGTCCAATGTGTTTAAAAGGAGTTTTCAAGGGTTTCCGTGAGAAATCATCAAAAAAAAATATCGGGAAGGGCTTGATCCGAGACGTTTTTCACAAAAACTGTATCCCGATCGAATTTCGACGATCCGAACCGCCCAATGTGTACAGTTTTTGTGAAAAATGGCTCGGATCAAGCCCTTCCCGGTATTTTTTTGATGATTTCTCAAGGAGACCCTTGAAAACACCTTTTAAACACATTGGGCGGTTCGGATCGTCAAATTGATCGAAAATGGAGATCTGGATTTTTTTTAAAATCCGGGCTCCTGATCGAAGTGGACTTTATATATATATATATATATATATATATATATATATATATATATATATATATATATATATATATATATATATTGATGTACAATCCGGATCAGGTCAGAACGACCTGATATATGCTATATCCGAACGTTTGCTCTCAGCCGTTGGAGCTCATCCAACGGCTCTGATAAAACAAAGGGAGTTCGCGGGTTAAACAGATATCAGATCTGGGTAAGTTTCACTCGCGGGTCAAAACACCCCTTCCTGGATCCTCACTTTGTCATGTCACGCTCCATTGCAACAGAGAAGAGAGAGAGAGAGAGAGATAGAGAGAGAGGCGATTCTCGCGAAGATATCCGGATTATATATATATATATATACCCCACGGTTCCAGTCAGGGATCCCTGACTGGAAGAAAATGGGTATTTTTTTTGTGTTGCAAATTGTTTTGGAAAAATCCGAGCCGCCCAATGTGTTCAGAAGGAGTTTTCAAGGGCCCACTCGGGAAATCTTCAAAAAAAAATACCGGGAAGGGCTTGATTCAAGCAGTTTTTCTCAAAAACTGGATCAAGCCCTTCCCGATATTTTTTTTTTGAAGATTTCCCGAGTGGGCCCTTGAAAACACCTTCTGAACACATTGGACGACTCGGATCGTTAAAAAAAAGTTCGGATCATGGAGGTCCGAAAGTCCGGATCCCAGACTAGAACCGCCTTCTATATATATATATATACAATCCCGTTCTACTAAGTACTCCCTCAAACTCCCAATTTGCGGACCTCATGGATCGGAGTCGAATCTCGACGATCCAAACCGCTCAATGTGTTTAAAACGTGTTTTTAAAGGGTCACCGTGAGGATTCATCCAAAAAAAAACCCGGAAGGGCTTCATTCGAGCATTTTTCGATAAACTATATATGTACGGTTATTATGAAAAACTGCTCGGATGAAGCCCTTTCGGGTATTTTTTTTTTTTTTGTGATTCCTCGCGTTGGCCATGGAAAACATGTTTTAAACACATTGAGCGGTTCGGATCGTCGAAATTTGGTCCGGAAAATCAGAAAGGGGTGGTCCTCACGGAGGAGATCCGTGAGGCTTCTAAATATTTTTTTGACGATCCAAGCCGTCCAATGTGTTCAAAAAAATTTTGCGAAAACTGCTTGGATCAAGCCCTTCCCGGTATATTTTTTTTGAAGATTTCCCACGTGGACCCTTGAAAACAACTTCTGAACACATTGGACGGCTCGGATTTTCCAAAAATAAATTGCGACACAAAAAAAATCAATTTTTTCTTATTTTCGGGAGGTGTGGACTAGAAGTTTTTCGTATATATATATACGAGTATTAATGTAATACATAGGGGCCCCCCACTTGAATATCCTTTTCATCAATTCTTACAGATGATTGGGGGAGGCGATTCTATGAACATTTCTTCTCTATATAATCCAGGTAGCTTAGAGTTTGAGTTAATGTTGCTGATTCTGTGGGCTATTTTTGTTCATTGTGAAGCTGACACCTCATAAAAAATTGGATCCAATGGCGTCAACGTGTAACAATTGCTTCAACTAATTGATACGGCACTGTTTAGTGAGGTGAACTAATCACGGCTGCCGTTAGTTTTCCCTTATCAAAACGGTGCCGTATCAATCAGATGAAGGAATTGTTGCACGTTGGCATCTTTCTAGCCATTGGATCCAATTTTTGATGAGGTGTCAGCATTATGAAGATTAATCCGGTCACCAATCCACTGTCGATTAATACAGGACAAGTCCTATATGGATTAGCGCACGGGTGGGATTTCAAACTCCAGACCAAAGATTTCTTGAAGCTCTTAGTTATCACGTGACTACCGTTGCACCAAACCGGGGTTAAATCAAAAAGTTGAGCTTCTGGTTGCTTCATGATTTTGTTTAAAAGTGCTAATCCAATAAAAACACTTGAAAACAGGATGAAATCAGATTTTAAAGGGAAAAACACTTGATAGGTCAAGTTTGTGTTGCCTTCTTCCATTTGCGGATGCCCCGAGGAGCAACTGCAGAGCCGATTTATGGGTGTTGCCCAAGAAGCCTGAGTTTTAGGCCCACCAAAAATGAAAAAATTTGGGGCCTCCCATTATTTAGGACACCTACATATATATGCTATGCCCAGATAATTTTTGTGTAAGCCATGTCTCAAGTTAAAATTGATAAAAACTTATCTCCGGTCAACCATGTCCAAAAAAGATTATATGGATTGACAATTTTGTCCATTGAGAAGGATATGGTGACGAAGCTTGATTATGAAGACTTAAGTAGTACGTTTGCTGCCAAGAGTGCGAGAAGACAAATGTTCAAATGATGGATTTTGAATATAGTAATGGTTGTTTATTTTTGGATAACTATAGGTTTACATTTTGTAATGGTAAATCTTTTGTAACGATTTTTATAAAGACTCCTTTTGTACGCAAAATATAGTGCGGGTCTTGTCTAATGAGTTCGATTTAGACCTCCAAAATCTGTGAGTCTGCCTCTGAGCAACTGTTTAATTTCTTAGCTCTTATTAGTTGTTGAAACTTATGGATAGGGACACACGTGAAGATTGTGGTTTATGGTGGGGGCAGTGACTAGCTGTATAGTATTTGTCTGGGTTGCTATCAAGGGTCAGGGGTGACTCAGCAGGTGCATATATTTGTGACAACAAGTGTCCTTTCTATCACCTCTCCATCTCTCTTCTTCTTTTGGTTTCCTATGAACAAAAGGTGAAGCAGCAAAGCTCAAAGAAAGCAAAGGAAATCATGGACTTCACCCCCAGTTCCAAGGTATGGACTCACAATTTTATGTTTTCATATGCTATTGGTTGTTTCTCGTAAAAAATGATATGTGTAAGGAAGATTTACAAGAAATTACACAAGGAAGACTCTGCGGGGCTCATTATAGATCTCAAACGGATGATCCGAGCCGCTCAAAAACTTTAAAAAACATTTCGAATGGCTTGCTAGAAACCAGCTCTATCCGATATGTGTGGATGCTTGATCCAAACTTTCATTTTTGAATGGCTGGGATGAAAAAAGAAAAAATGAAAGTTTGGATCGAGCATCTAAACATAGCGGATGAAGCTAGTTTTTAGCATGCCCGCTCAAAATGTGTTTCTAAAATACTTGAGCAACTTGGATTAGTCGTTCGGGATCCGTAGTAGGCCCCGCAGGACCTTTCCTGCGTGATTCCCTGCAAATTCTTTCCTTGCATATAGCATTTCTGGTTTCTCGTTGAAAATATAGAGAAACTGATAAGAGGTCCAGGGATGGGATGGGATGGATGGGATTTGGTGTGGATCAACTGAATTGAGTTTGAGTTATGATATACGTACGCCTTTAAAACACAACTTCGAACACTACTGTGGCCGTAAACGTTCCATGCATATGGATCCACATGCATTGAAATATTCTGGATATAGCTGTGTCCGGAGTTATATTTTAGACACTACTATGTCTGCAAACGTTCGACGCACATAGATCGATTTATATTGAATTGTTCCGGGTATAGTTGTGTCCGGGAGTTGTATTTTAAAGGTGCGCCCAGAACTTCTGATTGGGTTTCACCTGGTTTTGATAAGCTATTGGCTATAATGTCTTATCAACATCAATATCAACAGCAACCGTTGATATATTGTCATTATAAGTATCTACTCTGCAAAAATTAAGTTGCCTTTTTTTTTTTTGGTAAAAATATTTGATATTCCTATTTCAAATATTTATTACCAAAAAAAAGGCAATAAATATTTAAAATAAAAATATCAAATATTTATTACCAAAAAAAAAAGAAAAAAGAATATATTAACCAGATTGGGAAAATACACTTTTGACTTTACCCTGAAGTTGGAGTTGGACTTAAAGTCACATGAACCCCTCAACTTTGAGAACCTACACTTGAGAATCTCCTATGCAATTCTCGACTTTGAACATAAAAAATGGTGAGCACCCACATCAAATATGTAAAACATGTGTAAACGAAAGGGACAGCACGCCCCTCGTTTCCGTAAACGAGTTCTCTAATGGAAAAGTCTCGTTGAAAATTAGTTTCTTCACCTCAGCAAACTAGGTTCTTTACACTATGTCACTATACATTTGTTGCTCCTTGTCAAGCATGATGAAAGCCTGAAAGGTTATTTAAGATGATTTACTTTCTCTTTCATTCTCTGCATTGCACAAGGACAAAAAGAAAACCATGAAGCAATCAATTCTACTTTGCTGCAAGCTCTACATCTCTGAAACACGAAACAGAGAAGCTCTCGACTCAATCGAACACGCTGCCAAGCTCGATCCAGAAACCATTGTTGTTAACAAGTTTGACGACCGCGCTTACAACAGAGCTAGGTACACACTCGTCTCCTATGTGGCTCATGATAGCACAGGGTGCCCCATTTTCAGCCCCTTGCAGCAAACAATTCTAGCTATGGTCGAGGCTGCCTATGGAGCCATCAACCTTGAATCCCACTTGGGGGCGCACCCACGGCTTGGAGTGGTGGATGATATTGTCTTCCATCCACTGGCTCAAGCATCGTTGGATGAAGCTGCTTGGATTGCTAAAGCCGTGGCAGCAGAAATTGGCAATAGATTCCAAGGTTGGTCCCACCCCACCCCCGCCACTTCTCCTCCTGTTGGATTTCATACTGCTAGGTGATACCATGTTATATAATGCCACCGTCGCACCCTAGATTTTGGAAGTGGGGATGGTGCAGTGCACTTAATGCGTTGCACCGTGCAACGCATATCTGAACCGTCCAAAAGTGTTTTCAACGGTCTAGCTCTATGTAAAACTCTTTCATGGTTTCTCTTCTATGGAATAGTTTTACATAAATCCGGACCGTTGAAATTTTCTCACCATTTTCGCCTTCGGTATTGCACTTCTTCGATTTTTGGCCCTTTTAGGCCAAGTGAGAATGAAATTTTCACCTGGATGTTACGCTTATTCCACGTCTGGCTCTTTCAGTCTTGCACTTCTCCTATTTCAGATTTTTAGGCCTAGTTTAAGGGTCAAAATGAGAGATGTAAAATTTACGTGCTATTGCAAAGGTTGGGTAATTTATTTAGGGTTACGATGTGTAGTTTACGAAAAATCCTTTGATCACTGCAGTTCCAGTTTACCTATATGCTGCAGCACACCCAACTGGGAAGGCTTTGGATACCATCAGACGCGAACTGGGCTATTACCGACCCAACTTTATGGGCAACCAATGGGCTGGATGGGCCCTTCCGGAACTTCTTCCTGAGAAACCCGACCAAGGGCCCACCCTGGTACCTCGATCCAGAGGCATTGTGATGATTGGTGCCCGCCCATGGGTGGCCACATACAATGTACCCATCTTGTCCACAGATGTGTCGGCTGCAAAACGGATTGCGCAGATGGTGAGTGCTCGAGGAGGTGGGCTCCCGACGGTGCAAACACTGGGCCTGGTTCATGGCGAGGACTCAACTGAGATTGCTTGCATGCTCTTGGAGCCCAACCAGATTGGAGCTGATCGGGTGCAGAACCGGGTTGAAATGCTGGCAGCCCAGGAAGGGCTGGATGTAGAGAAGGGTTACTTCACTGACTGTTCACCTGAGATGATCACTGAAAGATACATGAAATTGATCTCCACTCATTCTGACTAGTTGGAGAATTGCTGTGAACAGTGAACGATTTAATGAAATGACATTAATCAAGCCAAAATTGTAAGATTTTCAGACAATAAATAAACTGTCTATTTGTGGGTTTCATTTTCAATTTTCTCTTACTTCTTAAGCCAGCAAGAAACCCCACCATCAATTTTTCACTAGCGTAACGTTGCTAAACCCAAGGCTCTAGCTCAAATGGTCGTGGAGTGTTCGAATTGATGGAGCAACGTATAAGCCTACTGATGTAACTAACGCTATCACTGCGGCAAAAAAGAAAAAATTCATTTTCCGGCACTTGCGTTTACCCGTTTACTACTTGAATCGGTGGGCCGTTCTAAGAAACCACATAAAATTCAGAAGTCAATAGTTTGACAGTAAGTTTGTAAATTCAAAGTCGATCTTATCAATAACCCAAAGAGAGAACCATTTGGTAGAAAAGAAAGTAGAATTCCATAATTTAAACGAAAACTGTAGTCTATGATACAAAATGTACATATGGGTTGTCTAACTATGACCTTTGTTGAACCCAATTGCCCCCAAAATTTTCCAGACGGGTTTTCCAAACATATAATGTCATAAACTCCCAGTGATTTTAGCCCCGGCATCCGAATTTTGAGTTGAACATTGTTTGCTTCTGAAATCACCAGACAAAAGCTCACCCATTAGCCTTTGTAACCTCTTTGCACCAGGACCAGGTTTAAACACTGTATCATTACCTCGAACAGAACAAGGATCGGCCCCACCCTCTGAGCTCCCGATGCACCATGCCCCTGGCGCAAAACGATTGGTTCGCCCAAGAAGCTCTTTATCAATCTTGTCTAAAACTGGATCATTCTTTGCGAATTTACGAGCAAATGGGGCACTGCTGTTGACCATCTTGTCAAAATCCTTCATAGTCAAGGAGACAGGATGCTGCTTCGGAGGAGTATCCCAAGCAATGTAGTGGAGATCATGGCCAATCGCTGTGTGACGGAACTCTTCTGTGTTGCAAATGATCGTATGGAAGTAACCCTCTGGAGAGGAGACGAAGTTTGTGTAGTACATAAGCATTGTTCGTGGGAGATTATCCCATCCCCATATGCAGTACTCCACAAAGGACCGTGTTAGGACAACCCACGCAGAACCTGAATACGACTCATACCAAATTTGAAAAGTTCAACTCACAAAGAGATTACCGAGTTCAAGTCCATAAAATGCATCTAAAGAGCGTCCTTGGGGGGGTGGGGAAGATGGATCGAAAAAATCAATATACAGTTTGAAAGGAAACACAAAAATCTCTTCTTAAAGGAAACTGATTATATATAGTGGCAGTGAAGCACATGCATAATGTTTTCAAGAAGAACAGATACCAGGAATCAACAACTAGCTTGTGAAAACTACAACTAGGAAGCTCTTTAGAAGCATATCATAAAAAATAAAAAATAAAAAGTCTGGAAAAGATCGCAAGTCCAGTTGGTGAGTAGGCTTTTCGAGGCTTTAAGAGATTAGCAAATAAAAGTCAAAGAAGGGTGCCAAAATCTGATTCAAATAAGGAAGGATAATCTTAAACAGCCAGGAAGACTGACTTCATAAACATTTTGATTAACAAAAATTCAATTAATTTTTTTTATTACGAATACTTTATAAACATTTTAGTAGAGTAGTTTTGGAACGCCTGGAAGACTCACTTAAAAATTCCTATAAATAGCCGGGATTCTGGGAAGCCATCGAACCTGTGAAACATATTTCCAGCTAGAAATCTCTGTGGTACACCTATACCATTGTTTAGTAATTATATCCTATATTCTACAGTTTTACTCCTTGTTTACAAACTTTTCCTATATTATACCAAACATCTGGTTCAATCTCAGTAAACTCGGTCTAACCTATTGCAAATGAAAGAGATCCTCTAAAGGCACTTCCCAGAAAACCATAAAAGCTTGAAAGGTACTTTAATAGCATAGAAAAAGCAGAGATACTGAACTTGTCTACATCAAAGAACATTCAGTGAGCAGGCGCAACACACTAGGAACAAACCACAGCAGCTATTATTTTACTATGATGTCATACCATATAAAATGCGAAAATAAACGTCAATGAAGACCTACCAAACTTCTTCTAGCTCTAAATTGACAATGCAAGAATCATAGAGAATTGAGAAATGACAACTTAACTTCCCAAAAGATTAAATTACTACGTCGTGCAAATTGAAAATAAGGGCATTTGCCCCTTAGTTCGAGTTTAGACCAGCAATACTGCCGAATCTACGAGAATATAGGTGCTTACTGCTAACATTGCACTCACCAAAAGCGAAGTCCTATAAGAAATCAAGATGTGTTGTTTAATAATATGACAAGATCGAAACTTTGGTCTCATCCAAATCCAATATCAGGCTAGTTCAACTCCCAAGAGCTAACTTGAAGTCACCATAGAAAAAGGAACTACGGTTAAGTAACTCATCGCTATAGAAAAAGTTAGAACGTTTACATTTAGCCTACTGACTTAAACTTCACGTACCAGTAAACAACTTGAAGGATGAGGGAATTGAGCGACGCTGACTTGTTACTGCAAGATCAGATTTTCTTGATAGATAAAGTGCCGGATCGATAACGATTGGCTTTGCTCTCTGGTTCCTGTATAAGTATGTCAAACTAAGATGATTCGGAAGATGAGAATGCTGCTAAGAAAATGATTTCTGTGTACTATATTACTTACAGTTTCCAACCAACAAGCTCCATATTTTCTACAAAATTCAAATTTCGGGACAAATTTGAAAAAACATGGAGTAGATCTGCACAATCAGAACCCGGATCAGAGATTTTACCATCGAATCAGAGAACAAATCCTTAGCATACACCTTACAAAAATTCAAACCAATGCAATAAAAGAATATTAAGTGAATTACCATAGCTGATAGAGTTAATCAAACTAATGCAATAAAAGAATACTAAGTGAATTACCATAGCCGATACAGTTAATTCAATCATTCAACGCAAGCGACTAACAGCAGTTCATGTACATAAATAAATGAGTTCATAAATAAATGAGGGTTGGTCTAAGGAACAAGAAGCTGATCCAACTATGAATAAAGTCTACAGGATTGACTTTTCAAGGAGGAGTTTTTCCTTTTGAGGCACCTTTGCAGAACTACATGAAGTTCATGAAGCCATTGACATATTTTTAACTGCAACAGAAGTTTCGTCAACAATGATAATCCTATGTGTGCATGCTTGCACAACTCAGCTTCTTAGTACCCTTATGTTGCTTCATAAAAGCTTAGCACCTATGTTACGCGGACTCTCATAATCGTATAAAGTACCCGTGTCGGACACTCGACACTCAGATAAGGGTGTGGGATATGTGTCTGATAAGTTTAGTAAAGACACTTCTATAGAAAACCTAATTGTAATTCGAGTTTATCATGGAAGTATGCATAAACCTCTCCTATTATCCATGAAATGCGCTATAGAACCTTAAAGCACCATTTTAAGTAAGAAAATACACACAAAAAAAATAGAAACAAATTTGAATATTTTGTGGTGTCCCCGTGTCCTTGAAATGAGAAATAGTTGAATCCGACACCTAGATACATGCCCACACCCGACACCTGTACCTGAGTCCAAGTAACATAGCCTAACACCTTGTCGTTGCGATCTTATCATTTCAATTTGACAGTATCGGGCTGTCTAAATACCAGGATGCATCTACACTTTCTATCCCTGTACTTGTCCTGTAGCAGCATTCTCCTCAACATCTTCTACTTCTATGTGATAAACTCACCACAGCAGTAATTGTTTAAAGACTTGTCAGTCGTCAACATCAAAAATCACCGACGAGCAAAGCATGTGCATATATTTGGGCCCACCTCCCACCCCCACCAAAGAGAGGAAAGGAAAAGGTTTCGAGACTGATTTCCTTTCAAACCCGAAAAGCTCATCCGAGCTTAATATGTATTCGATGACAACTTCATTATTTTCACGGTTCATAGTTCATCCAATCAAATGGCTAGAGTTATAGGCCAGTTAAGAGCATGTTATGTGGGCACTAGAAGCTCTTACATCATAATACTGGCATAAAGGAAGGGAAAAAGAAAACAAGAACCCATCAAGTTATGAACATTCTTTATATGATAATAATCACAACAAACACAATTACAGAGACACGTCGTGGGATATCATAAGGTACTAAGTGTAATATGTTGGAGTATCCTTTTGTGAAACAACGAAATTTATACATGCATTTTCTATTTTTCCTTTTTACTTACAATATATCTCGCCATGATAGAGTCTATTTTTGTATAGAGCTTTTCGTCATTAACACATTAGATATTTTTGCCACTGCTGGATGAGAATCCTGGAGCAGCCCTTCATTATAAACATACTTTAAACGATAATAATCACAACCAAGATTATGTACTGAGAAAGAAACAAAGCATAGCACTAACCATCTTGCGTCATAAGAGGATAATCCGAAGCACTGAGGTTTATAAACCAGTCCCACGTCAAGCTCTCCTTCAACAAAACTGCAATTGCCTGAAGGGTACAAGCTACCATTGTGGGACCCTTGTACGTAACCAAATTCGACTGCACCATTACGCGCACGTTATCCACTTCACGAAAAGTAGGATCATTCTTCACAGACATTGACAAATTCAACCTCTCACGTGGCGGAGCCTCGAGATCCATATGTAAAACATACTGATTTCTTGGATGATACACAGCTTGCAAAGTCCTCATCATTCTCTGACTATCCCCTTTTGTACCCGATATAAGATAAGCCAATCTAGGGGCCTCTACTTTTGAACCTCTATTATGATCAACTGAAGTCTTTATTAAATCTGATTCTACAAAATACCCACTAGCCTCCTCTGCCCGTGCAATCGAAATGATATCGAACTGCGGTTGATCTTGAGCGTAAGAAGACGAATACAACCCGAAAACAGCAGCCATAGATAGAGTAACGGAGACCAGCACACTAGCGAAAAACGGAAGAATCCACTTCCTATCACTAAAACCCCATCCATTATTAATGTTTTTCTTCATACTCATTAACCAGGTACGTCTCCTTTGCATGTAGAATAAGACAAGCCCTCAATTTTTCAAGAACTTGAATTGAGATTGAGAGTGTAAAACCCCCAATTTTCTAAGGTCGTAGAACAGAAAAGTTAGGGTTTTTCTTATGGGTTTTGGGAAAACAGAAGAGCCAGAAAAGTTAAGCAAATGTATAAGTGATTAAGCCGAATGGCCAAAACAGATTACAAAAGAATGAATTGAATCAAGAAAAGTACCTGAAATCATATGAATGGTTGGATTCAAGAGAGAGAAAGAGGGAAGAGAGAGCTCACAGGTAGTTTTAGAGTTGAAGCCATTGATACTGATGTTACTTCTGAGACTCAGACAGAATACCGAAATTTAGGGCAGAGAAAGCGGAGCCAATAGAAAAGGAAGAGTTGCGTACCAGAGGCATTTAGGGAAATTAATTTCATTTTCATGTTGAAAACCCTCCCTATATCACTCCACACGTATAAACTTTAAATCAAACGTTCGGTTGGGTTTTTTAGTACCCAGGTTTCATTTTCTCTCTTAGGCCCCGATTGGATGGGGTATTATTTTCAAGTGGATAAGTTTTAGAGGGGGATAAGATAAGAGGGGGTATTATTTTTGAAGGGATGGCCCACATTGATGTGATGTTTATGGATGGGGGATAAAAAATTAGATGGTTTGGATGAGGGATTAAACATGGGGATAACTTTTGACTTGATTTGGATGACTTAAAAATAAGAGGGGGTGGATGATGGAAAACACAGTCAAATGACTGTTTTGCCCTCGTGGTGTACCAAATCTTATTATGCATTAATTTAATTATACAATTACAAGACTTAATTTATTTTATTATTTTTGAACAATTTGAAGTTAATTTATTTCACCGAAAATATTTTTTTAAAATATTTTTTAAAAAAAACATTTTTTTTTTATAACCAAAAAAGAGAGAACTATATTGCAAACACAAATTGCATGGAGAAAGAGGTTGGTGGCCATTAGATCAAAGTGATTGAATATGGCCCATTAGATCAAAGCCTTTGATCAAAAATGAAAATATTTAATTGTATTGGATCAAAACCCACCCACCCACCATTTAAACAAAACTCACCCACTGTTTTTGTCAAAAACCCACTCACTGTTTTTGTCAAAACCCACTCACCGACACACACACACACACACACACACTCTCTCTCTCTCTCTCTCTCTCTCTCTCTCTCTCTCTCTCTCTCTCTCTCTCTCTCTCTCTCTCGGGCATCAACAAATCCTAGGCCGAAATTCCTGCAATACCAAGTGTAAAGATCATCAAGAACTCACTACGACGGTCTATGACAAAGTAAAAACAACATAGCTCAAACCGACGACGGCGGTCAGTAACGAAAAAGGGTATATTTTTTTATGTCTACCGTGCCGGCCGTTTTGGAAGTCCGGCGATCAGATGTCTGAGGGGCAAAGCACGATCCGGTTTGGCTCTTGTTTTCTACTTACTTTTGATTTCCGAGAATGTCAAAAAATTATAAATTTTACGAATTTTTTTTTTTGTTTCTGTTGGTTTTCCAAATTTGGAGAATTATAGATTTCTTGTTTTCCAAATTTGAAGAGTTATTAATCTCTGATTTTTGTTTGGTTTCTGTTGGTTGATGGAGGAGGGGGATAAGGAGGGTTGTTTTGGTAAAAAACCGAACCCTCTACTCCCGGATAATTTTTGGGGAGGGTAGAGGCAGCCCAAAAATTATCCGGCTCAAGCACCTTCCCACGTAGAAGAGAAGAGGGGGTGAAAAGAAATGGGGGAGAGCAAATGTTGTTGCCAACAAGGGGATAAGGACTGGGCCCCCCTCTTAAGAGGGGGTGAAAAGTTATACCGGTGGGATATCCCCATCCAAACGACCCCTTATGTGTATTTTTAGAAAATACTACTTTAGTGTATATCTTGTGCAAGATTGATCCGTAAGGCCCACTTCGAAGACCCGCACAAATGATCCAAGCCGTTCATAAATTTTTAAAATAAATTTTTGCGTGACTCCTAAAAAATCAACTCATTCGAAAAACTATAAGTGGTTGTTCCATCTTCTAATTATTCATTCAATTTATGATCCTGGATTCTGACAGAAGTTTGAAAGAAAATTAGACAACTGGATCAAGTACTAACATTACACGATTGACTTTTTTTTTTTTTTTTTGTGGATGATTCAAAGAATAATTTTAGAACTAATAGAAGTCTTAGATCATTTGTGTAGGTCTTCGAAGTGGGTCCCACGAACATATCGCACAAGATATGCACTAGAATATTATTTCTAAAAACGTAGATGAGAGAGAAAATAGAGGGGGAGGCCACTTCAAAAAGTGAAACTTGGATACTCAAAAACCAAACCGAACATGGCCAAAATACCACCTCTCTTTTTCCAGACCGTTTTTTCCCCTTTTACCCTTTTGTCGTTGTTTATACTCTTTTGGCTTCCATTCGCATTACCATTTTTTTCCATCCGCAAGCAAGCTCGGCCCTAGGTACAAGCCTATTAGGCTATTGCTTAGAGCCCCTGTTTTTTTGCAATAATAGGGCCCCCAATTTGTAAAACAGATTAAATATTATGTATGTCAAGTGTTTTGTAGATAAGTTTATAACGGTTCAGTGGTAAGATTACTGAATTATAAGTGCTTGTGTTTGATCCTCATAATCTTCCTTTTTCACACCAATACATTTTGAACTTGAACAAAAAATGCCGTCGGTGAGAATGGGACTCACGACTTCAAAATCCCAAATACTATTGATTGCATATGACCACTGCACCATGAGACGTTTTTAACCCTCATATTGAACAAGTAATATATATACACGCACACATGAATTCTAAGAGACCTCATATTTTAAACTTGCTTTGGGTCCCAAAAATCTATTGGCTGGCTCTGTCTGCTAAACACAATATTGATAGCTCAGTTCCATTGTGGGTACCAACCCCTTGTGCAGCGATGGTGCACAAATCGGTGTGTGGCCCATTTTTGGATCCCACACAAATGATCTTATCCGTTCATTAATTTTGAAGGGTTCTTCTATTGTTAGTCCACTAGGTTGACAATAAGTAAATAAGAAGACAAGAAAAACACAAACTCCAATGTATTTTTGACACTTTTTAATGTATCTTCAAACACTTTTATACATTTTTCACACATATCAATATACTTTTTAAACCTTAACGACAAAGCATTTGACTGGTTTTAGAATTTTTTATCAAATATTTCGCAATAAGTCCAAAATGGTACTGAGTTGCATACTGGTACCGATACGTATCACCCCAATATAAAAAACGGTACGAGATTGATAATTTTGGGAATGCCAGCTTCACAAGGAGGGTATATCTGTCCTTGCCTCCTTCCCAAAAATTAAATTCACATATCTTTTTGCATGAAAATACATCTTGGCACGGAGTTGAAATTTGAGACCACTGATGTGCAATTATTTATGTCCTTACCTCTTAATACGAGAAAGAATGGGTTCGCTTAATTTGGTAGAAATAAGCTTGGTTGATACTCATCGTAGCTGGATTTTTTATACTTGCTTTAGGAGTATTTAATTTTCTTAATGGTTTGTAAAGACATATATTAAAGACGCCTTTGGCCACACGCGTACGGTACATTATTAACCCCAATTGGGTGCAGATTTTGGGCCATTTTTTAAGATGTTAAATACTTCTTTAATTTAATGTTAAGAAATTATGCACGCAAATATTTTATTTTCTATTTAATTGTACATATTTTTGTTTTCCTGCAATATTTCTTGTCAAGAGAACACGCATAGGAAAATTAATTTTTTTTCCTCTTACGTTACTCATCTATTCTAAACCATAAGAGTCGTAGAGTTCGTTGAAAAGAGTATCTCGTAAATTATCTTGTTCTGACACCGATAGGTGTAAAAAAACTCATATTTTTAGTGTTTTTGATACCTATCCATGTCCGAACGAGATAATTTTTTTAATAGATACTCTTCTCAATGAGCCCTACAACTCTTATGGTTTAGATCAATGATTTTCCAAGCCCACAATTTTATAATTTTTCCTGAAGATTCTTTCAAACTGGTAGGGTCCTGAATTCTGAATAAAAATCAAAGAATAGATAAGTAACGTAAGAATATCCAATGGGCCTGATTTTCTCCGAGATCATTTTAATAATTATTTTAAAATTATTTAACGGTTTGGATCGTTTGTGTGTGACCCGAAAGTGGGCCCCACAAAATCACATTTCACAAAGGCTTGGAGTGGGCACCAAACGGTGCCGTTTTTAGCCCACTACACCGCCTGTGGTGACTTAGTCACCACAGGCACCCCGCTTCCAGAGAACACACATAGGAAAATTAATTTTTTTTCCTTTTACTTCACTTTTTCTGGGAATCAATTTCTCACACAACATTCCCGATTCCCGATGACTGAAGGAAGCCTAAAGAGAGGATTTAGGGATCTTTATCTGACTGAAGTGAAGCCAAAGAGAGGATTTAGGGATCTTTATCTAGGGTGACGTGGATCCAAACAGGATGATCAAACTGGCAGGTACTCCATTTCGTCAATTGGTTGTTTTTTCTTTTTATTACAATGCAAATTGAATTTTTTTTTTTTATTATTATTGGATTTTAACATTGTTGAAGTTGTTTTGACCTTTCTAATTCATTGGACAGTCGTTTACACGCTATCATCATCGATGAGTTGATCATAAGAGTGTGTTTTTTTTTTTTTTTTTGAACGCCATTATTGTTTTTTCTGATAATTTCTGACAATGCAAGGTGTCTGATTCAACGCCTTGAATTAATCCTTTCTAATTCATTGGACAGTCGTTTACACGCTATCATCATCGATGAGTTGATCATAAGAGTTGTTTTGACAATGAGATTTGAGACTTTAAGAGAGAGCAAATGACTAAGTCTCGAACCTTCACCACTAAAGTCACTAACCTCGTAGGGTTTGTTAAGTTATTGTTTTAAGAATCAAGTTTAAACAAATAACAAATTATTAGTGTAAATGTAGGAAAAAACTACAATACACACTCCTACAAAAGTTGCGTTTTTTTAAAATAAAAGATACGAAACACACCAAAATGTTACGAATCATATTACTGAAAACAGTGGCGGATCCAGGAATTTCACCCAGGGGGGTCACCTTTGGTCTTGTGAAAAATCCGAGCCGTTCAATAACTTTAGAATGATTTTTCAATTGCCATATAAAAATTCAGTTGAATTGAATAATTATATGTACTTGATCGAATCCTTTAATTTTTTATTCAGAATTTAAAATCCTAAGTTCACAATGAATTTTAAAGAAAAGATTGATAATTGTGCTAGGTATTCCAGTGACCTGAATCGTAAATATTGTAGAGCTTGTTGCGAAGAGAATTAATATATTGAAATTATTTTGATCTGACATGTATGGTTATCAAAATGCAAAGGTTTTTTAAAAAATGTGAACTGAATTGATACCTATTATTGTCACATCAAGAGAAATTTTTCTATCAATACTCTTCTCAATAAGACTTACGGTTCAGATCATGATGAAATCGAGCACACATTTATCAAACTATTCTCTAAAATTCATTCAAAGCTTAAGGTCCTAAATTCTAAATGAAAAATTGGAAGATCCAATCAACTACCTATAATTATTCCGATTGAGTTGATTTTTTACAAGCGCAATCGAATATGAATAGTTATCTCAAGACTATTGAATGGCTCAAATTTTTCACAAACTCCAAAAAAAAAAAAAAAAGATTTCTGGAAGTTCAGGGGGGTCGCGTGACCCCCCCTTGCCTCTATAAGAATCCGCCCGATGGAAAATGGTGAATCAAATTACAAAACAAAAACAAAAAAATATGAAATGTTACGAAATCAAGCCATTCCGAATCGGCAATCTGAAGTAAGGGTTTTGAATAAAAGTAATATGGTTTGGGTTTAGGATGTCTGGGGATTTCGTGCGGGTGGATAGTGAGTTCGCCGCCATTCAGGACTTCAACTTGTTCTCTACTTTTCTACCCCTTCGCCTCGCCGGTGTCGTTCTCCGACTCTTAATCGCTTCCCATTTTGACATTTTCATTTCTCTGTATTTTTTCCCCCGAAAAAGAAGGATAATGGGATGGCTTCTATTTGGAGGTGGGGTAATGGGGGAGATGGATTCAATCTCGGGAGAAGTACGGAAAAAAAGAAGGGAAGAATGGATTAGGATGGAAGGGAATTATGGATTATGATGGCTTTTCTTTGAATGGATTCAATCTCCAGAATCTGTAACGTCCATGTAGATAATGATATAATTAAGGAAAATATAATTATCTTTTAGGAAGTTAAAGACCTCTATATATTACTAATAAAGGACTTAATAAAGGGCATAAAGGTCCAATTTACATTTACAAGATGGAATCATAAATATTCAAATCTCATAGGGTGACATCCTAAAGATAATATTGTAATAGGATGGCAAATTAAAATTCTCAAAAAAATACTACTAATAATTTTCAATAACTTTTTTTTAATCGGCGATATACAACCCTCAACCCTCTAAATGGATAGATTTAAAAGTAATTTCTTCTCATTAAAAATTTTTATTAATAAATAAGATTTCAGGTTGTCAACTATCTTTACTAAATAAGTTTATGATAATTGTCGTGTGAAATTGATCGTGAGATCAACCAAACAAGGTCGTTTCTTTTTCTTTTTTCTTTTTAACAGAAAATAGACCTTTAAGAACGAAAAAAAATCAACGCAAGCATCATAGTAAACTTTTTTTTTTTTTTTTTTTTGAATTTCTATATAGTAAACAATTTAACATCATATTTCGTATTCAAAACACAAAAGATCACATCACACATTTAAGAGTCAACTACAACAATTATTTAGATAATTGACTGAATGCGATGGTTCAAAATTTCAAATGATTGAATGGTTAAGCCCAACAAAAGAATCTTAGGAAGTGTTTTAGAAATCAAATTTTTATGTCCCACATTGTTTCCACCAATTACTCCCTCCGTCCCAAATTGCTCGTCCATTTTGGGGAATCCAACTATTTAAGGACATCCCAAAATAGAAAGAAGGACCAGCAATTTGAGACGGATGGAGTAATTACCAAGAGCGAATAAGGGAAAAGCATTGGCACACTACGGTATACCTATTTCCTCATGAGAAGTAACCTGCAAAAAAAGTGGTATCAGCTTCTACACACTGCAATGCCAATTAGAAATAAGTGGTATATTACAGGAATTGCAACATAAAGGAAGGGCAATCACGTAATTGCATCCCTTTCCGTTAGGAATTGCAACTGAAAAGCTTCGTACAGGATATCATTTGCTAGGCTAAAATGTACCCTGCTGCCATAACAAAGGGTTTTTTGCTGCTGCTCCCATAACAAATTCCTCCCTTGCCCTTTCTAAACATAAACCGACGGTTCAGGTACAAAGGGTTTTGCTGCCCAATCCCACCCTACCAGACACGTATTTTCTTCTAATCAAGGAATGCACAGATGGTGTACCAATTAAAATTAATTAGGCAACAAGATGAAGTATATTTCGATTCATATATATGATGTTGAGTTGTGCATACCATGCGATGGGTCGAATCAGTAAGTATGTAGTTACACCCTTTTCCTGAGGGATTCGGATTAGAGGGACACAATTGGAAAAATTGGCCAAAAAACAAGGCCCCATATACTCTAAAACTCAAAGTTCTTCTACAGTGCTTGCTCTGGGCCGAATGACAGTTGCTGCCATGGAAGCATTGTGCACCCAAATAAAAAAAGTTATGCAGGTCAAAGCTTATGAATATGACTACTATACCAATGGAGATTCAATGAGCAAGATTACCATGATTCAGCAGCTGCAGTCACAACACCAATGGTCTCCGACACAGGTCACTCTCAGGCAACCCCAACCAAAGAATCGCGCTGCGAGGTCATTCTAGAGGAATCTGCATCTCAGCAGCCTAAAATATCTGAATCTTCAAACATAACCATGGAAGACAGCAATCAAATGCGGAAGGCACATGTTTTACGATACACAGGAATGGATCATACCAACAGTTTCCAGAGTCTGATCTAATAATGCCAGCCATATCTATAGCTATATTTTGTAAACAAACTCTTAAAACTTTGACGGGTGTAAACATTAAGCACAAGTGCTTGCTAATAGACAGCTGCCTAATCCTGTACATGGCTTTTACATAGATCCAATGGGCATGAGACATTGTACGTAGCACAAGCCTTGGACACTAGTTGCAAGTAAAGCAAGTTTTCAAAATTCTTACATATTGTAAAACCATCTACAAATTCTCAGCACAAGTACAAACCATATTAAAGTTTTAAAAAAAAAAAAAAACAAAAAGTAAATTACATAATGAAAAGCAAGGAAAACAGGTTGAAAGCCGTCATCACTTGGATTGTCTCTGGCCTCTCCCTCCTCCCAAACGACCACCGGCCCGGTGAAACGGTTTCCTACCACGACCATGATTCATTCCCTGATTAAATTCTCGAGGAACTTCAGCATTACTTGGGATAAGGGGACGCGGTTGTTCTCCCACATTCATGGATATGGGAGACTGTTGGGCTTGCCAGCCAACACCCAATGGCTGGTTCAACCCACTTTGACCCAAACAACCTGGCCATGGTGCAAATGCGGGACCTGGACCAAAATTTGGTTGAGCCCCAACATTAGGAAGAAACATCTGGCCGGTATTGAATTGCTGCTGAAATGGCATTCCGTTTGGGAAAGGCATTTGAAAAGAATGCTGCTGCTGTTGATTTTGTTGCAGCCATGGCATACCATTTGTTGGAACTCGGAAAGGAAAACCCATGCTCTGCTGCCCAAATGGCATTCCATTTGTCCAAACCCCACTGGAAGGTGGAATAAAACCAGGGGCCTGAAACGGTGGAACCAACCCCGGGTTACCAGCAAAACCTTGGCCGGGACCAAATAAGTGAGAACTACTACCATGATCATGGGTAAATTGTTGAATTTGATTGTTGAACATCAACTGCTGATTTTGGTTGGTTGGTAGTTGATGAGACTCCTCTACTGTTTTGGGGGTCGAAGGTTGGCTGTTCTGCTGCCATGTCCCCCCACAATTGTTAAACTTCTTCCTCTCCTTTTTCTTATTCCCTGGGTTAGGACCGTTTGTGCCTCTCTTTGACATTTTTAGCATTCTCTTGTATTCAGCCTCCATTTCATCATCTGAAAACTCAGCTTCATCTGTCACCTCTTCGTCATTTTCACCCGACGCATCATAACCTTTCTTGTAAAGACTGCTGTCATTCAGGACGTGATTTGCAAATTCTGGAACAAAAGAGATTGGAGTGCCTTGTTGGATACCAGAAGGAACATCGTTTTCTGAATTGTATCTTATCATGTAGTAAGGGTTCTTGACAGGACCAAAAATTTCATCTACCATCCCTAATGGGGATCTGCTTTCAGTTATCCAAAGGATTGAACCGTCGCTAAGAGGATTGTGCTTCTCTACGCCTTCCACGATGACTTGGGTACCAATAATCTGTACAGTCAAAGAAACCATCATGTACTTTAGCTATATATAGGGCTTGTAATCATTTGAAGGTGATCAACAGATCACCCCACATGCTTGAGTAGTGACAGAAGTAAGAACAACGAATCTGGACTGCTGCGCATGAAAAATAATAATACTAAAACATGTAGTAACTGGTACCCACTATGTGCATGTGTGTGAGCATCTGAAATATTTTCCGATTTGAGCTTTGGCTTTTTATAGTGTGGTCTTACCGACAAAATAACTCCTACAGGCTGGGTCTGATGGTGAGGTTGCAAAGTCACGTTTACAGGAGGAACTGGAGGGAGAACCTGCAAAGTCATATCAAGAAGCAATTTAATCACCTGTTAATACAGTAAAACAGAAAAGCCACAATTCATATTATCCATTATGAAGACTCCTATACTACTAGTCCTTTCACCGGGGAGAAAATCTATTGTCCATAGACATACGTTTTATTCTTACCAGTTATAATGAAGCAATAGAGTTCCTTCATTTGAAATCAGATTAAAGAAAAAAGAAACCATGCAAGGACCCTTCATTTCATTTCACGAGTAACAGAATTTACGCAACCTAACCCACCTCAAATATAGCACCACAAATTAATAGATAACAAAGGCCAACAGGTGCTAATATATGACTCAATGGAACGGTCCATAGTCAAAAGAACCATGTAGAACTCAAAACCACCGCTGTCAGATTTTGTGCATCATGACAGGCTGAGCATTCTGCATCCCGATCTTTAACGAGGGATATAAGATCAGAAAAGAGATGTTAGATTAACAACTTGGTTACGGCCATGCTTATTGAAAAAAAAAAAAATTTGGGTAAAAAAAGAAAAAAAAGAAAAAGGTTTTGGCCATGCATAAAAAGGTAGAAGTATAGAAGGGAAGGAGAAACCAGATGCCAGATTGTCAATAAGTACAAACTGTTAAAGAAAAAATAAATAAAAACAAAACCTAAATCCAAGGAATTATTTCACATAATTCTTCATTTCCACTGACCTATCAGCAATTTGTTTTTCCAAGGCGCTACAGATACTATATACTTCTTTTCCCATCACTCTAGCCTTCCAACGGCATACAACCCTCCATTATGGTATAAAGTCCTCCAGAGGCAACTCTACACTATGGAATGGGTAATCATTTGAACACCCCCCAAAATATTTTGGTTTAGAATACATGTGATATTTTTAGTTAAACACCCAACCTAAAAATATTTGGACACCCTACGCATAAATATTTGAACACCTAACCCAAACAAATTTGAATAACTAGACCCAAAAAATCAGCCCAAAAACCAATCCAATGTAAACAACCCAATTAAAAGCCATAGGTGGCTCCATAGCTTCCCATAGATGGTTAGTTGAACAAGCTAAACTCTTTTATATTTTATATTACATGTAATAATTTTATGTGTCCCATACGTATTGAACCGTGTCCCCGTGTCGGACACGGTGACACTTCAGCCTCTAGGAGTGTCGGTGCTACATAGCATCGTATATTGGAAACCAAAGTGCTCCTTTCTAGACTTCTACACTTGTTTTTGTTTATTCATGTCGAAAGCCTATATTTTTTCCCTTTTATTTCCTACAGTCAGCTTTACTTGTTCTGTATTTCTGTACCAGCAAAATTCTCTTGACCACATTGTAACAAATATCTGGAGTCGCCACTGCATAGCATATTCTCCAATCAGAACTCCCACAATGCAACCTAAAACTTCAGATAAACTGCCAACACCACCAAATCATGGTGACCTCTAGTGACCACTATAACTGCGCATAAGACAAAAATGGAATTTAGGCTAATATCAATCACTTGTTCAGAAGGACCTCCAAACAGGTGACATATCCTTCACTGAGTCTTTCCCATAATTCCCTCATGATAAACATACATGGAAAACTTATTTGTGCTGCTTTAGCATTAATTAGCCTCTAATACCAACCAATAGTACTGCCGCTACAATTTGAGCCTCCTCTTTTAGTGTGAGTTGGAGAAAGATAAAAGAGGATCTCTCTCATGCATCCCATGTTGAGATCCTCTTTTATCTCTCTCCAACTCACACTAAAATTCAAGTTAATAAACAAACGACTGAACAAGCATGAAAATGCTAATTGGCCTCTGACATTCAAGAGAGAATAAATTTATGACTAATCAATTAAAAGCATAGTAACGTAATTGGAGAAGGTACCTGAAGCTCGTTCTTGGATCTTATGGGACCTTTTGCAACACTTCCATCCTCATCCTCATCATCACTCAACCCCACCATATGTTCCAACTCTGAATCCCGTATCTCCCCTTCTTCCACATCAATATCTCCCACCAACTCCTCTTCCTCTTCCTCTTCCTCTTCCTCTTCCTCTTCCTCTTCCTCCTCGCTACTCGAAGAAGAGGATGATGACGCCGCAGATAAACTATCTGAAGTGCTACCACTCTCATCCCCATCACTCTCCGTTTCCTTGCTCTTCGGGCCATCCCCATTTACAGTGACCATTTCACCACTATTCCCCCCACCCTCGTTAATACCCACTTTTTCACCTCTCTCCAATTGCCCATCATGAACCATCAACTTTTGACCACTTACACCATCCTCACTGACACCCACTGGCTCAACACTCTTCAAACTGTTAGTCACCGATATTCCCGAACTATTCAGACCATTTTCGTCCAACCCTCCATCCAAACTGAACTTCCCTATCTCTTCCTCAATAGAAGAACTCAAATGCCCCAATTTCTGAAACCCACTTGCCAAACCGCTTTCACTACAAGAGCCATCTTTTTCCATTGCCACACACCCCTCAACAGCCTTAACTTCTATCTTAACTGAATCAAGCTTTTCTGAATCTGGGTTTAAAACCGGATTCCCTTCAACCAAAGCATTCAAATTACCCAATTCCTGAAACCCATCTCCAAAACCTGTTTCTCTACAAGACTCATCTTTATCCACACCCAAACACCCCTCAACAACTCTAACTGCTGAATCTGGATTAGAATCAGCCATATCCATGACAGGGGTTTCTTCGATCCAATCACCTATACAGTCGAAATCAAGTAATGAGTCAGCAAAGGACAAAGACAACTCGTCAAGCTCTGTAAAAGAGAGGTCAATTGGAAATGGGTCGTTTGATTTTTTCGGCTCAGAGGGTTGTTGATTGAGTTCCTCATCAACGGTGGGGTGCCGCAAGAAACCCACCATTTTTTCGAGAGAGAGTTAGGGTTTTGCAGCTAAAGGTGATCATAGCTGTGGTGTAAAGGAAGAAGAGGTGTATATATACGCGTGGTTGTGGGAGGGAAGTTGGGAGTGAAAATAACGAGGTTTTGTTTGGGACAAAGCTTTTGCTCCTTAAACCCTTGATGGTTGCTAGGGTTTTTGATCAGGCATTAGGAACTTGGTGGGCCTAACGAACCGAGCGGTGATTACAATAGTGATGAAGGGGAGTAGAACCCTGATGCTTCTAGTTTTCTGTTGGGTCGGGTTACCCGGGTGGTTTATGGAGGAAAACATGGTTCGTCTTCCAATGGCAACTGTCACAAATTTTTTTAGGGTTGGGTCGGGTTACCCGGGTGGTTTTGGAGGAAAACATGATTCGGGGTGCTTTGGCAAAGAAGAGAAGAACTGGTTTTTTGATTTTTTGGTTGTCTTTATTCAATTTTTTTTGCATTTATTAGTTTTGTGTCAAGTTTTTGTAGTTTATATGCAAAACTAACCAATGGAAAAAAAATTGAATAAAGATAAAACCAAAAAACCAATTTTTTCTTTTTTGCCAAAGCATTTCCAAAGGCAACTGTCACAAATTTTTTAGGATGATGGCACCAAATAATTTGAAGAATTTGAAATCATTCTCCAAATTTCCTTTTTCTGGTCAAATTTAGAAAATGTCCACTACCCCATGAAATGCCAATACACTATATGGAAACGCAGGGTGGCCCTGAAGTACGGCATTTAGACCGTCAGATGTTTTTTTAACAGTCTTGATTTTATCGCGGCAATTTGCATATTTGAGCTGTCTAATGCAGAGATGAAATTTAAACCGTTAATTACCGAGATTAATAGCTTAGATGCCGCACTACATTATATCCATATAATAGTATTTTACTATTTTGTTATACTTACCATTGGAGCTTGTTGTCCTTCGGTTTACTTTTTTTAAGTGTTGCCCACAACAATATACAAAAAGTTCCTGCTACTTTTATTTTACCCAGCGTGCCTAAAAATATGGAAACTCATTTTCTACATCTTTCACAACAAAAATAATCTCATTTCTTATATTCTCTTTTACTTGTTTTCCTCTTATCAACTTGTACACAAATCCTCAATTTTTTTCAAAAGGTGATTATAATCTTGAAATTTATTTCTCTTAATATATTGTTTTTTGAACTGGACTCTTAATTTATTGTTGAGCAGTCCTAATTTCACCAAGTGGTGCTTTACTCAAAGAAAACAATAAGGGCTCGTTTGGCTGGGAGATGAGAAGAGGTATAACTCATCCCCCTTCCCCTTATTCCAATCCCACCACTTAATACATGGTTTGGCAAATTTTTGGAGGGGGAGGGAGTCCCAAATTAATAACACCTCACTATTATAACTTTATACCCCTTTCTAAATTATCTATCTACCCACCCTCATCCCCCTTGCCCTTTCCCTCTCGGCTGTCTTTTTTGCCAGAAACCTTATCCCATTCTCGAAGTGTGTTTTACGAGTCCTTGTAATTTCTCTCGGATAAAAAAATAGAGCACTTCTGTGCATAATTTCTTATTTTTTCTGCACCAAATTAAACAATTCTGTGCTATTAGAAATGTCTATTGTAAACAATTCTCGTAGCCTATAACCAATAGTTCATGCTATGAGAATTGTCTATGAGAACAATGAAATGAGGCTATGAGAATTGTCTATTTGTTGTGGGTCCATGTGAATTATGTGGTTTGGCTATGTGAATTTTCTATGTGAACTGCATAACCCTATGTGATTCATAGATGAGGCTATGAGAATTGTCTATAGTAACAAAAATGCTCTTTATGAGAATTGTGAATTGAGGCAATGAGAACTGTATATTGAGCTATGAGAACTATGAGATGAGGGTATGAGTTTCTATTGGGCTATGAGAATTGCCTATGAAAACTATATATTGGGTTATGAGAATTGTCTATTGTAACCAAAAAAAAAAAAAAATGCCTTTCATGAGAACTGTGAAATGAGGCTATGATAACTGTCAACTGAGGCTATAAGAACTACCTAGTGGGCTATGAGAATTGTCTATTACAACTGTTTATTGGGTTATGAGAATTGTCTATTGTAAACAATTCTCATAGGCCATAGCCGAAAGTTCATGCTTTGAGAATTGTCTTGTTATGTTTGAGATAAGGCTATGTGAACTATGGTTTTTTTTCACATAATTTCATATTAAATATGGATCTTGTTTTGTAGATCTCATCGAGTAGGTTCTAAATATGCAATCTTTTTGTCAGGGTTGGGATGGGTACGAAGGAAAAAAATGGGGCCGGCCTCTAAAAGCCTTAAAGCCTTAATATGAATTGTATTCTGTGAACAGCTCCGCAGTAGGAACATGTTTGACGGGCGCATCTCTTAAATTTATAAAATTACTAGTTTTATACTACATGCTTACCCGCGTGCTCATTGGCGTTGAAATGTTGGTGTGCTTTGTGTTAGGGATTTTGGTGGTATGCTTAAGTTGTAAAAATGAGGAGAAGTGATGGCATTTTACTATGGGATGGTATTATAAAAAGAAGTTAGGTAGTCAGGAAGTACAGAAAAATAGCTTTAGAATGGTAATCGAGAATTAAGTGAACATATATTTGACAGTACATCCTAAGTATGAAGTAATGATAATGGAGGAAGACTTCTTTTTTTTTTCCCCTCCAACCAATTAGAGAATTTATTTAATCATTTCATCAACAGAAGTCCAACAAAGCTTCTCTCTATGCCCAGTTTGAAAAATCTCAATTCCAAGTAATACGAATGTCCAAAGATGCGACATATTTGGCTATCGCACGAGCAATCTTATTGCAACTACAAGAAAAAAAAAACGAAAAAAAAAAAAAAACATAAAGATAGACAACCAACTAAAACAATTGCATCTTTAATGAACTTCCAAATTGGTTTTGACACTAGTCTCCTCTTGCAGCATTTTGATGATTACTTAAGCATCCCCTTCCATAATGTATGACGGTTGGTCGTTGGCATTATATTAGGCAGGGTGGGTAGTTAATGTTTGTAAATAACTCAGGTGTCCGGATGGACACCTCGAATAAGTCTGGGAGTTCAATTCCACCGCTCACTTGCTAGAAGCTCAATAAAAATCGAAATAAAGCTCCGTAAAGAGTGACCTCAAACGAGTTGACAAAACCTTTGATAGTATTTTGAACTTGACATCTTAACGGGATCAAATTCCAAAGTCTCAACCTTTTACTATTAGGTTAATTCCTTTGGGTATATGGCAGTTAATTTTACTGTTGATTAGGTGGGAATGGGACCGTTGGAGGGTCGAAGAAGTCAGAGGCATGTGTCTTCAATATGGTTGACCGTTTTAGTAGTTTATTTTGACCAATGTCGACGTGCCAGCTTCTGGTCAAGTTGATGTTGATTTAATGAATGCTGCCTGTGCGGCTGTGCCCACCAATTTGACACACTTTGATAACGAATCAACAGTATAAGTTGCATATATTCCTTAATTAATCAAGTTCCTAGATATGCTTTAAAGGTCGTGGGGTGGTGGATCACGGTTATTCTTCCCGGTTAGATCCGACTCTCCTCCTTATTCCGAGCATCTACAAAACGGAGCAGCCTGTTAGTGGCACCTCGGCCGCACTCGCCGAAGGGTACTTCGAAGCTCAAGTTAATACTTGAAGAGAAAGGAAAACACAATGTACTACTCAGATCTAGAATTGCACACCTCCTTTAGGATTCGTCCCATGGTATTTATAGGCTATAAAGTATTTGCGCTCCAAGTCACGCGTGTTTGGCATGAGTGCATGACAATGCCAATAACTTCCTCGGCACGTGACGTCACCAATAACCGTTTGCCACATGACCCTTCTAGAAGGTCCTGGACGGCTCAGCACGATGGCCACGTGGCCTCTTCCATGTTCCGCTCATATCTCTTGCAACAGCCTCTCGAGTCGGCTCATGGGTCAGGTCCCTCCAGCCCGAGCCGACGAAACGCTCCAGACCTTTACCTTCGGTCCATAGAGGTTTGGCCAAACGTCTATACGAGACTTGGTCCCTACGGAGAAAATTGGCTCTCGGGCTTCGGCCCACCAACCGTTTGGCCCTACGGACTTCGACAAATGCTGGGTCACACGGAACGTGTGGGGCTCGTCTCCAACCCAAACACGTTCGGCAAGGGCGATTCCAGGAATTTCATCCAGCGCTGACAAAAATATATAGCGTATCTATGACGAAAAGTTGTAAAAAAAAAAAAAAAAAAAACTCTGACTAGCCAAAAGACACACACACACACACACACATACATGCACATATCGTTTGACAAAAAGCTCCAACATATCATAACATCCCACGATGAGTTTTCATGTTTTGGAGAATGCAAAAAGACCTCAAGATCTGTTTTTGGCTTCTTCTCTTTAAATGTCCATAGAAAACTCATTCTCACAAAATCTGTTTTGAAAACGAAACTTCAAAAGGAGAAAATGAAAAACCAAAAATAGGCTCCCAAACACCCCTTTAAGTTTAACCAAATGTATTTCCTATTTTCCTTCCCAACATAAGTTGTAACCAAGGTTCAATAGACTAATTTTAAATGTGTAATGCTCTACTTTCCGTTTAAATGTGTACTATATAATATATTTCTTTTATTTTGTTAGGGTTATAACAATTTGGTTTAAATTTAGTTAAAAATATTTACTTTAACCTTACACGAATAACCCAGTGCTGACAATACTAAAGAAAATTTATTTATATCTAAATTTTTTTTTTCAGTGTATTTTTTGAATCGACCTCGCTGGGACAAAGGTAGAGTCGCCCCTGACGTTCGGCCGAGTAACGTTATGTAAAAACTATGACAAAAATTCAAAAATAATACCTACTGTTTTTTACAAAAAACTAATTAATTAGTTCAAACTCAACTAAAATATACCGTTGTGAACTGACACCCCCATCCTCTCTCCCTCTCTATCTTGATTCTTTCTTATCAATTTTGGTAAAACCTTCCTTTGTCTTTAAATTTATTTTCTCAATGATGGCATGCTCACCAAACCTGGCCAGAGGTCGACAAAAGCTTCATTGTCAATCCTTTAAAACCGTTGTAAATGCAATCTCTCTCTCTCTCTCTCGCTCGCTCTCGCTCTCTCTAGACGGTCCTCTTTCTCTGTAAGAGCAATTGCACCATTGTTGAAAATTGCTTAGTATGGCAATGGGTAGTTGGGTACCACACCCCAAGACCTACGAATTAATTACATGGCAAAATGGGTCTCTTCTTCTGGTATTTTCTGTCCTATGCTGTGTCTCTCATTATGCAAAAAAAAAAAAAACCCAGAAAATCTAGGAAAAATTGTAGTCTTTTGCTTCAATTCAACCCTAAAACACATTATTTGGATTTTGGAACATGGAGGAATGAAAAAAAAAAAGAAAAAAAGAATGGTAAGTTAAAGGAAATTTCTTAGCCTTGTTTCTTTTGCCTGAGAAGAAAAGAGAAAATGGTAACATAGAGTTCCACGCACGGTAAAATTTTGCCATGTGCTATTCCTCACAAATAAAATATCGGCAACACACTATATGAGTCACTAGCTTCTTGTCTTCCAACCATCCAATAAAAGTGATATTTAACACTGATAATATATCGTAACGTAAATAGGGAACGCCAAGTGGTATTTCGGGAGTGCTTACTAATCAATTTCATGGAAGCAAATGAAGTGGGGAAGGTAACACCGTTCTTCCGATAAATGAACATGACTTTAAACAAACCAATCTACAACGCGCAAGCCAGTTAATTTACACGATCAAATACAGGGGAAAATATCCTTTTCATTCGTACTCTATATGTATGGAGTATCTATCACAAAGCATCTAAGAGCATCCTCATCAGGTTCAACAAAAATAAATTTAACACAAAAACACCTTTTACAAAAGTCACTTTATCAAAAACTCAAAAAATCGAATCTTTATCCAAACTTTACTATATTAAACTACTCCCCTCAAATCTAATAAAAAAAATTCTCTTCTCCTAAAAAACTAAACCACTGTCAGAGGAGGTGCACCTTTTGGATTAAACAAATCGTTTGTATTAAAACTCGGGAGGAGGTGCTCCACGCGTCAGCCATCCACTGTAAGAGAGAGAGTCATTTGTATTAAAAAATCGTTTGTCACGTACTCCTCTCTCTCCCCACTTCCGACAAAATCGGGAAAGGAAGAAACAATAAAAAAAAAAGGATCTACAACGCGCAAGCATTTGAGGATGTAATTTACAAAAACAATTTGTTGAGTGAAAGTAGAGAGGCTGATTTTTGGGGATTTTGGGGGGTTTGGCTCAACAATTTGTCAAAAATAGTGTTTTACAACACTAAATGAGGATGCTCTAATCATGTAAAGCTGCAATTAAGAGAATCACATGATCAACGCAAAAGAAAATTTGGTCTTGTTCGTTTTGGTTTTTAAGAACCGGTTTTTTCAATTATTATTCAATTATTATCTCTATTTTTAAATATTATTTTTATTTTTCTCTATATCTCTCTCCAATCATTAATACCTATTTTTTAATTATTATTCCTATTTCTCCCTCTAATCATTACAAAAACCAAAACTCAAAACCCAAACCAAACACAACCATAGAGTGTAATCTGATCTCAAAAGAGATACCGATTAAACTTGCTCATATTTGGAAAGTTCGGGATGAGTTATTCTCCGAGATAAGTTATTTCTACCACCGGTGAAAACAATGTTTTTTCCTTCAAATCGATTGTATTGCGCCGTGTGTCGAAACAGTGGTCTCAAATAATAGAACATGAATATGTGAGGCAATGCAATCGATTGAAAAAAACTTTTGTTTCCATCGGTGGTGGAACTAATTTAAACTCTTATTCTCCCTTTCTTTAGTTGTGTATTATACGTCACATTAAAATTAAACTAGTACCATATGTGTCTGCTCCCTTCAGTGACATCCGATAAAATTTGAAAGATGCAAAATAAAAATAAAAAATACCACGCGCAATTGGGGAATAAGAAGACGTGACCTTCCCTATCTCTCCGTATTTTAACTTGCTTTGATCTCAGAAAAACAATGATCAAAAAAAAAGTTCTTTGATCTCACTGTTTGTTTGTTGGCTAATACTCCCTTAACTTGGGCGAATTTTGTCTGTACAGAGAGAAATACTCTTGTACCTGATTTCTTTCGTTAAATGAAAGTTCTATGTCGCTTGGCAAAAAAAAAAAATAGCATTTCCAACGTTTATTATTTAATCCTTGCAACCAGTATTTCTCATAACCCATAAGTAAAGACGAGTACCGTAGCAATAATCACCAATATTAAGACCATCAAATATGTCGCCATTTTCGAGTCCTCCTCAGATGTGGGGCAGTTTGTCGACGATCCAAACCCATTTGGTTCCTCTTCAGATGTGGGGGAGTTTGTCGACGATCCAGAGCCGTCCGAACAACCAAGTAACAAATCATCGTTACCAGCAGCCAGAAACTTCACAGTTGATGGGAAAACAGGCACTTTTCCGCTAAGTTTGTTGTTAGAAACATCAAGAAACACAAGCCGAGGCAGAGTAGCCAAGACATCCGGAATTGAACCAGTCAAATTGTTGTCATTCAAACGCAAACTGGTTAAGGAAGTCAGATTGGCAAAGGCAGGAGAAATGGTACCCGATAAATGTTGCTTCTCGAAGTTGATAATCGTGACATTCCGCTCGGGAGTACAGGTGATGAATTCCCAATTATAACAGAAGTCATCTCCTTGCCAATACTGAGTTAAATTCCTTGGGTGCCCAATGGCCTTCGCTACAGCAAGAAGAGCAGTCAGCTGGGGGTCGACGGCGTCCGAGATGGAGAGGAGAGAGAGGAAAACGATCAAGACGTGGAGTGTGGAGATGGGATGAAGGAGGGGGTTTGGTGTCGCCATTGTTGGGTCTATGATGAAGCAGAAAATGATTCTGTATTTGGTGTAGAGAGATAGAAAGAATGGTTTATGAGTAGGAGGAGAAGAGAGGGGAGAAGGGTACTGCGAATTAGAGGAAAATAGTACTTTTTCCTTTCTGTATTATATCAGCTGGGACCAAAATTTGTAAAATCTGTACATATGTAGGCTTGTAGAACTTCAATTAGATTAAATCAAAAGTATATTCAAAGTGAAGCAATTTTTAAGATTGATGCCAATGAGCACGCGGTCTCCCTGCTAAAACTTGTAAACTTGATGCCGGTCTCCCTGCTAAAACTTGTAAACTTGATGCCAATGAGCACGCGGTCTCCCTGCTAAAACTTGTAAACTTGATGCCAATGAGCACACTTGTAAACTTGATGCCAATGAGCACGCGGTCTTCTACAAGTTACGTGTGTATTTAGAACTCCAAAAATCTCAAATTAAGTGTGCACTCCAGCTCACTAAGGGGGTGTTCCACTAACAAAAAATAATTTTAAAAAAATCAAAACAGATCATTATCTCACAATACATCACATAAAAAACCGTGAAAAGTCAATTTATTCTAAAAGATGTTTGCCCGTGATACTTCCGATTACGGCTCCAAACCAACCGTGAGTAGCTCCTAGCTCAGCTTGTTTAGTTGTCCAACCGAGCTCGAACTTGAATTGTAGGCTCGTTTAGTAAACGAGTCGAGCTCAACACTCAAAAGCTCGGCTCGACTTGTAAAAGTTCGGCTCGTTTGTATAGGTTTGACTCATTTAAAGAGATTCGTTAAGTAAATTTTCTTGGCTCGACTTTTTAAGAGTTAAGGCTCGTTTATTACCGAGCCGAACTCAAACACTTTAAAGCTCTACTTGATTTGTTTGCACCCATACTTCCGATTATGTTTGTGTTTTGGTTGAAAGCGAAATCGCCAAAATATAGGGGGTAGGCGTGAATCATTGAATTATGAAATAGACCAGCACGTGGTTTACATCCGAAAACGGAAAGAGAGATGAATAATAGTAGTTGCCCAATGTCATTTTTTTGAAACTGTACGGTACATATTTCTTGACTAATTTTTTAGAGAATCAATTTTACCATCCACGAGCGAAAAGACCGACGTTATGTTTGGAAGCTGAGGGAAAATAAGAGAAATGTAAAGAAAAGAAAATGAGATGAAAGTTTCACAAATTAAGACCACAAACATGATCCATATAACCGGGATCCGGGGTTTCCAAATTAAAACCACAAATTAAGAGTTTCGCGCATCAAATTTGATTTTCAAACAAATGGACGACTCGGATACACTTTGGAGAGATGAGATTTGAGCCGTTGATCAAAAATGGACGGGCGTGGATGGGGTTGCGGCCACAGCCCGAAAGTCCCCAATCCAGCAAGTGCAAAAAATAGAGCAATTCGGAACAACTAAGGAAACTAAAACTGTCTACTTTCCAGCAAGTGCCTTTGATCCATCAACCGGTTATACCGCGCATACGTTGTTGTTTGCACTAAAAAAAAACAAAAAGATGAAGATAAAAGGAAAAAATAAACAGTAAACTGGGCCGGAGATCCGATTATAAAAGAGGTAACATCATTTTTCTGGTAAATAAATATGACTTTAAGCAAATTAACCCTAATCATTAAGGATTACAATAATAACGATTTTTGGATTACAATAATAACGATTTTTCCTCAAGTCAACAACAACAAGCGACCCTACTTAATTGCCAATTTGCCACACTCTCCTTCCCACCTTGCAAGTTAACTATTTTCCATTTGGTCCATGACTGGCCGGGAAAAGTTTGCGATTCAAATTATACATACCGAAAAACAAAAACAAAGAAGTTCATTAACACTCCACCCAGACTTCTGGTTATTGTAAGACACAAGCCACACAGCCCCAACAAATACCAGGAGGGCCACAAAAGCAGTCACCATTAACAATGTAATCTTCCCAGAGTACCTCTGCTGTTGTGGATTCACACTGTTAGACACAAGCAACAAAAGGCCAACAAATACGACGAGGGCCACGGCTGCAACAGAAATCACCATTACCACTGCATTAATGATCTCCCTAGACCTCTCGTGCTGTTTCTTCACATTGTCCACAACCGAAAGAGCCACAAAGAAATCCAGGAGGGCCAGAACAGTAGTCACCGTTGACAATGAAGTCTCCCCAGAGTACCCGGTCTGTTGTTGTTTTTTTCACATTGTAAGACAAAAGGATTAACAAAACCCCAACAAAAACAAAGAGGGCCACGACCACCACAGAAATCACCATTAATGCTACACTTTTGGTCTCCCAAGACCTGATCTGGGGCTGTTTCTTCACAATGTAAGACAAAACCAACACAGCCCCAACAAAATTCAGGAGGGCCACAACAACAATCAAGATGATAAAAACCTGCCCACCAATTGTAAGAGTCACTTGATTTCTCTCCAGACCCGGCCGAATATCCAAGTAACAAATGATTACCAGCAGCCAGAAACTTCACAGTTGATGGGAAAACAGGAACTTTTCCAGAGAGATTGTTGTTAGAAACATCAAGAAACTCAAGCTGAGGCAAAGTAGCCAGGACATCCGGAATTAAACCGGTGTGATTGTTGTCATTCAAACGCAAACTGTTTAAGGAAGTTAGATTGGCAAAGGCAGGAGAAATGGTACCCGATATATATGTTGTTTCTCGAAGTTGATATTCGTGACATTGCGCTCAGGAGTATAGGTGATGAATTCCCAATTGAAGCAGAAGTCTTCTCCTTGCCAAGACTGAGTTAAATTCCTTGGGTGACCAATGGCCTTGGCTACAGCAAGAAGAGCAGTCAGCTGAGGGTCGACGGCGGAGGAGATGGTTAGGGGAGAGAGGAAGATGATTGAAAGGCGGAGTACTGTGGAGATGGGATGGAGGAGGGGGTTTGGTGTCGCCATTGTTGGGTCTCTGATGAAGAGGAAAATGATTCGGTTTATGAGTAGGACAGAAGGGCCGTCTACGAATTAGAGGAAAATGGTACTTTTTCCTTTTGTATTATCAGCTGGGACCACATTTTATTTTGCATGGAACGAAGGAAGATGGAGTGCCAGACAAATGGAAAATGCTAAGAACCCATCCCGAAAGTAAAATTAATGATTCAAATAAATATTAAAGTGAATATGAATCGTTAATTTTAATTATTTTTGGAATAGTTTTCGTGATATTCATGCAACCGAGACAGATCGAGGGCTTGTTCCGTAACAATTGCTTGGGTGTTTGTCAATGCTAACATGTGAAGTTGAGTATGTGTCGTTGCTATCTTAACATTCTACATTTGCTGCAATGCGTACCGAATATTTTGCTTTTCAAGAGTGGATCCTTCCACATTATTAGGTGTTGTAAATCATAAATAGGCTTATAGGAGTAGTATGGACTTATTCTTTCCTGCCTAACCTACACTACTGCCAAGTTTCGTTACTACACAACTTAATTACTTCTCCTAAGTCCTAATACAATTTCTTTGTTATGTTTTGAACTTCCATTGCATTTAAATCAAATACTATATTCAAAGTGAAGCGATTTCCAAGATTTATGCCAATGAGCACGCGGTCTCGGTCTCGTGCGTAGCACGAGGTGCTAAAACAAAAAAATAGAATTTCATGTTAAATTTTTTTGCCAGACAAACCTCAAAAACCTCAAATTATGTGTGCACTCCAGCTCACTAACTTAACTATTTGCAAAGAGTTCGAAAGCCATTTATGTGGAAGCTAGTAGTTGATCTCAGACTCGTACCAGTCGTCCGGAAATAGAAACTTTTCTTCCAAGTGCATGTGAGAGTTATTAGTAGGTGGGATTAAGGACCGGGACTACGAGGGAGTTACTACACAGTGCTGATGTGGCGAGTGGGGTCCACCCTCATCAGGGCAACCACAAGAGCCTCCATAAATCTCTCTATTCCTATTTTACCGTATTTCAACTTGCTTTGATCTCAGTGTTTGTTGGTTTGTCTGATGAGAAATCCTCAAGCTAATACTCGCTACAATGTAATCCTAATCATTAAAGATTAATATAATTACAATTTTTAATTTCTAAGTCAACAACAACAAGCGACCCTTCTTAATTGCCAATTTGCCACTCTCCTTCTCACCTTGCAACCTAACCATCATTTTGTCCATGACTGGACGGGAAAAGTTTGTGATTGAAATTATACATACCAAATACCAAAAAAAAAAAAAACCGTCAGTTTTTCATTTTTCTTTTAGAAACCCAAAAATAAAAAAAATAAAAAATAAAAAACAAAAAAGAAGAAGGGTAAAATACACAAGATCAAACAAGCTAGACTCTGGAAAACGAGCCAAATCTTCTTTTCATTTCATAAATTTTCCCCACATTTCTGACATCTTATTTAGCATTTCCAACATATTTCTCATTTAATCCTCGCAACCAGTACTTCACTTTAATTTTAATACCCCACCATGGTTAAAATACTAAAGCACAATCAGTAACCAAACAATAAACCCCACAAAAACCAGGAAGGCCAAAGCAGCAATCACCATTAACACTGTGTTGATCCACCCAGACTTCTGGTGTTGTTTCTTCTTCTTGTAGGACACAAGCAACTCTGCCACAAGAACAAATACCAGGAAGGCCACAGCAGCAGTCACCATTAACACTGTATTCTCCCCAGAGCACCTCTGCTGTCGAGGATTCACCTTGTTAGACACGAGCAACAAAACCCCAACATCAACAAGGAGGGCCACGGCCAAAACATAAATCACCATTGACAGTACTGCCTTAATCTTCTCCCACTCAGACCCCTGGTGCAGTTTCTTCACGATGTACGACAAAATCAACGCAGCCCCAAAAAATTCCAGGAGGCCTACAACAGCAAGAACCACTGAGATTGTTGTTGGAAATATCAAGAAACTCGAGCCAAGGCAGAGTAGCCAAGACACCCGGAATTGGACCGGTGAGATTGTTGTCATTCAAACGCAAAGTCGTTAAGGAAGTCAGATTTGCAAAGGCAGGAGAAATGGTACCCGATAGAAGTTGCTTCCCCAAGTTGATGATCGTGACATTGCGGTCGGGAGTACAGGTGATGAATTCCCAATTATGACAGAAGTCATCTCCTTGCCAAGACTGAGTTAAATTCTTTGGGTGACCAATGGTCTTGGCTACAGCAAGAAGAGCAGTCAGCTGGGGGTCGACGGCGTTGGCGGGGGAGATGGAAAGGAGAGAGAGGAAGATGATCAAGAGGCGGAGTGTGGAGATGGGATGGAGGAGGGGGTTTGGTGTCGCCATTGCTGGGTCTCTGACCAAACTCAGTTAAGATGAAAAGGAAAATGTGTTTGGAACTTGTGTAAAGAGATGGAGAGTGAGAGAATAAAATGAGAGGAAAGTAAAAGAAAAGTAGGAGGAAAATTTCATTATTCATGATACTTAATTTTTTTTTTTTTTTTTCTGTTCTCTCTCCAAACCAAACAAGAGTAGGAGAAAATTTTAACTTTTCTTTCTTTTTCCTCAATTTCCTCAAGTTCCAAACACACTAATGATTTCTTTGGGTTTGGTGTGGAGAATGGCTTACGATCAATGTTTTAAAACTCGCGAGACGCTCCTAAGGTGGCCGGACACCTTTTAATTTTCAGGGCCGAGTATTCGGCGTCTAGTTAAGCAACTAATCTGGTTAATCGGTCTAATCGGCACCTCGAGCTAATCGGCGAGAGACCTTCTAACACTTAGGCAACGAGTAATTGGTCTTTCATACCTTTTTTTTTTTTTGATCAGCAAAATGATTTTCTTCTTCGAGTGTTCTTTTTCCTTTTTTATTAGTATCTGGGAGTGGGACCACATGTAATTTAACTTCTTTTACATTTGTTAATAGAAACATAAGCGCATCCTTATCAGGGGCACAAAAAAAAAACATCAAATTTAACTTTAAAAATACCTTTTACAAATATAGTAAGTCACTTTTCAAAAAAACTCACAAAATCAGACTCTCTATTCTAACTTTATTATACTAAACTATTTTTTCTTTCTACTTCTACTCCCCAAAAGTAATATAAAAAAAAGTGAACAGTGCATGAATAGTGCATGAACAGTGCGTGAATAGTGCCCTGGTGAGTGAACAGTGTCGCACCAAATTTGGTGCGGTACTGTAGCAAAGTCAGAAACTTAACAAATTTGATCAACCATTTGGTGAGCCTGATTTTGGCCTTATTTTGGGTTTTGGCTCTCTATTTTTGTCAAAAAGTTAATTTGTTCATCCACATATGGATGCTCTAAACAGCACAGGTTTTAACGCAGTTCATGTACCGTTTTCCGATCAAAGATGGTAGGATGTTAGTATATCTAGCCAACCGCTTACTCTCCGTTCCATTTTGATAGTCTAGTTCGATTTTCAATGTAATTCTTAAATTGTTAATATTTTTCAATTTACAATATTTTTAAGGATTTTAAAAATTTAGTATAATAGAACGAATTGAAATCTATCATACAATATCCATATTGCACATGAAATTCATTATAGATTGAAAGATGCTAACAATTTAAAATTTGCATTGGAGACCAAGAACTGGACTATTAAAATGGGACGGAATGAGTATTTATTAAGAGTCGAACCCTACACTTTATGCTACACAATCATTGAATCAAGCCCCCAGATTTTGTTCCCGTGTAATTTGAGCCACGGAATTGTACAAAAGACTCTTTCGGTACAGCAGACATGAGGTGCATGCTACACAACCATGAATCAAACCCCCAGATTTTGTTCCTGAGTGGTAGTTGTGGAGGCCGAGGCATGTTGTGGTAATTGCCCATCATGTCTCATGTATCAAAGAAGAGTCTTTTGTACAATTCTGTAGCTCAAATTACACGGGAACAGCGATTCATGTATATTTTTGATACAGAAGATTTCACCTCAGTAATTGCTTTCGAAGAGCGCCTATCAACAATGACGTGGAATTTCGAGATTACATAATACAATTGTCACGGTAGCTCTGAACTCTAAACCTTGTTGATTACAACCAGCACAACTCCAAAGTTTATAAAATGGAAAATTTGAGAGTGCATACGTTTAATAAAATGAAAAAATTGAGAGTGCATACGTAAAAATGCATTGAGGAGTACTTCCAAATTTTGGGGCAGAGAAAGAATTTTTGGTTAACATGGTCCAACGTTATACACATATGCAAGTAAATCAAGAGGTTAATTATACGAGACGTATACACCGACAAAAGTAATTTCACTTTACAATTGATCTCAATGACTTTTTTTTTTAAAAGATGCATAATAGCGTGCTTCGTAATATTATTAACTCTCGAGAGACAAAAATGTTGGGGTTAATGTGCATTTAAAACAATTTAAGAAATTTTTTGTGGGGTCAAAAGTTAAAACAATAAAATTTACCTACAAACAATCAAATTTTTATGCGAGAATCAAAATGAGTAGGATCAAATGACCTCACTTATATCTTATTTCCTGCACACATGCTTCCAATGTATGTCCTTTATTTGCTTACACAACCTAATCTCATTGTCATCTTCTTATGCATAGCTTGTATGCCACCTTTTCTATACGTTATTGCATTTGCACGCTATTTCATCTTGACACCCTACTTGCCCGGTCCTTTACGCTACATATTAGCAGGGGCGGAGCCTTTTGGGTGCATTTAGAGGGTAAAGGTCCAGGGGTCCTTTGATATTTTCACCTATTGCTCCCTATTTGCAAGGGATCAGCTCACCTCTGAACCTTATCCACCAACCCTTTACAAACTCAATCTTTTGGGCCATGTTATGCGCTTACAATGGTGATCTGAACCGTTCATTCCGTACCCCTTACTAAGAGAAATGGATGCATAAAAAATTAGTTTGATTGGTCATCATTAAATACATAAACTATTTTGTATAAACTGGACAGTTCACATAATTTTGAACATGAACTATCACTTTTGTACAATTTGTTTATATATTTATTGATTACTGATCTAGTTTAATTTTTTGTTAAATGTTGTTGTCAACAAGAAGTATGAGATGAATAATTACAACAGATAATTACTGTCCAGTACAGAAAACTGATATGCATTTACCACTAAGGTATATGCACTTTTTAAATTACCGTGAGGTCTAACTCAAAGATAAGATGACCTTTTTGTCCTTCATATTTAAAACAAAAACAAAACTCCCACACTCAAGTTTAACACTTCGTTCTGACGAGCCAACCTCCAGCGAGTGCCGACCAACCTTCTCCGACCGTCACCAACCTCCGGCGACCACCACACTAAGCTCGCCGACCACCGGAGATTAGTTTCCGGCGAACGGGGACCTCGAAAAAATTCGCAACCCCACAGTTTATAAACCAAACATAGACAATCCTCAACAACCACCAACTCATATTTCGTAATATTGTGATCAATAGATTCATCATATTCATCGTATTCATCGTCATCAACAGATTCATTGTAATCAACAGATTCAACCATTAAAGTAAACGCCAAAAGTAGTTCCCTCTGTTTACTGGTTCTTTTACTTCTTTGTGATAAAATAATCGTGTGCGAGCGTGCCAGAGAGAGTTTCAATCTCCTCCCTCAGATTAACTTTGGAAAAACCAAGTCTAATCAGGCGATTGTGTTTTATTGGTTCAATTACCTCAATTAAGAGGATTTTTATTTATAAGTGAAAAAATGCAAACCAATAACTCAGGAAATTAAAGAAACAATAAAGAAACAAGGTACTTCGATTGATGAATCAAAGATAAACTTACTTCGAAATTGTCTTCAACTTCAAATACAAATGTAACAGAACTTCGAACTGGGTGATTGTTACAAGAACAACCGAAAATGGGTGATTGTTATGAAACAATCGAGAATAATCCTAACTACTTCCTAATCTACTTCCTAATCTATTTCGAACTGAGTTCGAAATCCTAAAACTACTTACCAATGAACAAACCAAGCATCATTTTTTGATAGCTGTTTGTTGAAGATTTGTTCGGGCTTTTTCACTCTTCAATTTCTTCTATTTATAGACGCTGCTTGTAGTTTGAACTTCCCGCTCAATGAATTTGAACTTGGCTTGCTTCGAACTCTAACTTCTGCTCTTTGAGTTGGCAGTTTCTTTCTTTCCCCACGTCTGAATTTGAATTCTTCAGATTCTTCCTCCTGAAGCTTTGATTTGAAATCTGCATAACTGCTCAACTAATCCAAATGATTACACGTTTAAAAGAATAACTGCTTTTTTGAGAAGTACTCCACGTACTCTAACTGTCAACTATCCCATTTTATAGATTTACACGTGGAGTTTATGTGTCTAGCAATAAATATCGTGGCTTCGAAGTCAGTTTCTATTTCGTCCTTGACTTGTAACTGCCAATAACTGCTAATTTGAATTGAGGAATAATACGACACCGTATTAACTCAATTCTACTTCAATGATCCAGTGTATCTCTATTGACAAGTAATTGCCAACGTTTGGCATTTCTGATTACGTGTCAATCAACTATTGGATTTGCTAATTTTATATGTAAACATACCCCCCACATTAACATCGTTGTTCAAGGGATTTGAATAAGTGTTATTGTGCCTTTTGCCGCTTCGAATTCCTGTAAACTTCCAAAGCAAAAGTTATTGGCAGTTCTTGATACTTCCAATGATACAGTTATAATTAACTCTTACGTTCTCTGTTGAGAAAATTAAGGATCATGGGCTGAAGGATAATGGGCAGTTATTACCCACGTTCTCCACCTTCAAGAATTTAAATCGTTTCCAACTTAAAACTTGTCTATAAAAAGGGTTTAATTACTGGTAAACTTAATCATCATCCTTCGTTAGAAACTGATTCCTTCCTCGACTGAACAATGGCTGACTTCTCCAATACCCAAAATGCTTTCGAAAACTTGGTTCTTAATGACCCAATCCCTGTTGATATCCAAAACACCGTCACACCAATTATTGGTGAGATTCGAAGGGATCGTTCTTTCGTAGTGGTTCAAGCAGAAGATCCTGAGCCTGCTGATCCATGGAATCCTCCAATTTCTTCTACTCCTAAACCCTTCTTATGGGGTTTACCATTTGAAATAGTGGTGGTAAGAATGGATGATCCTGCTGGTTACAAAGGTTGGAGCAAATATCGTTCATTGGCTATGAGTAGGTATTTAACTCCCTTTATTAGACGTGATCCTAACATAGTGATACTTGACAGTCTATTTGCCACCTGTCTCACTCCTGCTTTCTTCAAAGTCTCTGAAGAAGAGAGATCAGGCTTCGCTGGCTATGGTGAGCTTAAGCAAAAAGCTAGTAGCCAATTTATATATTGGTTAAATGAAGTTCGAAAGCCTCACTTTGAAGGAAATTTCGTTGATCTAGCTAACCTCCCTCTTCGACCTCTTCCAGAAAACCCAAATTGGTTTCAAGAGTTAAAGAATATCAAATTTGATCATATTATTTATCATGCTGATATCTCTTATTCTCTTTATCCACAATCTAACTCTATTAAAGCCAAAGAATTGTTGGTTGCATTTGCTTTTTTAGAGATAGGGATTCTTGAAGAAGACATCCCTTACAAAAACTTCTTGTGGGCTTGTGAGACTCTTCAATGTACCACCTCTGAGCAAGCTGGTACTTTCATCCATTCTTTTCTAAGTCAACTCCCTCTCCTGCGAATGTGGATGAAGAATAACACTGCTGCTTTTATGTTCAATCAAGACCTTCATGAGTATGAAATACTTCATGATCGAATTACTAGACTTCACAATAAGATTGAACATCTGAAGGAAGATTCTTTCGACACCCCATCCGGAATTTCTACAAGGCTTCGAAGGAGATTCAAAAGTTATCTTAAAAGAAATACCTTCAAGTTGGCTAAAGCTGAAGTCAAAGCCAAAAATCTGGTCCTAAAAATCAGACCATTGATTGAGAAGAAACTCAAGTTCGATGAAGAAGAAAGGGTTAGGATGAAAGAAAAAGAATTTTTTAACTTTTCCTGGGCAAGATTTCATGCCTTAGTGACTTGGAGTTTTCCTCATTACTTCCAAGTTATCTCTACTCCAACAACTGCTCGATCATCAGTAGATGTTTAGTTCTCCTTTGAATGTAATAGGATCTTTTAGCAGTATGTAATTTCCCTTTGTTAATGTAATTTCAACTTTCTATGGTTTAATTTGTACCTTTAAATGCTCTTCGAAGCATTTCAATGCATTCTAAACCAATTCGAACTCATAATGAACAAAAATTGATAAAGTATCTTTTATGATATCAAACCAATAAAAATGGTTCGAATTATAAGGTAATTCGAAGCTGAAATAAAATATTAAATATGGGTAAAAACATTCAAATTTTGGGCCCGACGTAATATAGGCCCAATTAATTCTTTATGAATATTTGACCCGAAACGCTGTCTCGTTTTGTCAGCTCATATAAATTTTAGGGCTTGAAACGTCTTCATTACACATTCAAACTTTTCTACGCTTCGTACTCCCTCCTTTGTTCTTACACTCTTGCGATCATGACTTCTGAAAGCGAGATATTCAAAGGTACTCCTTCCTTCGTCCTCAGGAAGTTGGTGACTAGAGAAGTTCTAGAGTCGAAAACCGGTGGTGGCAAATTACAAAACCGTGCTTTCATTGAACATCCTACCCTACCTAATACTCAAATTCTAGGGCCTGCATTTCTTGATCTTCCTTTAGATCTTACATCATGTTACCCTATCCTTGAAAAGAGTGACCTTGTGAAGGATAGGCTTCTAGGTTTCTCTAATTGGGCCAAGAAGAATTTCGTTTGTTGGCCAAATTATGATAAAGATTGGGATGACTGGACTACACGTATATTCAAAGCCAAAGGGAAAGAGCTAACAGATGTTGGTTTATCACACATCATTTCCTTGCTCAGGAATGGTATTTTACAGAACCCCACACTTATTCATGCTGCCCTAGCCTTCTGGGATCCTTCATACAACTGTTTCAGATTCAACTGTGGAATGATGGCTCCCACAGTTTTAGATGTATCTTTCCTTGTTGGGCTCCCTCCGTATGGTATTTTATTTGACATTGCTTCATCTACGGAAGTCCCATTTTTGGATGAGATTGAGTATGCTGGGAAAAATGCTTCTTATAGCAAATTCCTAGACACTGAAAGGAGATATTCAGAAGAAGTATCTGAAAGAGAAATGTTTGCTTATATTTGGTATACCCTGTGCAAAATGATTTTTTGCCATGGTGGTAAGAAAATGATGCTCGAATTCGCACCCTTAGCCTATTCTTTATCAAAAGGTGAAACCATTGATCTGGCCTCTCATTTTTTAGGCTATGTTTACAAAATTGGGTCTGATAATCATGCCAAACCACTTTCTTATAACTTGGGAGGTCCCCTCTGGTTTCTGCAACTCTGGTTGTTAGCTTATTTCCCAGACCAAAAGGTCGCAGAAAGGTCTCCTCTCGCTGTATATGGGGACAAATACACCATCTTAGCTTCGACTCCCCTTTCCTTGGTTGGATATTTACAATACTTTCATCAAATGAGGGAGGACAAGGAAGAAGGAGATTTTGTCCCTTTTCATAACTGGGACATTGGACCGAAGTGGCTAAACAGACTCAAGACTCAAAGAGGTGGCCCTAATTATCGTGAAGCTTGGGCAAGTATTCTTCTCCCAAGGGAAATTATTATGGGGGCCTATGTTGGTGGCTGAGACAAGCTCATCTTTGAGATCTATTGCCCCGCACAATTTGCCGAGACAATTTGGGTTGGTGCAAGCTATCCCTTGTCCTTATCTGGTGAAATTAATGTTGATCTCTCTACAAGAAATAAGATTGATAAGGCTCATGTTGCGAGATCTTAATGCAGAATTTAAGAACTCTAGAGCACAATTCCAACCATATATATTTTCTATTGTTTTGGAACCTCCTCTTCCATCATTCTCAGATGGTGGCACAATTCCATGAGATTATATTACAAGTCTGCAAATGTCAAAGATTTCGTTGAAGCCCTTGGAATTGCCATTGAAGAAAAATCTGATTCGATATCAGATGATGGGTTTGGAGAAAGCTCAAAAGAAATTTCTCAAGGAACAGAACATGTACCAGGAGCTCAATCTTCTGCCTCAATGCATGCTGCCTTGAATATCAAACCACTTCGATCTGTACCACAAATGGTAACTAGATCTAAACAGCAAAGATCTCCTTCTCCACCAGGTGACTCTTGATTTTATGGCTTAATCGACATTTTCTTTTCAACATATTCTTTATATTTCTTATGATTTTGAGTAATGCAGAGTCTACTCCAAAGAAGAAAACCAGAAAAGAGGCAGAACCTACTCAAACTTTTGCTTATGCAGCTTCGAAGCAAAGCACAAGAAGAGGGGCTACCAAACAAACACTGAGCCATGATGCCACAAAGTTTGACCAAGTTTATGAGGCTTCGAAAAGAAGGAGAAAAATTCTGATTGAAGAATCAGAGGAGGAAGAGACAGGAAATGATCCAATTAGTCAACTTGTAAAAGGCAAGCTCTTGTATTCTTTAGTTTTACCAAAGCCTTTGAACCTCCATATCTCTTAAATTTGTTTGCTAATTCCATTTCAGAAAAGAAGGCAAAATCTAAGCATACTATAGCTTCGAAGACTCTTTCTGAACAAGATCCTCTTGGAATTCAACAGCCAATTGACTCTCCTGCTACTGGTGCTACTGCAAGATCCCCAACTCTTGATTCTGAACTCATTGCTCAGGCTTCTCTTAACAAAGAGTCTCCTCAAAAGCAAGCTTCTTCAACTGAGAAAATGTCAGAGCCTGCTCAGTCTGTTCTAAAGACTGCAGAAACCAGTTTGAAATTTGGAAAAGGCAAAATTACTGAGGCTGATATTCCTGTTCGACATACTGATACTTCTGTTTCAAAGGATGACAGGAGTTTATTTCCTGAAATTGCTTCCCATACTATTGGTATTAAAACCTTTGATCAGACAAAAATAGCAATTGATGAGACTGCCATGGATCAACCTTCAAGATCTAGGATTCCAGAAGAACCAATTTTATCTGAGCAAGTCCCTCCACTTGAGGTATTGTGTCTCTTTATAATTTGAACCTTCAGTCATTATACTTATGCTCAAAGGATTAAACTCAATCATGTCTATGCATCTTTCCAAACAGAAAACTAGTACTTCTGCTAGCACAATTGTTGGTGATCTCCCTTCATTGGAGCAGTTCAAATTAAGAGTGGGTGATTTCTGTCAAAGAATCACCAATCCTAAAGCTCCAACTCCTTCTCCGGAGTCTCCTATTATTCAACTCAAAACTCAATATAGTTCATCTCCTCTTGAGTTGGTCAAACCTACTTTTACTCCAGGAGAGATTCAGGAACTGAAGGAAGTCCTTCAACAATTTTTAGAATTGGACTTTGAAAAATTGGTTGAAGGGGATTTGAAGGTGTATTTAGAGATTTGTTGTCAAGCAGCTTGGGTACTAAAACCTGCTTCCCAAGACTTACACAAACAACTCTTGACTAAAGTCTCTGAGTTTCAAATAAAAGCCTATCAACTTTGTGAAGTTCAAGAGAGACATCTTCAAAGACAAAGTCTGAAGGCAGCATTGTCAAATATGGAAGATGAGGCACAAAATGTAGTTTCTTCTTATGATCAGGATGCTATCGAATTGTATCAGTTGCAAAAAGAAGAAGCTCACCTAGAGGAAGCATTGTTAAAGGTGAAAGGGAAAATTGCTCAGACAACTGCCAATATGCAAGTTTCTTTGAACAAAGCTTCTTCGTTTGTTGCAGACACGAACAATCTTAAAAGCCAACTGCAGCGAACTACAGATCAAGAAGAAATTTACGATTTTGTTTGTACCAGAGGTGCTCATGTACTGAGTGACCTAAAAGATACAATTGTACAGTTTTTCTGATCAATGAATGAAACGTTTGTGTTATTCCAGTTTCATGACCATTTGAACTGCTTGAAGTGTTATGATTTATCCTTTCCAAACTAAATCACCTATGTCAAATGCTTCGAATAGCAATTTTTATCATATTTTCTAGTTACCCTTAATTTCTGCAATAGAATTTAATTTAAAACCTGATGAGGCTTCCAACAACTCAAATTCCAGCCTTTTAGGAAGTTTTCGAACCATCGAACTACATCTCCCATGGCTTCATTGTCACTGTATCAACATCTGCTATTTCAGGAGTCTCAATTCCATTTGGATGATCAGTCAAGAAGTTAGCTAAAGCTTGTCCTTTAATTGATTCCTGAGGAACATACTCTAGGTTAAATTCAATTAAGGACACAATCCATTTCCCAATTCTGCCACTAAGTACAGGTTGAGACAACATATACTTCATAACATCAGTTTGGGAAATTACATAAGTTACTCTAAGCATCATATAGTACCTGAGTTTCTTCGAAGCAAAAAACAAAGTTAAACATAATTTTTCTACTGCAGAATATCTACTTTCACAATCATTAAGAAACCTACTTAAATAGTAGATAGCTTGTTCTTTTCCTTCTTCATTGTCTTGAGCCAATAGAACTCCTATTGAGTCATAATTTGCTGATAAATATAACTTGACAGGCCTTCCTTTTGAAGGTGGAACAAGCACTGGTGGATTGATCAAATACTCCTTGATGGCCTTGAAAGCATCATCATGCTCCTTTGTCCATTCGAAGTCTTCTCCATCCTTCAATTTCAGCAGAGAAGAAAAGACTTTAGTTTTTCCTGCAGTATTGGATATAAATCTTCGAAGAAAATTTAACTGACCAAGAAACTTTTGAAGTTCTTTCTTATTCGAAGGAGGTTTTACTTCAATAATAGCTTTAGCTTTATTGCTATCAACTTGAATACCTTTGCTGTGGACTAGATATCCTAAAAAGTTACCTGCTGTTACTCCAAAAGCACATTTAGCAGGATTCAACTTCAGTTGATAATGTTTCATCTTTGAAAAAGCTATTTTCAAATGTTCTACATGCTCATCCATAGATTTTGATTTGACAATAATGTCATCTATGTAACACTCTAGAAAACCCCCAACTATTTCATGAAAAATAGTGTTCATTGCTCTTTGATAAGTAGCACCAGCATTTTTCAGCCCAAAAGGCATTTTGACCCATTCGAAGGTCCCAAGATTGCCAGGGGCTCTAAATGCAGTTTTATGAACATCTTCCTCAGCTATACAAATTTGATTATATCTTGAATGTCCATCCATAATAGACATGATTTTATGGCCTGCAGAACTATCCACCAGCATGTCTACTACGGGCATTGGGTATTCATCCTTAGGAGTTGCAATGTTTGGGTTTCTAAAATCAATGCAAACCCTAATCTTCCCATTTTTCTTGATAACAGGAACAATATTTGATAGTCATTCCACATATCTTGTTGTTCTAATAAAACCAGCATTTAAAAGATTTTGAATTTCCTTTTTAACCAATAAGATGGTTTCAGGAGACATTTTTCTTGGAAGTTGTTTGAAAGGTTTGAAATTAGATTTAATAGGCAATCTATGTTCAACCAAATCTCTATTCAAACCTGTCAATTCTTTATAGCTCCAAGCAAAGCATTCTTTGTTCTCTTTAAGCACTGTGATCAACCTTGCCTTCGAAGCAGCATCAAGTTCTCTTGTTGATTTGAACAGTGTTTGGAACAATCCCTTCTCCCAATTCCACTTCTTCTAAAGGATCTTGAGAATCGACATAACCAACAAAGGCTTTTTCGAATTCAAATGGCTTTAACCCCCAGTCAGATTTTTCAGCCAGTAATTCTTCCCAATCATCTGTTTCCTGTAACTTCTGCTCTATTTCTAGAGCCATAAACTTAACTAAGGCCAATGAGTTGGCCTCTTCGAACTCTGTCTTGGACTCACATCCAAGCAGCCTCATCTGGTGAATTGTCTGATTCATAATCAACTGCTTGTTTAAGCTTAGATTTTAACTCTGCCAATTCTCCAATTTCCAATACATTGGATGGAGGGGTGGCAGGTTGTGCAATTTCACTTAGAGGAATGATTTCAGGTTTATACATTTCAGCCTCTGCACAATTTGCTGAAGTACTGAAAGGATGTGGGTCTGCTTTCACCTCTTCGACCCCCACTTCTTTCCCATTTTCATACTTCACAATCATCAGAGTTTGGTGCATCGAAGATGGAATACAACCATTGACATGAATCCAATCCCTACCAAGCAAAGCATTGTACTTACTTGTGAATGTATCCACCACAAAAAAGGCTGTATCAGTTTCCACTTGGCCAACTTTCAGGCGTATAGAAACAATTCCTTTAGGACTTTTACTTTCACCAGTAAAGCCAGCAATAGATGTGCTTGTTGGGATCAATCGAACCTTTTCTTTCCCCAACTTTTTCAAAGTCCTTGAAGGCAGAATGTTTACTGCTGCACCATTATCAACCAAAACCCTGTTTAACAAAATCCCATCGAATTCTGCAGAGATGTACAGTGGTTTCAAATGGTGCCTCATATCACTTGAAGGTGATCTGAAAGGATAAGAAAGATTAGCACAATTCAAATCAACAATCAAAGGATACTTAGAATCATTTTCAGTTTCTGGAGCAAAAATTGCTCTTTCCTTTGATGTTACTTCTGGTTCCTCTAAAGCATTAACCATGACCATGAAGTCTTCCTCTTCTTCCTCCTTTTGAATCTTTGAAATCAAAGCTCCCCAACCATCATTCCAACCATTGTCATACGTAAGATCATATTCATCATCACTTGATACATCAATGACCTCCATAGGAGCAACTGTTGGCTGTAATGCCTTTCGAACTGGTGAGTAGTCTGGTCCAAAAGGTCCAAAATTAATGAACGAAGGAGAAACCATGTTAATTTGAACTTCAGGTAAAGTCCCAAACTGGATGGTCCTTTTTTCCTGCACTGGTATATCTGATTCTTCTTCTGCTATACCCACTTTTTCAGACAGTTCTGTTGCAGAAGTTTCCATGGGAGAGGATGTTTCAACAGGTGATGAACTTATGCCTTCACCTCCTTCCTGTTCCACTATCATGGCTTCTAAAAAACCAGATTGATAGCTTGCCAAGGAATTTGGTGAAGTTGGGCTATTCTGAGGCATGTCACTATCCATCCTTGCAGCCAAACTCTCCAATGTTTCTATTTCGGTTTGAGTAAACCCTCTTCGAATAGATTCCTCAGAGTCTTCTCTTCGAAGTCTGTTAAATCTTGGGTTGATCTTATCACCCTCATTAGGATCTTTCTTAGAGGCATATTCTTCCATTTGGAAACTAGTATACCTCCTTTGCAATTTCCTCTTCTGAGTTCTTGTCAACATAGGAATCATTTGAGGTGTTTTGGTCTTTGGATCTCGAACCACTACCCATTGACCAACAGAGGTATTTGGAGGTTTGACCATTTTGTTTCCAACCTTAGAAGGAGCTTTGTATCCCTGGAAGAGTTCTGGTTTAATTTTCTTTAAAAACCAATCAGGAACCCCCTTTACCAAGGAAAATTGTTCACCCCCGCCCTTCATTTTCCCGACCCATAGGGGCCTTCCAGTGTTAACCTTCTTCAAAGGAGGATAATCTCTCTTGAAGTTGGTGGAACTGGGCTAGAAGGTACATTTCTTTTAGAAACCAACCAAGGCTTCTCATTTCTTCCTTGACTTGGGCTTACCCAAGGTCTTCTTTCATTATTTCGATCTAAGGCCTTTCTTTCCATCCTTTTTGGAAAGAAATCTACCCCTGTCGATCCAAATCTTTAAAAACCAAATAATTGGCTCGCATTCCATGCATAAACATTCCAAAAAGGAAGCTTGAGCATAGGAAGATGAGACTGCTTGAATCCCCTTTGAGATGAACTCTGGTGTGTGTCTTGGCTTATTGTTTCCGTAAGCCCCATTCGAAGTTGACCAACATTTGGCCTTCCTCTACCAATTTGCACGGAATTCATTTCAACATGAACTTGTTTTTATTCGCCACACTTCTCGAAACGTTTTAGCCAATGATGTTGGCACATTAGTGTTAGATTACTTCTTCAATCTTTGGAAATGGATCAGTATCAATTCCCATAGCCTTTTCTGGAAACATGATCCTTCCTTTCTTGATCTGTTCTTGAACCCTATCACGGAAAACATTACAATTTTTAGTTGAATGAGTCCAAGAAGCATGCCATTTACAATAATTCTTCCCTTTGATTTCTTCCAAAGTTGGAAGTCTAACATTATCAGGAAATTTGATAAACTTTTTCTTCAAAAGGTAATCAAAAATTTCATCTGCTTTGGAAACATCAAATGAATATACTTTGCTAATGGCTTTCTTATTATTCCTTGGTGCTATAGAAGAATCTTTTCGAACCAAACAATCACACACAAGGATCATGTTCAATAATTTCAGCAGCATCAATTTCGTAAGTGGGCTCTTTGTAATAAGTAGAATAAGAAGAATTGTTCCTATCAACATCTTCTTCTAACAAAGATTCATATCTAGATGCTTTGTAGGTTAAATCAACCAAATCCCTAAATTCAGTAGAATCGAACTTCTTTCTAAGTTCTCTACTTAAACCATCTTGTGCTATCCTAACAAATTCCACTTCTGGTAATTGAAGTTTACATTTGTTTCTAGCCCTTTTAAACCTAGTAATGAATTGGGCAGCCTTTTCATCAGGTTTTTGTTTTAACCTTGCTAAATCAGCCATAGTGACTTCAGGCTCAGTTAGGTAAAATTGTGCATGGAATAATTCTTCCATCCTTTGCCAACTTGGAACTGACTCTGGTGGTAAATTCGAATACCATTCGAAGGCAGTTCCTGTCAAAGAATTAGAGAATAATTTCAACTTACTGAAACCATTATTACCTAATTCCTTACACTGAGCAGTAAATCTAGCAATGTGTTCTGTGGTTGATTGTTTCCCATCCCCATGAAACAGTGTAAAATCAGGAATTTTAAACCCCCTAGGGACTTCGAACTGCCTATCTATCCATTCTGGATAAGGTTTTCTATAAGCTTGAGTTTGTATTCCTCGGTTCAGAGGTCCATAAACTTCTTGCATAAGGCCCAATATTTCATCTCTAAGGGTGGGATTTCCTTTAAAATGGACATTTGAGTTAATGTGTGGTTCCCTATTCACATTTCTTGTCATATGATCTTCTGGAAACCTATCAGGAGGGTTTTCAAAAGGTTGGGGCTGTCTGTAATCTCCTTCTTGCCTTGTAAAAGGTTCATAAAGGTGATTCGAATGCACTCTTCCCATTTCTGGTATTCCTGGATGCTTAGGAACTCCAAATTCTACATTAGGCCTTTTTGAACTAGCCCTATCAAAAAAATGATTTCCTGTAGAATGACCATATCCTTCAAACCCGTAGTCATCATTTTTATAACCTTTATCCTCATTTACACCATCAAAACTAGGTTCGAATGGGATATGAGTGGTTTGTTTGTATGTTCTCCTAGGCTTGGGGACTTGAGAGTTATAAACATTTGCAGGTTCATACCAAGATTCTGGTATTTCATCTACATTGATAGGCTCTTTTCCAGGTCTTGACTTAAATTTGCTTGTGCTAGCCTCTTCTTTGTCCTTCTCAAATGAAGGCAGAGGATTACTTTTAAGTCCTGATTGCTCTTCTAATTTTTGTAACATAAGCTTCTGGGTTTGAGCCAGTTCCTTAAATGTAGCAATCATTTCAGCAAATTGGCTAGACAACACACTTCCTCCAATATCTGGATTCTTTGGGTCATCAATTTGCACTGTTCTATTGTTCCTAGTGTTCATACGAGAATTTTGGCCAATTCCAACATTTGTATCTTGACCAATATAAGTTTCCTAACCTATTTGAGGTCTTTCAACCTGTTCATTCTCTCTAGGATTAATGTTATTCTCATCTTCTGGCATTTGGCCAATTTGAGAATCATCTGTTTGCTTCCTAAGTTTTGGAGCCATTCAACACTTTCGTGTGTCCCACCGGGCGTGCCAAAAAATGTTTACTGGTTCTTTTACTTCTTTGTGATAAAATAATCGTGTGCGAGCGTGCCAGAGAGAGTTTCAATCTCCTCCCTCAGATTAACTTTGGAAAAACCAAGTCTAATCAGGCGATTGTGTTTTATTGGTTCAATTACCTCAATTAAGAGGATTTTTCTTTATAAGTGAAAAAATGCAAACCAATAACTCAGGAAATTAAAGAAACAATAAAGAAACAAGGTACTTCGATTGATGAATCAAAGATAAACTTACTTCGAAATTGTCTTCAACTTCAAATACAAATGTAACAGAACTTCGAACTGGGTGATTGTTACAAGAACAACCGAAAATGGGTGATTGTTATGAAACAATCGAGAATAATCCTAACCACTTCCTAATCTACTTCCTAATCTATTTCGAACTGAGTTCGAAATCCTAAAACTACTTGCCAATGAACAAACCAAGCATCATTTTTTGATAGCTGTTTGTTGAAGATTTGTTCGGGGGGCTTTCACTCTTCAATTTCTTCTATTTATAGACGCTGCTTGTAGTTTGAACTTCCCGCTCAATGAATTTGAACTTGGCTTGCTTCGAACTCTAACTTCTGCTCTTTGAGTTGGCAGTTTCTTTCTTTCCCCACGTCTGAATTTGAATTCTTCAGATTCTTCCTCCTGAAGCTTTGATTTGAAATCTGCATAACTGCTCAACTAATCCAAATGATTACACGTTTAAAAGAATAACTGCTTTTTTGAGAAGTACTCCACGTACTCTAACTGTCAACTATCCCATTTTATAGATTTACACGTGGAGTTTATGTGTCTAGCAATAAATATCGTGGCTTCGAAGTCAGTTTCTATTTCGTCCTTGACTTGTAACTGCCAATAACTGCTAATTTGAATTGAGGAATAATACGACACCGTATTAACTCAATTCTACTTCAATGATCCAGTGTATCTCTATTGACAAGTAATTGCCAACGTTTGGCATTTCTGATTACGTGTCAATCAACTATTGGATTTGCTAATTTTATATGTAAACACCCTCAAGGATACGATGGGTGTTTTGAATTCTCCTCCAAGCATTTGTTTTCACTGAATAAACAGCCACAATCGTCTTATTCCTATCACTCCAAGTAGAAATATTAGACAAGGACTCAGATGGCAACTCATATTGCGAATTTTTCCCAAATACTGCGAATTTGTAAAAAAAAAAAAAATGCGAATTTGTAAAAAAATGCTGCGATTTTGTAACAAAACACTGTCAAGTGTCGACAACCACATCCAAATCCGTAGTAAAGACTAATGGAGGATATCAATTTTTAAGAAATCTATATTAAAGACTAAAGGAGGGTATGAATTTAAGAAGATAGCAAAAATTCGCAGGCTGCGAATTTTTGAAACTACGGCTGCGAATTTCTTACTTTCTCGTCCACTTGCACAAAGGAGATCTCGTGAGCTTTTGTAAGAAACAAGGGAGCTCTAGTACTCTTGCTTAACAAAGAACTCTCAAAATCGCAGTGATTTTTGGGCTTAGACTGAAAATTCGCAAGGAAAATTCGCAACGATTTCTGGATCTGAATGCAAAACTCAACAAGAAACACTGTTGATAAGTGCGTTGAGAGTGAGAAAAAGAAAAAAAAAAGAAGAAGAAATCTAGCACAAATTAGTCTTTACTGCGAATTTTTGAAACTACGACTGCGAATTTCTTAAACCTTCTTGTCCACTTGCACAAAGGAGATCCGTAAGCTCTCGTAGGGATGAAAGGAGCTCTGGTCCTCTCGCTTAACAAAGAACTCTCAAATTCACGTGATTTCCGGCCTTGGTGAAAATTCGCGGTGAATTTTTGTACCAATATGCTTGAACGGAGACGGAGAGAGAGAGAGAGAGAGAGAGAGAGAGAGAGAGAGAGAGAGAGAGAGGAAAGGATGCTTGGAAGAGGCGAGAGAGAGAGAGAGACTTTCGTTTTGTAAAATAGCCACCCACCTCAATAAAGTCTCCTGACTTTTTGTACCCACCCACGCCACTTATGACCTTTTGTTTTCCCCAATAAAACTTTTCTCTTTTGTTTTTGTATTTTTGTTCTTTCTTTACCACCCAACCTCCCACGCCATCAGAAACGAAAGAGTAGGCGGCTATTTAGGTGTCAGTTGGTAAAAGTTGTATGGGGAGACACGCGCAGGGTATTTTGGGAAGAAAATTAGCCGAATTCCTTATTGGTGCTTTTCAACATTGGGCTGGAGCGGGAGGGAAGACATTCCCAATTTTTGTACCGGCCAGTAAATCCCTCATGAATAATTTGGATTACTATTGTGGGCTCTGTGGCCCAAAAAATAAGAGCTTGAAGGGGTTCGGTGGATAATGGGTACGGAGGCAAGCCAATCCCAATTTGCAACTTCTTTTTATGATCTCCTCAAAACATATATATAGGTAAAAAAAAATTTTGCATCATGGAGGTCCGGAAACGGGAGGTCCGGACTAGAAGCCCTCCCATACATATAGGTAAAACTTCTAGTCCACACCTCCCGTTAATAAGAAAAAAATGGTTTTTTTTGTGTTGCAAATTATTTTTGGAAAATCCGAGCCGTCCAATGTGTTCAGAAGGTGTTTTCAAGTGTCCAGGCGGGAAATCTTCAAAAAAAAATACCGGGAAGGGCTTGATCCAAGCAATTTTCGCAAAAACTGTATATATATATTTTTTGCAAAAACTGCTTGGATCAAGCCCTTCCCGGTATTTTTTTTTGAAGATTTTCCGCGATGGACCCTTGAAAACACCTTCTGAACACATTGGACGGTTCGGATCGTCAAAAAAAATTTTGCATCATGGAGGTCCGGAAACGGGAGGTCCGGACTAGAAGCCCTCCCATACATATAGGTAAAACTTCTAGTCCACACCTCCCGTTAATAAGAAAAAAATGGTTTTTTTTGTGTTGCAAATTATTTTTGGAAAATCCGAGCCGTCCAATGTGTTCAGAAGGTGTTTTCAAGTGTCCAGGCGGGAAATCTTCAAAAAAAAAATACCGGGAAGGCTTGATCCAAGCAATTTTCGCAAAAACTGTATATATATATTTTTTGCAAAAACTACTTGGATCAAGCCCTTCCCGGTATTTTTTTTTGAAGATTTTCCGCGATGGACCCTTGAAAACACCTTCTGAACACATTAGACGGTTCGGATCGTCAAAAAAAATTTTGCATCATGGAGGTCCGGAAACTGGAGGTCCGGACTAGAAGCCCTCCCTATATATATATGGAAGCCGATCTCCTAAGGGCTCCCTTAGCCAAAATTCCGTGCGGACCAAGCCCTTTTTCAACTTTCCAGATCAAATTTTGACGATCCGAACCGCTCAATGTTTTTAAAATGCATTTTTAAGGGTCCACGCGGAAAATCTTAAAAAAAAATGCCCGGAAGGGCTTGATCCCTGATTTTTCGGTAAAACTATATAATTTGATCCAGGAATGGTGAGGTCCGCACGGAATTTGGCTAAGGGAGCCCTTAGGAGATCATTCTCCTATATATATATATATATATATATATATATAGAATATATATAAAAAATATATATACATATTTTCCTTATCTGTCCGGGAGTGATCCGGGACTCCACCTTCCCGATATTTTTTCGAGCCGTCAATGTGTTCAAAAGGTGTTTTCCAAGGCCCACGGAAACTTCAAAAAAAAGGGAAGGGCTTGATCTTCAGAAATCGTAAATAAGGTGTTTTGCTAAAAACCGCTGGATCAAGCCCTTCCCGGTATTTTTTTGAAGGGTTTGACATTCCTCGGATTTCCCAAAAACAATTGGGAAAAGCATCAAAACGGTCCGGGAAATCCAGGATCCTTGTGAGAAGCGGTATATATATATATATATATATATATATATATATATATATATATATTATATATATATATATATATATATATATATAACTTCTAGTCCACACCCGTTAATAAGAAAAAATGGTTTTTGTGTTGCAAATTATTTTGGAAAATTGAGAAGTCAATGTGTTCAGAAGGTGTTTTCAACGCTGGAAATCTTCAAAAAATCGGGAAGGGTTTGATCCAAGCAATTTTCGCAAAAACGTATATATATATTTTTTGCGAAAACGCTGGATCAAGCCCTTCCCGATTTGTTTTTGAAGAATTTTTTGGACCATTGAAAACACCCTCGAACAAACATTTTTAGAAATTATAGATCAAAAAAATTTTCACATTTGGAAATTACAAATTCCCCCTTGTCACATAACAAATTATTCCCCATTCATGATGTATAGCATTTTTAGAAATTATAGATTAGTCACATTTGGGAAATTACAAATTCCCTAATGTATAATGGACAAATTGTTCTTTTACAACTTGTGAAATAATGTAGAGATGTGAAAAATTTCCAAGGGATAACAGGATAGTTTGGTCCATTTTAATCCTAATTTTATAATGTCAAATTGTTCTTTTATAACAAATAATCAAGATAATGGAAAATTAATTATGCAATACAATGTAATTTGTAATTTTCCATTTTAAGGGATATAATTTTATGATGTCAAATAGATTCCGTCAAATTTCCTAACAAACACATCAAGATAATGGGGAAATTAATTATGCAATACAATGTAATTTGTAATTTATAAACATGAAGGGATAATTTATAATTTCGAGAAACTTCAGGGGTGATTTTTTATAACTTACCCATAAATATAGGAATATTAGAATTTTAATTTTGATTTTGATAACTTACCCATAAATATAGGAATATTAGACTATTTTAGAGCATCCAACCCTTAAATTTAAATTTGAGTAAAAAACATTATAAAAAAAAAACTCATGTCTAATGACATACTCATTTTCCTACTCATTTTGAGTTTTACCATTTTCTTTACCCAAAATTTTAGAAACCCAAATCCATACCCATTTTACTAAACACTCTTTTTACTTTCTTATTATTTACAAATGTGCAATTTTGACTCATATTTTTGGAGAAAAACTTAATAAACACTAAATTTGCGTAGAAGAAATGGTAAAGCAGAATAATGGGTAAGTTTCCAATCTTGACCCATTTTGAGACCCATACCCAAAATTGGGTTAAAAACATCAAAAATCCATCTCCAATTTTTATCCTGCTATAGGGTCGCCGAACATTTGTTGGAGCTTCTGGAGGGTCGCCGAACATTCGTTGGAGCTTCTGGAGGGTCGCCTGAGTTTCACTGGACTTAAATCTATCATCTACTTATTTACATATATGCCATTAGTAATTTAAAAAATGAATTTGAGGTGAAAAATTAGGTTTTTCATTGGAGATCACTTTACCCACGGTTCCACATTGAGGATTTAAATAATTTTTTACTCAAATTTGAGTATAAAAAGAAGTGTGAGGACGGGAGATGCTCTAATACTCACTTTAAAACTTACAAATTCATGTGTAGAATATTACTTTTGAAATCTTTTATAAAAAAAATGAATCAGAATTTTGAACTTTTTAAATTTTCTCCTCAGAGAGAACTGAGAAGTTTGTTTTTGAATTGTCATGCATAATTTTCATGAAGCTTTTCTACAAACACCATTACAGCTCTTCCATACCTCCCAACCTCAAGACCATCACTCTCTCCAAAATCCTCCAACTCTGCAAATCCGGCTTCCTTTCTGAACCTCTTCAACTCCTGAACTCTTTAGATTCCCATGAGAAAATCACTGCCAAACCAATCCTATACGCAACCTTATTACAGACCTGCACAAAATTTCATTCCCTCACCATTGGACTCCAAATCCACTCTCATGTCATCAAAACGGGGCTTGCAACCGATCACTTCATCGGTAACAGCCTGCTTGCTCTTTACTTCAAACTGGCCTCGAATTTTTCCGAAACAAGGAGGCTGTTTGATGGTCTGTGTATTAAGGATGTTGTTTCTTGGACTTCGATGATATCGGGTTATATTCGTGTTGGAAAACCCATAAATTCAGTTGTTTTATTTTCAGAAATGTTGGATTTTGGGGTTAAGCCAAATGGGTTCACCTTATCTGCTGTGATCAAGGCGTGTTCTGAGCTGGGTGACGTAATTGTTGGTCGATGCTTTCATGGGGATGTTTTCAGACGTGGGTTTGACTCCGATCCTGTTATTGCTAGTGCTTTGATAGATATGTATGGGAGGAGTTATGAGCCCAGGGATGCACGCCAGTTGTTTGATGAGTTGCTCGAACCAGATGCTATTTGTTGGACATCGGTTATTTCAGCTTTAACAAGGAATGATATGTTTGAGGAAGCATTGCGGTTCTTTCATTTGATGCAGAGGAATAATGGGTTGTCCGCAGATGAGTCTACATTTGGGACGGTCTTGACAGCTTGTGGGAATTTAGGTTGGCTAAGACAAGGCAAGGAAATGCACGCTAAGGTAATTGTGGCAGGACTATCCGGAAATGTAGTTGTTGAAACAAGTCTTGTAGACATGTATGCCAAATGTGGTTTAGTTGATGTATGTAGACGTGTTTTCGATAGAATGGGCCATAAGAATTCGGTTTCTTGGTGTGCATTGCTTGGAGGATACTGTCAAAAGGGTGATTTGGACATTGTCATTGAGCTTTTCAGGGAAATCGATGAGGTTGATCTCTACAGCTTTGGAACAGTTCTTCGGGCTTGCGCTGGTTTGGCAGCTATTAGACAGGGCAAAGAGGTGCACTGTCAGTATCTGAGGAAGGGTAATCGGGGAAATGTTATTGTAGAGTCTGCTCTAGTCGATCTTTATGCTAAATGTGGCTTTGTTGATTTTGCTTATAGGATTTTTGTAGAGATGCCAGTTAGAAATTTGATTACTTGGAACTCAATGATTTGTGGGTTCGCTCAGAACGGAAGAGGTGGAGAAGCTCTTAGGATGTTCGATGAGATGGTTAACGAGAGGATTAAGCCCGATTACATTAGTTTCATTGGGGTTCTTTTCGCTTGTAGCCATACAGGTTTGATTGATCAAGGGCGCAAGCATTTCATTTCTATGAGTGAGTTATATGGAATTAAAGCTGGAATTGAGCATTACACTTGCATGGTTGGTCTCCTAAGCCGAGCTGGGCAAATAGAAGAAGCTGAAATTTTGGTACAGAACACAGAATTCAAAGAGGATTCCTCTCTTTGGGCAGCTCTTCTTGGTGGTTGCTCAACTAATACAAATTCTATCGTTGCAGAGCGCATTGCCAAAAAAATGATGAAATTAGAACCTGACTTCCATTTGAGCTACGTTCTTCTAGGTAATGTGTATAAAGCGGCTGGGCAGTGGGGTGAGGCTCGTAAGATCTTGAGGCTAATGCAAGATAGAGGGGTTAAGAAGATTACTGGAAAGAGCTGGATTTGAGCAGACTGTTCTGCAGTTGGCTTTAGTTATTTGGGTATTATCCTGCTGAAATTGAATCTGCTGATATCAAAGATGTAGTGATGTGAAATATCAGGAGGTTCAAAATCTTCAGTGTTGCATGCAATAGCCAATCAAGTTGACACAAAAATATCGATTACAAAGCGCACTCCATTTTTACTTGAGGTGCATTAGAAAACAACATTCTTCTGTTGTCAAAACTTTTGCCAACCTAATCGGGGCATCACTAATGTATATACCTCTTTTTATCATATTGGATTGAGAACCTCATGGAACATTTTCTGATATCAAATGATGTCATTTGGTTCTAATGAAAAATGTTATCAAATTCTAAACAATGACAATTTAGAGAGAATACTTTTCGGTGATTTTTCCATTTTCGACATGTGAACCTACTCTGTATTTGAACTGTAAAGACCACTGGGAAAAAGGCCTAAGTTAAAGTTCAAGGTTGTCAACCTCATTTGCTATATATAAAGTACTCAGCCATGTGTGCACCGATGGTGCACAGATCGGCACGCGGGACCCACCTACGGGTCCGCAGAAAAATCAGCTCAATCAAATACCTATAAGTGCTTGATCCAACGTACTAATTTTCGTTCAACATATAGGATCCTTGATTACAAATGAAAAATACGTACGTTGGATCAAGCACTTATACATATCCGAATGAGCTAATTTTTGTTGAGCCACTAGAAAAAATATTTAAAAATTAATGAATGGTGCAAATCACTTGTGTGTGACCCATAAGTGGGCTCTGCATGCCCATGCACCGTGTGCAGAGGTCGCTACCCATAGAGTAAACGTGGTTGAAAAAGTAAATATGGCCCACCTCATATTGTTCAATCAGTCAGTGATCATAAATTTGAAATTTAAACAAAATCAAAATAGAAATGAGAACCGAACAAAGCAAAAATGATTCTCAAAACAGAAACCAGCTATGATCTTTAAAGAATCATCCAACATTGATAGTAACTCGATCCTTAGCATGACCAATGCAGATGCTTCTTTCTTTCTATTGCTTCAAGATATTAGAAAAATAAAACTCATTAAAAAACAATGAGAAACAAACTTATGATGAATCAATGTCGTAAAGCAGATTTGTCATCCAGCCAATATAAACAATGTACAGCCACCGATATCGAGTTAGAATACAATGTGAAGTTTGACCTGGCCTGAGCTAACCTGTCCTGAACTAAGCTTCTTTTAGTCCGAGGTCTGTCATTCTGATAAAGATTTAAGAAACCACAAGAACAAATCGATATCGTAGCAGGGAGTGGGAAGTATAAGACGATAGCGTATGATTTTGATGTCTCAGCAATTATCCGATCGAAGAATCTGTTCACAATTTAGTTAGAGTGCCAGATCACATCGCTGCCATCATAGTCCGTCTTGCAGCATCACGCTTCAGCTCAGATTCTTTGCCACTGCCTCTGAAGTACATGTAAACTTGCTGCCATAGTGGGACCAAAGGAAGGGGAATCATAGATCAGAAAGAGAAATATTACTAGATGAGAAGAGAGAGGAGAGAAAATTTAAGTCAAAATTAACAAACCTGGATCACCCAGATGCTGATCAGTGACTCAAGGCAGAAAAATGCAAATCCAATAAAGTAGAAAATCTGCAAATAAAATGAAAATTACTATCAACAGAAAATCAAAGTCTCCCATCTATCTATCTTCCCAACATCTCGGGCATAACAGAAAGTGGGAAGTGGCCGTCCACTTGAAACCATTATTTACAACTAAATGTGATTTTATCTAACATGAGTAAGTTTACTTTGTGTTGAATAAAGTCCACACAAACAGTTTGAATTTCGACACTTTTCTTCTTAGCTGAGGGAGTATAGAAACACGGACCCACTTGCACACGTTGCAAGCCATGTTGGAAGCAGCCAACCTTAATTCCTCACATCAACAGCTTGGCAAAAACCAATAAAAATTTCCACATCGTGATAGTCTCTTTCTAAAATATAGCTCTACTAGTCAAGACCAATAATACATTGCCATGGCCTCGAGCCAAGACATGCTAAAAGAAATCTCCTTGGAGTCTGTGGGCTCAGTCTCCTGTCCTTGGTCAAGCAAATTCTCAATCTGAGCGCACCCATCTCCACTTGTATGCTCCGACCTCCCTTTCTACAGCCAAACAGTACTTTATCCATTCCTAACCCAGCCTAAGTGGAGAGCTAAGCAAACAAATCCCCTTGTGATATGTTTTAAGGTCATGGGAATCGAGAACCCATGTAGCCCTTGCATCACATTATTGGAGTCTTGTGGCTTGGCGACGATAGTTGACCGTTTATAAAGGCTTTAGTCCCATCCTCCATGAGGAACCTGCACCTTGACTGTTCTCACAGATAGAGAGATCTCCAACAGAAGACAACTTTCAAACCCTAATAAAGGCACTTGGAGTGCTCTCAAGATATTGGATCCACAGTGTTCTTCACCTGTAAAGGGCAAGCCAACTGTACGTCACTGGTACATCATCTTCCATTGTATGGCTCCACTTATAGCAGAGACTCCATATCCATGCCCAAAGACCTCTCTCTCTCAAGTGATGCAGTGAAACCAAGCGCCTGGCATACTTCCCAGAAGTTTCACTCCACTATCCTAACTCTAAGCAGACTCCATAATCACCCACGAATAGAACAAGAGAGGGAAATCTTTTGGCTGTTATAATGGTATAATGATACTATCCACACGAGATAAGATCTTAAACTCACCCCGACAATAGCATGACCACTCAAAAGATCTATTGCTGGCAAGATTCCCCTGTAACAAAATAAGAAAGTACAATCAGTTGCTACTTTCAAGGAAAATGTGCAACAGAATTAGATACACATGGAAGGGTAACTAATGAATCTGAAATAGTATTGCTCCATTAATCTTACCACCCAACATGTACACAGAACATACAAAATCATTAAGTTTAGGCACTCTAAGAACTAGAAAGACAGAAGCGCAGCTCAACTAAACCAGACATCCATCTAGCCGAAGGAAAAAACAAATTACATTACTACCATGTCAAACTAGCAGAATCCAAATTCATCTCCTTATTAATGGGGAATACATGTTTCTGCAGAATCAACTGACAGAGACTCCTTTGGACAGGAGAAAGTTGCCATAAATTAAAATCAAGTGTACTGTAATATGTTTTTGGAGGAAAACACTTCAAAATACAACAGAGCTCTTTGAGGCAAAAATCCAGAGAACTTGTTCAGAATCTGTACTTGAGGTTGTTATCAAATCCCATTGTTTTCCCATCTTATGCAAGTGAACCCTATAAAACAAAACTTACGCGAGGGATTTGCCCTTGAAGATAATTGGAGGAGCAACTGCAGCAAGGACGCAGAAACCAATATGGACCTGCATTAGATAAAAAGTTGAACGACAATAAGACTTCAAGAAAACCTTCAACGTAGAAAGCAAACGAACCAAGAAGATTCGAAAGCTTACCATGTAGCACAAGAAAAACCACCCAAACTTCAAAGCACTATCAGTCCTGAAATGGTACTAACAAAAGATTATGACACACATGTTATAATCCAATTTCGCAGGACAGTGAGGACACTAATTACTGATAAAGTGTAATTACCGGTCCAGGTATGATATCTATGCAAAACACAATATACATACCATGATACTTCATCCGCTCTACACTTCTAATGAAATCATTCAGGCCACTATTTTATCCACTAACTTAGCACTTACAATAACATAAGATAGGCTTGATTGGACTAACGGGCCACGAGAATGGTAACAATGACCTCAAAATGCACAGGACGCCTCTAACCAGATGTTGCCGAGTAGACGAAAGGTGATAAGTCGAAAAAGAAAATATCATAAAATTATACCTCATTGCACGATAAAGAGGACGATACCACATAACATAAGCCCCTGGAACCCCTGATATGAAGTAGATTATTGCAAGAAACCAAATTGTTGGACCTACAAGAAAAGAAAAATTAAGAGATTGGTGTGTCATGTTATGGGAGCAAAAGTTCTAGAAGGCGATATAGACTATATAGCAAATGTATAAACCAACCTTCTCCTTTGATCCAGGCTAAGGTAACTGCTACAATATTCCACAGAAGACACCCTGTCAAACCTGCAAATGTCGGGAAGTTAAATAATTGCTAACCGAATCTTACAATGATAGAAAAGACTAATCGGGAAATGCAGTCAGCCAAATCACCTCAACTAAAGCCCATAAAGAGTTAAATAGATCTCAACAAAAGACCGAATACATTTCAAGAACAAATAGAAAAGTATAATCCACCTATGTTTTCAGATGAGTAGCCCATGATATATATGATAACACCCTAAAATTTCACTCGACATTTCATGTCAATTACCCAGTGTCGTTGTCAGAACAGGAACAAGCCTCAAATTCTGAATTTCAAAGAATATCGTCAGGATACCAGGATTTAGAAAGGAAAGGTAGTTAAGGGAGATAACTTTGCATCACTGAGATCAGGAAGTTGAAAGAAATTTCATAACAATACCAAGATTTACACAAAAAAGGTAGGTGAGGGCCATAACTTTACCATAGCCTCTTCCGCGAAGAGAGAGAGAGAGAGAGAGAGAGAGAGAGAGAGAGAGAGAGAGAGAGAGAGAGAGAGAGAGAGTATTTTCATTCAAGAATAACTTAATGACCCTTTCCTTTTCTCTGTATGAAAAAAATCCTTGTGTTTTTTCCCAATCTACGACTAAAGTGAGAAGAATATTGGGAAATGGATAGGCTAGCCACTAGGCTGCTGGTTAGCTGTGTAACAGTAATAAGACTCGCAAAAGCAGCGGATGAATCACAAAGAAAGACCTAGAATTGCTGCAATCAACATCTTATTCAATGAAGAGTCGAAGACACCTTGGAAACACTGTTCCAGCTTAGGCCCCATTCCTTCTGAAAAAGAGACTAAAGGTTCAGTCTCCTTAAATCACCTTGTTTCTAAATAACACGCTGCGCACGCGCACCACACATATGTACTCCCTCCGTCCCATTTGATAGTTCAACTCGGTCTCCTATGCAATTTTTAAATTGTTAATATCTTTCAATCTACAATATTTTTGAAGATTTTAAAAATTTTGTATAATAGAACTAACTGAGATCTATCATATGAGATCCATATTGCACATAAAATTCATTATAGATTGAAAGATATTAATAATTTAAAAATTGCATTGGAGACCGAACTAGACTATCAAAATGGGATGGAGGGAGTAATTCATAAGGTCAAAAGAGAGAAAGAGAAGGCCAAATCCTAAATTTATGACTACAGTACAAGCAGAAATTGCAATATTACTAAGAGGGCCCAGCACAACAAATAAAGAGACCATGCGACCAATTGAGACATCATTACAAATTGATGATATTTTAAAAATCAAGATTTGAGGAGAGGTTATGAATGTGGCTGCAACAAACTGAAGATATAATTTCCAACAATACTGAGAAGTTATGCATGGCAATTGAAGTGAAAGTGGACTTGAAAATTCATAATCTTCTTCCATAAAGTCGAAGATTGATGAATCAACCAAAGAAATTTAGCCTTAAAACCTACAAACCAATATGCACCATGGCATAACATACGCATGTTGATATAGGCAACAAGATAATGTCTTTTATTCTGGATGCAGAAAAATATAGATCCTCGAGAACAGAAAGTAGACAGCCACTATAATCTTCCTCGTATGGGTCACCTTTATGATTGCTGGACCAACTTATGGGACAAAAAGGTTCTGTAAGCATAATAAAATTTCTTCAGCAGAAGAGAAATTCCTAAATGACTTCACTGTAGGGCTTGGTCTTCATCAATAGAAGAGCTATACATATGATGGCTGAGTAGGATTTTGAAGGCAAATTGCTTCTTAGAACTGACAGGTTTCGATAGCAAGAACAAGAAAGTATCTTTTAGCATTTCGCATGGTCACCAAATAACCCAAGGCAAGTAATCGATTTCCAAGTGCTAAGTCAAAGGGGCAAGCAACTGTGGCAGAAAAAGAACAACTACGCAAGCAGCAAGTGATAGGCGGTCAAATGGGTTGGGCAAAGACTTTTCACATACAAATTCCTCTGATGGGAGTGGCCAATAGGTGGTCAGTGAGCTGATAGTGGAGCCCTCTGTGGCAGGCTCTGAGTTAGATGATACTGGCGGAAATGGAAGTGGAGAACTGAGGCTGTCTTAGATGGCGAGAGAAGAGAGGCAGTGGAGCTTCTAAGCTTGCCGGAGCTGTTCAATTGCTTCCATGGAGGATGATATCCCCATTTTATTGGAGGGTCAGACCTTGGAGGTCATGTCAGCTACCCGTAGTAATTAGTATCCGTGCTTGGGGAAACATATGGCTTATCCTCCTTAATCAAATGATATGATGGTATCGACTCTAACTTAACAAAAATAAAAGTCACGAGTAGCGGGTGTTACATGCCATCACAGAGGGTCAGACCTTGAAGATTAGCATGGGACGATTGTGTGGCTGAGTAGCAACGATTTAGAATCCCCCAACCCACAAAAGAATTAAATGCATTATGCTTCTGTGGAAAAGAGTCTAGTAGAGGAAATAAAAGACGTGGAACTAAGTATAGTACAAAGATTTGACAGTCTATAATGCAACATCAATTTTATAGGGATAAAACCTAGAAAACTTTAGTTGTGTATTAATTCCTATCAATTTTTCTTGTTAATTTTAGGTTAGCATTTTACGCACCTCTCTTTTTACCATAGTAATCAACCATTCAATAACCCCTACAATACACAACCCAAGCTCTAGACTAAAAAATTAGCCCCAATCCATTATCCATCCATTCTAGCAAAAATAATAATTCCCTCATGGTCAAGGAATTTCAAGCAAGGTTTCCCTTTCAACCCATTAAAATGAAGTGAGAAGCATGTATAATTCTCTTTGAAAGTATTAGCATCTGGGTAAAAGTGAACTTCGGTATGAAAAATGAGAGTTGAAGCTGACATACCCAACAATGTTGTGAATGCAACATACTGCAACTTTTGTAAATGGATTGGAATTTCATTTGCAATATCATGATGAATGATTGGAAAAAATGGTGGCCAGTTTTTCTCCTCTATGACAACTCCAGCTGCAAACAAAAGGAGTAACTTGCATTGCATATTAAAGAACCACGTAAATCAACCTATTTGATTATTTCATTAATGAATTTATATAGAAAATTGAACTACCCCGTGTCATAGCATCCTCCCTCTTTTTCAATTCCTGCATAGCATCACCAAAGTTCGTAAGTGATCATCATAAGGATTAATTATGCTTAAAGTGCAATGAACAACATGTACAATTTACGTCACGTGGATGCAGCTGATGTTCAAGAATAGAACAAAGTTGTGATGGATCTTTTGGGGATCCAATAAAAAACAAGAAAACTAAACTGACAATCAACAAGATTAAGACAAATTGCCCATGAAAACAAACTCAGAATAGAACGACGTTGTGTTGGATCTTCTGGGAATCCAATAAAATGCAAGAACTAAAACACCGATCAACAAGACATCAAAACAGATTACGTCATCAGAAAAATAGGCATTCAATATATCCAATACCATGCTTACTGCATCTTCAATCCTACGTTCCTAAATCCTACCTATGCAATTTGGACCACTGACCACTAAGAAGCACCCTGAAATATCTTTAAATGTGCCCCAATTTCTTTTCTTATGAATGGGGCTTTCAACATGGATCTTAACAATTTTATGTGCGCTGTTTCAACACTTGTTGAATAGCTTCATATATATATATATATAGGCTAAATTTCTAGTCCACACTCCCGGAAATAAGGAAAAAATGGGGTTTTTTTGTGTTGCAAATTATTTTTGGAAAATCCGATCCGTCCAATGTGTTCAGAAGGTGTTTTCAAGGGTTCACGCGGAAAATCTTCAAAAACAAATACCGGGAAGGGCTTGATCCAAGCAGTTTTCGCAAAAAATATACCCTTGAAAACACCTTCTGAACACATTGGACGGATCAAATCGTCAAAAAAAATTTGGATCATGAGGTGCGGAAATTAAAAGTCCGGATGTGAAGCAAACCCATATATATATATATATATATATATATAAGGTTCCACTTCTCCTCCGGACTCGGACTTCCGGACCTCCTTGATCCGAGCATTTTTGACGATCCGATCCGTCAATGTGTTCGGAAATTATTTTCAAGGGTCCATGAGGGAAATCTTCAAAAAAATCTTGGGAAAGCGGTTTTCGCAAAAACTTTATATTTACGTTTTGCGAAAACGCTTGGATCAAGCCCTTCCCGGTAATTTTTTTTTGAAGATTTCAGCGTGAACCCTTAAAAACACCTTCGAACACATTGGACGGCTCGGATTTTCCAAAAATAATTTGCAACACAAAAATCACTTTTTCTTATTCTCGGGAGGGTTTGGACTAGAAAATTTCCGTATATATATCGGCAATTATCCAATCCAGGATCCCGGATTGGAGGTTTTTTAGTGTTTTGATGCTTTTAAAAATTGTTTTGGGAAAAGCCGTCAATGTGTTCAAAGGTGTTTTCAAAGGGTCAAGCGGGAAATCTTCAAAAACAAAATCGGGAAGGGTTTGATCCAGCGCTTTTCGCAAAAGCGTATATTTACAATTTTGCGAAAACTGTTTCGAATCAAGCCCTTCCCGGTATTTTTTTTTTAAGATTTCCGCGTGGACCCTTGAAAACACCTTTTGAACACATTGACGGCTCGGATTTTCAAAAAATATCGGGAAGGTGGAGTCCCGGATCCGGGTTTTGATTAGATCGGACATATATATATATATATATATATATATATATATATACAATAAACTTCAATAAGGGACCCTTTTTAAAAATACCATGCGGACTGCCCTTTTCGACTTTCTTTAGGACCAAATTTGACGATCCGATCCGCTCAATGTTTTTAAAATGTGTTTTCAAGGGCCTACGCGGAGAATCTTGAAAAAAATACCGGAAAGGGCTTGTCAGTAGTTTCCGATAAAAGCGTATATGTATAGTTTTTATCGGAAAGCTGGATCAAGCCCTTCCGGTATTTTTTTTTTCGGAGATTCTCCGCGTAGGCCCTTGAAAACACATTTTAAAAACATTGAGCGGATCGGATCGTCAAAATTTTCGAAAATGCCCAAGGTCCGCATGGAAAGTTAAATAAGGGTCCCTTATTAGAAGGGGGTCCTATATATATATATATAGGATGGCGATCCATTGAGGACTCCCTCAAACAAAATTCCGTGCGGACCTCACCTTTCCCGATCAAATTTTGACAATCCGAACCGCTCAATGTTTTTAAAATGCATTTTTAAGGGTCCTATATAGCGTTTTTAACAAAAACTGTGTGGATCAAGCCCTTCCGGGTATTTTTTTTTTGAAGATTTTCCGCCTGGACCTTGGAAAATGCATTTTAAAAACATTGAGCGGTTCGGATCGTCAAAATTTGATCCGGAAAGTCGAAAAAAGGTGAGGTCCGCACGGAATTTTGTTTGAGGACTCCCTCAATAGATCGGCTATATATATATATATATATATATATATATATATATATATATAGGGGCTCTTATCCGGACTTTTAATTTCCGCACCTCGTGATCCAAAAAAATTTTTGACGATCCGATCCGTCAATGTGTTGAAGGTGTTTTCAAGGGTCCCACGGAAAATCTTCAAAAAAAAATACCGGGAAGGGCTTGATCCAAACAGTTTATGCAAAAAATATATATTTACATTTTTTGTGAAAACTGCTTGGATCAAGCCCTTCCCGGTATTTTTTTTTGAAGATTTTCCACGTGAACCCTTGAAAACACCTTCTGAACACATTGGACGGATCGGATTTTCCAAAAAAAATTTGCAACACAAAAAAACCCCATTTTTTCCTTAAATCCGGGAGTGTGGATAAGAAAATTTGCCTATATATATATATAGGGGTAAACTTCTTATCCGGACTTTTTATTTCCGGACCTCATGATCCAAACATTTTTTTGACGATCCGATCCGTCCAATGTGTTCAGAAGGTTTTTTCAAGGGCCCACGAAATTTTTTGCGAAAACTGCTTGGATCAAGCCCTTCCCGGTAATTTTTTTTGAAGATTTCCCACGTGGACCCTTGAAAAAACCTTCTGAACACATTGGACGGATCGGATTTTCCAAAAATAATTTGCAACACAAAAAAAACCATTTTTTCCTTATTTCCGGGAGGTGTGGATTAGAAGTTTTTCGTATATATATATATGGGGCCGGTTCCCCTCACACTTAAAAAAACACATAAAAAAACACAACACTCTTCTAGGCCCCCTTGTGATGTTCTGAACAGTTTATCTTGTTTAAATGAGTAAAATAAAAGGTCCTGCAAAATTTCAGCTCAATTGGATAACGGTAAGTGATTGATCCAAACGACTTTAAAAACACTAGATTCCTGTCACAGTTTTTGCAAAACTATTTGGATCAAGCACTTGCCGATATCCGATTAAGATGAATTTTTGCAGGACCTCCTATTTTACTCATTTAAACAAGATCAACGATTCGAGAATGTCTGAGGAGAACAAAATCGTGTATTTTTTTATGTGTTTTTTAAGTGTTTATATATATATATATATATATATATATATATATATATACAAGAAGTTTCTTATGAGGGCTCCCTCACAAAAAAAAAAGTGCGGGAAAGTTGGTTGTTAGCCGTTGGATCGCGTGAAGGGCATAGGATCCAACGGCCCACAACTGTTTTCCCGCACTTTTTTTGTGAGGGAGCCCTCACAGGATATGTTCTGTATATATCTATATAATAAGGAAGCTCAGTTTTTGAATTCTTTATATTTTGCACCGTTGAATCTTAATTCAAGGGCTCAGATTGCAAGTTTAACTACTTAAAGGCTGAGATTTTGCCTTTGGGTATTGAGTCAATACCCACCGTTGATCCCTTCCCCTTTTAACTGCATTTCGTTAACTGATAAAAAGACGTGGGACTTACTCTCCCCACTAGCCCACTTTCACAGGTTGTTGAAGTTAAGGAAATTGACTTCCTCTTTCTCTTTATTCAGGTTTGCGAGAATTTGTTTGCAAACTTTTGAGTGCCAAGTACGGCTGACGAGAATTTGTTCACGAAGCGCGTACCAATTCCTCAAAGGTTGGTTTCCATCTCCAAATCACCAATGCATTTGTGAGAATTTAATCACGGAATTGGGCATATTTCGTTTCGTTACGTTCTTGAGCCTGTATATCCATTTTTCGTCCTCTTTGGCTATTTTAAACTATGAGAATTTGTTCACGGTTCTGGCCATATTTTGTTTGTAGAATTTGATTAGAGTCTGTTTTTGCTTCAAATAGCATATTGCCGAATCATTACGCTAACGGGGAATCCCTACCCCATATAGAAGAATCATCAACTTTGAAGCAAACAATGGGTATTGTTTCTTTTCGTTTTTAGTTCTTAAGAATTGTTGCCAGTGTAACTTTGTAAAGGCTGAGATTTTGCCCGTGGGTATTGAGTCAATACCCACCGTTGATGCCTTCCCCTTTTAACTACACAAAACCAATTCCACGTTTTACTCCTATCCCGCCCACGTGCTCCAGTTCCATCGCCCACGTACACCAGTTCTCTCTCTCCCTCCCTCTCAAATAACCCACGAAAAACCTCCAGACACCCCACAGAATCTATTCACCATCCACTTTCTAAACCCCCAAAACATGTCTCGAACACAACCATATCCCCATTTCAAACACAGGTACGTCCCAATTCTCTCCATCTCTCTACCATTTGTGTTCAATTTCGTCCCAGATAGTTTTTCCTTTGTCCTCTGTTCTATGTTTTCCCCCAGGTAGTTATGTATTTTTTTTATTCAATATTTTATTTTATTTTATTGTTATGAAATTTGTCCAATTTCGTAATCCCAAACCTTCATTCACATCACTTTCGACGTGATGCAAAACTTGCTGCTTTAGTGCATTCTATGTGTTTGATAAAATGCTCAACTCAAGTGGGATTGTTGATAGAAGGAGCATGCTTCACAGTTCACCCCTTGACAATCTTCATTTCAATTTTTTATTTTACTTACTGTCGTTTGGGTGAAGAAAATGAACGGACCGCTCTTGGTGTTTGAATTTTCAGTTTCTGTTTTCTTCTTTAAGGATACTTAATTTTAAGCTTTTTTTCCAATTGTGATGAATTGCCAAGTGTATGTTTGTTTCGGCGCACAAGGTTTTCATAGAATGGGGGTTGGACGATATAGCATATCCACACCTGTTAACTTACTACACCTATTAACTTACTACCGAATGCTGCACTTTTTATTTGTGGAACTCTTCTAATACAGGTATACAAACATGCATGCTGGCTACACTAGCCTAGGATTTGATCTGTTGTTAGATTCTATTGTCAAGATCAAGAATAAACCAGATGACACACGGATTATTCTTTCAACTTGGAACCCTTCTGATCTCAAGTTGATGGTACTTCCCCCTTGCCACATGTTTGCAAAACAAAATTGATTTGAGTTTGCTAATTGTTCAAGCAGTGCCTTTAGGCACGGGCATTCGCTATAATTCCATGAGTTTTGTCACTTAAATAGATATAGGCATTGCTAGATTTAGGTTTTGAAAAACTGCAGTTGGAGGATCACTTAACCATCTAATGAGATCACACTATTTTCTTATGATATTGGATTCTGTTGTAGTGACTTTTTTTTTTTTTTTTGAAATTAGAGTTTGAGGCCATTTTTTATTGTTTGTTATTTCCTCCATGGTTAATGCAGCTCTAATGTTTTTAAGGTAGACACAAAATTGCGTCTTTTTGACATCGAATTGTTATTTCCTCCAAGGTTAATGCAGCTCTAATGTTTTTAAGGTGCACGCTAATTGTTCGAGCCGTGCCTTCAGGCACGGGCATCCGCTAGTATATATATATTGTTGGGCACATTTCCCAGCAACTTAATAGTTGAAACAATTGGTAACTTGACATCGTATCAAGCTCAGGTTGGGAGAAGTCTTGGGTTCAAGTCTATCTGTTAGCTTTTGTTCCTCGTTTGAATTTTGTTTTTTTTTTCCCCCTCGTATTCTATTTCACTCTATCTGTGGATGTTTGCCTCACCATACGCAAGACGGGGTTGCATGTGAGGGAGGGTGTGAAATAGCATATATCTATTGTTGGGCCATTTCCTTAGAGCTTAAGCTTTGGAGAATTGGTAACTTACCAATGTAGATTGTGGAAAATAGTTTTATAATACTTTAGAACATTATTATCTACATGTATTTGTGACATAAAATTGACTAAATAGCTATTGTTTTGTTTATACTTACACGCTATGCTTATACTGTCATGTGTGTCACTAAGTAAACTTTTTTTTATGGTTTTCCATGTAACCCATAGGATCCAACTAGGGTGGCTCAAGTGGACAAGCGCTACTGGTGTACTATGTGATAAGAGAGTACCCACAATATTGAAGGAAAAAATCTATAGAATTGACATAAGACCAGCGATGATTTACGGGACAAAATGTTCTGTTAAAAAACAACAGGTGAGCAAGATGAGTGTAGCTGAAATGAGAATGTTGAGGTGGATGTGTGGTAAGACTAGACGAGACAGGATTAGAAATGAAACGGTTCCTAAGATGGTAGATGTAACACCTATAGAGGAGAAGTTGAGGGAAGATAGGCTAAGGTGGTTTGGGCATGTCTAGTTGTCTACCATAAACCTGTAGATGCAATAGTTAAGCGAGCGGATATAATAGCTTTGGGTAGTAACGCTAGGGGGAGGGAAGACCTAAATTGATTCTAGATGCAGTTGTGCACAAAGATATGAGTATAATGGGTTTGAGTGAATAAGTAGCCCTTGACAGAGCTCATTGGATAAAAAGGATTTATGTAGCTGACCCCAAGTAATTGGGACATAAGGCTCGGTTTGGTTTGGTTTGGTTTTCCATGTCAAAGTGTCCGTTCCATGTTCCATGTCCTTCGTACACAAGAGAGGCATATCACACTAATACTAGAGAGATGTCACACATGATTCATAATTACAAGCAAGCAAACTCAAACGCCAATTAATATCCTCAAACAAAATTTAATTTGAAAGCATAGCGTACAAGACTTCTAAATTTAAGTAGACGTTACAAATTCAGAAGCTATACAGTAAACCAGGCTATGAAAGTACCTGCTCCCGCTTCCTTAATTCAGCCTCCTTAGCTTGGAGTTCCTTCTCCTTCATTCTGTAGTCCTAAATTTCAGCAAGGGACAAAACAATTAGAGGAGCCTATGTGCATACAAACATTTGTAAAGCAATTTCACATCCTTTGGAACTTAATCAACCTTTGCACTATCAAGGGGGATATCAACTGTATTTCCACGGTCATAGTCAGCGGGTTCTGGAGAAAGCGGTGAAAGCCTTGAGTTTGCAGCAGGGGGAACTCTTCCAGGATTCTAGTAAAAGAAAAAGAAAAAGCAAGAGAATAAATGATAATCTACAAAGAACCAGGTCATTATCCAAGATAAATAGCCTAAAAAATGCATGATGATCTAAGTCATCAAGTTATTACACACTATTCAATGGCGGAAGGTGGCTCATCAAGCAAGGAGGCCAAACAAGCAAATGTGACCAAAGAGATACATTTAGGAGCATCTGGTTCAATGAATAATATATAAGTTAGTAATGAATTTGAATCTGAGAGTGATCTCTTAATCCAATGTCATGTTTGAGGTGTTCCTATAACATTTGATTCAGCAATCCAATATAAGCTTTTTGTGATGCAAAGACCATTCCCAAAATCTTTATAGCATGTCAGTTACAGCAATTGCTAACAAGGATTGATAAGCAAAACCATGGAAAGACAATCAAAAGAAGCACCAGCACATCAAATTAAATCGCGGTATCAATTGTCAAAGAAATGAAGAAGATAGTTGAACCGAGCCGAAGGAAAATAACTCATAACTCGTACAACCCATTTAAATTTACCACCAAAGCTTTTTGGTTGCAGTTCAAGATTACAGAATTATAAACATTTTCCAAAAATTTGACTTTTAAAACCAAATAACTCATTTTTTTCAAATCTTATTCATTTTTTAGCAAAATGGTTTGCAATAATATAAAAAAAGATGACTCCTTTTTTGGAACATATCCAAAATAAGTTTCGAAAATAGTCAGCCAGGCAAAGTTCGGAAAATGAATCCAGAAATCAGGTTATAAAAGCCGCAACCAAAGAGGGGTTAACGAACAATCAATATACCATATACAGATCTAGAAATAGAGAAACTGAAGCATTAGAAATTTAAAATCAAATGCATTTAGAAGAAACAAAATCAGTAATGTCCAAACACCCACAGAGCATTTACCATTCCTACATTGTTGTCAATCAAATCTGCACAAAACCAAGAAATGTATTCCCATATATTCTTACCAAAGCAAAAGGCATGTATTTCCATTAACGTTTTAGAACTTACAGCAAATGGGTTCACGTCCTGTTCCGCAAAAGGATTGGAATCGTAACGGCCAGCCATGAATCAGAACCAGATCACGAAAATGGTAGAAATCGGAGATCCAAATGAAGTAATCTAAAACGGGTCCAAGAAAAAGCACGATTTGAAAAAATATCAGGGTTTTGAATTCAAGTTGGATTGGGTGAAAAGGAAGAAAAGTTGCTGGCGAGGCATACGGTACGTCGTTTGTTTTGGTATTGTGACTCTCTGTTTTGTTTGTTTCGCAGGAAAAACTCAAAACATCATAGATAGATTCTGATTTTGACATTTTGTCCTAATAAGCTCCATGCAGAATAAAATTACGTCATATTGACCCATTTTAATAAAAATTCATTCTTTTTTTTTTTCCCTTCTGCTGCTTTAAACATAAGTTTATTTCTTATTTTCCCCTTTCAATAAATCTAGCACCATACCCAAGTACACAAATAAATATGCAGAATAAATTACGTCATATTGACCCATTTTGATAAAAATTCATTCTTTAATATTTTTTTCCCCTTTGCAGCTTAAACATAAGTTTATTTCTTATTTTCCCTTTTCAATAAATCTAATCTAGCACCATACCCAAGTACACAAATAAATACACACTCACATTCACAAGAGAGGTGGGTCTCAAACAAACACCAGAGGTGTAGTGTGTGCTATTCGTTTTCAAATGTTTAGTTTTTCAATAGTCATATTAAATCGGTCCTATTCTTTATATAGTTGTGTTTCATCATCATCTTTTTTCTTTTTTTTTTCAATAGTCATATTAAACACCAGAGCTTGCACCCTTGCTTCTAAATCAAACCCCACTTTGTTTTTCAATTGGGTCGGAATATACATCAGGGAATAGATGGAGAATGGGTAGGAACATTGGTAAGTGCAGACCAGTCCCAAAACTCACATCTCCTTTTAGTGAAAGTATCTACGTGTTGTTACCTTTCTTTCGTTAATGTCAGGTAAAGTAAGGGAGTGCAAAGTAATTTCAGAGACCACATGAGAGGTTCGTGTATTAGTCAGAAACCTCAGGGTTGTTTGTGTAATTCCCCCTCCCCAAGAAAATAAAAAAAACTTTACATATATGATGGCTCTCACCTGAAATTTGGAACGCTCAATTTCTTCGGTTTAGACGCACTGATAAATTTGTCTCAATGTTCATCGGATTCATCATTCCGCCCCCTAGGCGTCGGGTCTGCTTCGGCAGGTGTGTCTGCGAGTCGGTGGCCTTGTAAGCCTATTGCCGTTCTCATTTCACTTGCTAGTGGTTAGGGCGTCATTCATGTATTTCGTTGTAATCGGTGCCGGATGGCGTTTTGATATAATATACACACAAAAAAAAGAGGTTAAAACAAATTGAAAATTCAACTCTTAGATAATTGTCTAATTTGGGACATGGATTGCCAAAATCTAGTGTCAATATCTTCTACACTACAAAACCTCATCCAATTTTGCTTCATTCTCATTTCCTCCATCAAGTTCTCATCAATTTTGGTCTTGGTGAGCCAAAATATCATGTCCATCTTGTCAAAAAGGCAAAATATAATGTAATTTTCATGCAACAGTTATTTGTAACGCCTCACATGTGGTGGAACTTCACACATACATGAAACGTATTGAAAAAAAATAGCCGCAGCATTGAAAAAAAAAATTCCCGGTCACTGGCCATAGCCGAGATGGAAGTATGCTCCCCCGTATATAAAGATTTTAACCTTCAAGTCACAGTAATTGCCATGAATAAGTTGGTGAATAGCAAAATTGAAAGACAAACAGCTCAACAAGGAGCATGATTCCATTGCTGCTTTGAGATAAGACTCCGATTCCCGTGCAAATAAGGACATAAAAGTTTTAAAAAAAAATTCATCAAATGATTAGGAAAAAAGACATTCACAAAAAATTATTAATAAATAAATCATCAAATGATTAGGAAAAAAAACATTCACAAAAAAATATTATTCGGTGACTGGATAAATACCCTTTTTTTTTTTTCCTGCATAACCATCCTTCCATAGTTTGAATAAAGTTACAATGATTGAAAAATTGACCAGAAGAAAAACGACGAGCGATGACAACAAAAGCTTCTGCAGTTATATTTCCGCCAGACATACTTCTGGTTGTATGAATTCAGGTGTCTTAGCAGCGGGTTAACTCTGCAGGTTGTCTACACACGTCTGATCCAGGGTTAAATTAGGCAAATCCACTGCATATTCAACTCATTCAGTTTCAATTACCAGTATGCACTGCCTAAACCAAGTCAATCCCCACCAAACCGAGGAGGAGATTCCTTCCGTATCATTTCTACGAGATCTTGAACAACTTCAGACATTGGAGGCCTGTACTCAGGCTCGTGCTGCAAAAGAAGCGATATGTTAGGTCTACTAGTCTGAAAAGAAACACAGGAAAATGAAAACAACAACAATGACACCCGAAAAGGGATTGTTAAAGCAACAATTAACCATCAGCAAGTGGACCATGTTTTACCTGTTGCGTGAACTCTAAGGGAGACATTTTGGTATCAATTAGTATGAATTTGCACATTTTAAATGCGATAATTACCATACAATAATTTGTCCAACAGTTCCGATACCAATAGCCCATTGCATACATAAGAAGAATTTGATGCTTCATCATGGGCAATACATGTACAAGAATTCTTGGGGGTTTTACATTCTCATCCCCTACTATACGTATATACACTAAAAATACAATTGCCGTTCAACAAAACAAACACGAAAATATTTTTCCCGCTCATTAACACCGTAATATGCATGATTCGTATCATGGAAAACCTTATTAGTTGCAGGCAAATCACCCTGTTCATAGACTCTCGCTTTTTTCAAAGAAAAGTAGGCTGGAAAATTTATTTATTTTTGTCCCTAAAAGTGTAGTCATCGGAAAGTAGAAAATACAGAGAATGCAAGAAAGCATTGGATATGAATGGATTCCCAAGCTTATAAGGCCTGAAACATTTCCTCTCACCAGAAACATGGAACAGCCAACATTAAACCCGAACCCCATTGTGCACAGTAGTAGAAGAATATTTTCTTTTTTTAAAGCACGATAAGAAATATGAGATGTCAGAAAAGTATTAAATACAACTTCACTTGTTTGAAACATCTTAAAGCAATCACCTGAACACATCGGGAAATAATGTCAGCAAAGTGTGATAATGATTTGGCAGGATATTTTCCATTTAGAGACGGATCAACCATGCTCGACAAAGCATCAATGTCATGAAGCTGCGGGATTGCCCATCTCACCAGAAACTGCTCCCCTCGGTTCCGTGTACTAATCAATATTTCAAGAAAAATTAAAGTTAGTTCGAAGTATAGTCTTTATATCACCGCCCAATATGGTTCAGTTTGGCTCTTTGTACCTGTCATGCGACATTCTGCCCGTTAAGAGTTCTAACATCACCACCCCAAAGCTATAAACATCGCTCTTGGAGGTATAAATTCCTGACTCAAATTCTGGAGCTCCATAACCATAAGCCGTTAAGAGGTTCCCTGACAACTGAGTACACAACCTTATCAGCATAAAGTGAGGCTATATTTGTTGCAAGTGAAACGAAAGGGGAAGTTCACAAGGTCTTCAATGTGATGACAATATTTGTTGGTCAATTACTTATATTTGGATAAAGGGTGGCACGTTTGGATTTTTGTTAGTAAATATTAGTTAATCAACACACAAGCTCGTATTTATACAAGCAGCAAAACAGCATAGGAAACATCCCGTTTCATTTCAAGAATCTGCTAGCCCCCATTATCAAATAGAGGCTATGCAAACATAAAGCAATTGGCATTTTGAATTAAATATAAGCTCCAGTTGGGCACTGCTTTATTGAAATGGCAACACCAAGGTTTAATATTCGCACGAAGAACAAAATCTTTTTCATTGCACCACGAGACCCCTTCATGACCTACAATTCTACATCTGTATTGAACTGTTAGCAGCGACGGTGTCTAGCAAAGGTCAACCCATTTTCATCCCCAAGTTTCGAAATCAAGCAAAAAGAAAAACTCCATGCACATGGGACATCTATTAGGTCAAATTACACCATCTATGCTACAGTGATGGGCACTGTGCCCAGCAAGAAAGATGGGTTCAGAAACCCAAAACCATTCAAGCGATCAAGATAGAAAGCTATTTTTGATGGAAAAGAGTATCAATGGCACTTTGATAGATCGCAAGAAAATGAGTTAGGAAACCAGATTGACGTTTCTTTTACTTGGTATAAAGTAACCTTCAAAAAAAAATTAAAAATATCTCTAGAAATGATACCTAATTTTTATTACCAAGGATACTATCAGTGTAATAGCTTCTTAAAATCTTAATAATTTTGGTTTGAGTTGGTAAATAGCAGGTTTTATTACATTCTCAGTTATCAATTTCTTTCATAAACAAACAAATAAGCATATGAGTGGTGTTGTTACCTACATAAATAGAACAAAATGATTCATGTACTTTGACTGTGTTAGGATAGAATAATTTTAATGTACAAATGTATGAAATTGCAAATAAAAAACTCTATGATATAATAAGTTTACACGGTAGATAAAAATATGTCTATTAAGTTGGGCCCCCTTGGGCCAAAATCATGTGGCTCCGCCACTGGTAGCCTCTTTGAGGTAACAACTTATCAAGAACATATATATGGCTGCATCTTGCATGCAAGGCACTTGACCTTTTCACCACTGATCACATCTTTCCTCGTATTTCCAAGGGCTTCACCATGGAGTACTTTGGAAATCCATATATAGATGCTCTCGACTAGCGAGCACTTTGAACAAAAAAATAAATATTTATTTTCTTCCTATTTCTCTATAACAGAAATATTTATCACTCATCCATAAAATGTTTATTCTATGAGATTTTCATAAAATACACCCAAAATTTATAGGAGAACAAGGCCTAAGTATGAAACACCTATTCCTCGACTTGGTTTCTAAAAATCCATGGAGCCAACTCTATAACCACACAGTACTGATAACTCACCAGGGTACTAAAGAGTCTTCGCCCTAAACTGTCTGTTAAAGCATCCAACTCAAAATCAACTGGTTATGAGTGGGGAGGCCACTCAGGCTCATATACTAGTTTTTGGAGGTTATAATTAACCAATATGGGACGAGATCTAACACTCCGCCGCATGTGTGACTCCTAACCCGCAGGTGGAGAGGTAACAAAGGATCCATAACATTCGGCTTATAATGAAAAAACAACGTGCAATTATGGCACAAACAACGGGGCAATCAATAAAGAGAGTCTTGTCCAAAAGCCTCCAAAAACCTAGCTCTGATCCCATGTTAAAGCATCTAGCTCAAAACCGTCTATGAGTGCCTATGAGTGGAGAGGCTGCCCAGGCTCATATACTAGTTTTGGAGGGTTATACTTAAATAATGTGGGCAAGCTCTAAAACAATCAAATCTTTTGAAATTTGATACTAGTTGATGCCCACCAATATGTAAAAATAAGTTCTTTCGTTTGAAGGTGGAAAGGAAATGACATTAATCAGGTTGAAGATAATAATATCATGACTTACCTGGCTCACGGAGCCTGATGATATTAAAGGAGCCAAACCACAATCAGAGACGCGTACAGCAAGATCATCATCAAGCAGAACATTAGCAGATTTGAAGTTCCTGTGGATAATATGTGGCTCACAGACCTCATGTAGATACCTTCATTTCATGAACAATGAGAAACGTCAATAACCATATGAAACACTTCTGTTAGTGGTCATTTTTCTTAGTTTGTCCTTACTTTTGTATCAGTGTTACCCCCGATATTCTTCTATGCGTCATGGTAAAATCTTATCAAGCAACAGATGACGATCGGGACCAAGGAGTCCAATACTGAGGGGCTGATTGTACAGAATATTATCTCTCTCCCCTTCAAACCCTAAAACCAGATTTCACACTTTGACTTGCTCTTTTAGCAGATATTCCTGCAACTGTATCCTACTTCCGTCCCTCCTAGGCCTGTTCAATTACTGGTGAATGAACCGTTTTGAAGGTCAAAGACCTAGCTTTGGTACTTCCGATAATGATTTCTTAGACTTGAAAATTAGTGGGAACAGTCTGTTAATAAGCTCGATTTTGACCAGTTTTTCATGGATTCATTCACAAACTTTGATTTGCTCTTTTAGCAGATATTCCTGCAACTGTATCCTACTTCCGCCCCTCCTGGTGGATTGTTCAATTACTGGTGAATGAACCGTTTTGAAGGCCAAAGACCTAGCTTTGGTACTTCCGATAATGATTTCTTGACTTGAAAAATAGTGACAACGGTCTCTTAATAAGCTCAATTTTGACCAGTTTTTCATGGATTCATTCGCAAACTTTGACTTGCTCTTTTAGCAGAAACGTAACAAAGTCAACAAGTCTACCAACGTAAGAAATAATTACATAGTTCAGTCATATCGAAATATTCACTCAGCAATTGCATGACTTACTCTAAGGCTCTTGCAGCTCCAAGGGCCATCCGGATGCGGGTATTCCACGTAAGTTGGTTCTTGAATCCATCATCTGAGTGCAAAGCATCCTGCAGTGACCCGTTACTGCAATATTCATAGATCAAAAGCCTTTGCCCGTGCTCCGCACAATAACCCATGAGCTCCACAACATTAGCATGACGAATTTGATCTATATTGTTCACCAGATCAAGAAACTCAGCATCTTTCTGCTGACTGGAAGCTCTCTTGTCCAGTTTCTTAACAGCGAGCAACTACAACGGTATTCACATAAACCAAGAATGGATTAAATTCCACGAGGTGTAGATAGTTTCACAATATAAGATGAGACCAATGAGGGCAAAAGAGAAAGACGCCTGCATTTGGTGATTTTCCAAGACTGACAACTGTAGACAATATCTGACATAAATCCCAATATTAGATCATCAAGAAGGCAAGTGTAAAACAGACAATGTCCAAAAAAAAAATGGGTAAACAAATGTCCAAAATTTTACATATAGCAAAAGAAAGAAAATTGAAAGAACAAGGTTGCTTAATTTGAATAGGTAACTCTTAAGCAGAATCAAGGAGTAAAAGTAACTTTTTGTGAACCCTTCCTAATCCGATAATTGAAGTTTGCATACTATTTGACATCAGTTTTCAGCTTGAGGTGCAAGTGAAACTCCAATTTTGATAACAAACTCAAAGATTAGCTGGAGGAAACAAAGTATGTGAGGGAACTGAGGGAAGGGGGGAGGAAGGACAACAGAAAAAATCAAAACCGAAAACCTAACATCATGACGTCCATTACTGAAAACTGTCAACATGGCAAAAAGTAGAAAAAGGAAGGATTAAGTCAAGCCTCGAACCTTTCCATCAGGAAGTTCTGCCCTGTATACACTTCCTAGCATGCCTGATCCAATCAGATTTTCTTGAGAAAAGCTGCTTGTGTACTGTTGAAGAGATGCAATTGTGTAAGACTTCGCAGCAATTTGAGGAATCGGAGTTTTGGTGGAAGGCCTCTCTGAAGTTGAAGTATCAGGTGTAATCGGATTTACAATGACCTTCTCAAATTCAAGTGGTGGTGGTGGAGGAGGAGGAGGAGGCGGAGGCGGAGGCGGCGGACGCAATGAATCAATATCAAACCTGGTCATGTCAATTTGATGACTATCGCGTTGTGGTATTCCCCTCATTCTTTGCACATTTAGCTCGGACTCATTCCGTGGCTTAGGAATCAAGCCCATCCTATTCTGCCCTGGTTGATGCTCCTCCTTTGGCTTCAGAACTTGTACCTTGGGAACTGTTACAAGATTTAAAGTTATTAATCATCGAAAATCCAGAAACCTAACAGGAAATAAATGACACATAAAAAAATGGAGAACAGAGTGAAGATACAAACCTTTCTCAATTTCATTGTTTGGCCGTACCAGTGATCCACCATCAAACGGATTATCACTAATGGCCACGTAAGGAGTTACTTCATGCCGCTTGGAAATTCTATCAGGGTCTCGCCTTCCTCTCAGACACCTTGGCATAAAAAGCAAAAGTGCTAATGCCAAAATTATTAATGACAACGCCGAAGCGATTGATATCCCAACTACCCTCCCAGTAGTTAAGTACTTTTTGGCGCTTGTAGAATTTGATGCCTCCGATGCAGATGGCCCATCGGCCTTTTTCCCATGGGTTTGTCCAGAAGAAGACTGTGAACCAGAAGACGGCGGTGCCCCAGCAACTGGTGGGGCTGGAGCTGGTGTTGTTGGGGATGTGGGTGAAGGTAATGGAGCAACAGTAGTGTTGAATGGGTTCCCATCCGTTCTGCATGGCGAAAATCAAAATTAAGCACAATATAACAAGAGATTTACAAACAAAATAAGTGATCTACTTACATACAGGAGATCATAAACCTTCATCATATGTAAGTAAATGGAAAGTAACTGTTACTCACCACCCTCGTCACGTTACTAAGTGCTCCAGAAACAACTATAGGATATGTCACCCATGCTACATGACAAAAACTAGTCATGCAAATTGCCATGGCAAGACATGATTCTGTACTTTCATCATACATGTACTTGCATCTGCTGCAATTGCAAGATTATTGCTCAATAAAAGGTGATAGTCGACGACACATAGTTACCACTAAATTTAGGAGGCAGACTTTTATAAACTACCAGTTCACGAAAATCTTGGGTCTTGCAGTAAAGCTCTATGGCTTCAGAGTTTACACCTACCCTTGCTCTACATTACCAGGTTATACAGTTTTGATGGTTTTATTAGTTCCTGAAGGCTCAATATTTATGCTTTTGCGGGTCACATTTGATATCTTCCACAAGGTGAACATTACTTGGCATGTATCAAATGGAAGACCACTTCCCTTCTACTCACCATAAAAATAGGCAAAGAAAGTTTTGTGGTTGTCTACACTCACTCTGCAATATAACTTCTATATTGCCCCAAAACGGCACCTAGTTCCAGGAAACTTGGTCAAAGAGGACAATCACTTTCAGTAAACTGTTTCAAAAGCTAGGCGAATCTTTCAAGGAAATATTCCCAACTGTTTCTTAAATGTTTTAAGGATTCTTGGAAACTTGGGAAAAAAGCTTTTCAAAACACCTAGGAGACTTTCGTGGATTGGAAGTACTCCCTCTGTAAAACAATTTTAGTCCCTTTTTGAAATTTCAACATTTTAAGGAGAAATACACTTCATGCACTTTAAATCAAATCAAAAGGTACTTACTACCAAAAATTTCCCTATATCCCAACCTTTAGAAGTGTTCAAACCATTATATGACATTTTTGGATAAGTAAAGAGATTTTGGCTTTGGCATTTAAAAGTGTACATGTATTTTGGGACATCTCAAAATGGAAAGATGGACCAAAACAACGAGACGAGGGAGCATAAAGGAATAAGATTGGCAAGCTCCTATATGACTACGCCTACATATGAGCAGCAACATGTGAGTACATTTTGGTCAGTTGGGTCAACACCAACTAAGTAGGCAAGTACCCATTTTATTTTCCTCGCAATTTTAGCAAGGTTTGGATGACAATGGACAGGAATAGAAAATTCTAAACCATTAATTAGCCTACCCTTAAATGCACTTGTCACACTGAGTCCCTGTAAAAAAACCTAATAATCCATCTACAAAAGAATATCAAGATTACAGAAATGTGCATGCATGCATGCATCAAAATTTCAGAGTTTAATCTATTTGTTCTGGTCCTGCTGGAGAAGCTTGAGTTAGTCACCTTTCCAGTAGGAGACTGGAGGTAGCCCACATTCCACAACAACTTTTTAGGTCATAATGTGTGTAGTGATCTTGTATGTTTTGAGAGAGAAAAAAAAAAGGGGGTAGCTGATGAGGTTGATACGACACAAGTACACATTAAACAGTGGTTCCACTAGGGGTCCTTGAATTTACTAGATGTTCGGACTGACTACAGAACCAGGGTCCTAGTCTCTCTGTTTAAATGGCAAGTGATTACCATCAATCAGAATTTTTTTTGGTTAAATGGCATATGATTGCCACCATGAGAGTGCGTAAAAAGTGTAAACATATTCGTAACTGTTTAATCTTCAATTCACACTGCAACATGGCAAGAGATAATTTCTCCGCGTCTCTGCTCTTAATATATGATTCCTCCATTCACCTTCTTATTGGGAACTTATCACTTATGCAAAATTCATTCATTCAGAAAATTGGAATCTACAAATCTAAGATGAAATAAGGCTTCCCAACAATAGGTAGCCAAAGATGCAGTTAAGAAGTGTTCTCAACATCAGTTGGCGTTATTTGATGTCCCATTGGATTTCAGGGAATATGCATCTAGTCACTTGATTCTAATAAGTTTGCCGCTTCCCCGGAAAGAATTTAACCATATCAATACAAGTAACCAAGTTGTCAAGTAGTCGCTTATGAAGAAACTTTAGATCCAACTCAAAAGCTTAAGCTATGAAGTGGAGAGCTCGCAACATTGTATTATGTAACCACCCATTGCATATCCAATGCGGGACTTATACTATCTAACATCCTCCCTCCCGTGCAGCCGCTTTTAAGGCCCGTCATGTGTAGGCTCTTTTTGGGGTCTATCATCGTTCAACCTTTTTGCCAAATCGCATCACAGGGTGCAGATTGTTTATTAGTAAAATATGGGACGGAATAGGCCCGGCACTTATACGAGAAGAAATTTTAGATCCAAGCCAAAAGCTTAAGCTATTAGATGGAGAGATCCCAACATCAGAATAAGTGACCACCCATTCCATACCCAATCAAATTTGGGACTTACACTATCTACCCGGTTATATTCATCAAGTGAGTGAAAACTAGAAAATATTTTCTACACAGAAAACCTCATGGATTAGAAATGACATAGATGTCAAATTTATTCCCATAACATATTGAAAAAAGTATGCATAGCTTTGAACAAAAGAACCTAGGAAACACCAAAGATATGCATATCGTGGCTCACTTGAGATTTGGAATGCTTAGCAACTGCTGGGGTATAGGTCCATTGAACAAGTTATTTGCAACATCCCTGTTCAAAAAGATAAAGAAAACAAATGTCAGGAATCCATGAGATGGCAGCATCTCACTCAGTCACCCTACCACCTTCGTCAAACTATATTCAGGTATTCCAATATAACAATGAGCCATTCTATAATAATTGAACACCATCTAAGATTTAAAGGTGACATGGTGGAGAGGAGTACAAATCTCGGAGTGGAAGATCTTGCAAAACATCAAGAGTCCCAGAAAGTTGATTGTTCTGCAAACGACTGTCAATCAAGATATTAGCTACTCCTATATTAATCCAGATGAAGAAAGGTGCAAAATAAGGCTCAAGGATATTACTCACAGGGTGGTTAGAGATGACAATTTCTCGAACGAGTTTGGGAGTTGCCCACTTAAATTATTGCTTGATAAATCTCTGCGTAAAGATAATTGGTCCAATATATCAATAATTTAAACAAGTAAACATGCCGTCAAAAGATAGACAAAAGAGACGAGTCCCACAGATTGATCAATCCAATAAGCCCTTCAAAGGCATCAGGTATTTCTCCAGTTAATCCATTGAGATTCAGAGACCTGAAACACGTAAAGAACCACTTCTCAGGAAAAATAGAGCACTTCAGAAAAGGGAACAACTTCTGGAACATGAACAAAGAAGTGGGAGGTAAACATACATAGCTGATAGTTGAGTTAGAGTGGATAATGAAATTGGGATGCTTCCGGTAAACTGGTTATCTGAAAGAAAACTGCCAAAGGTAAAGACTATCATATGTTTTGAATTAGTGGATACCCAGAAAAGGAAAGACAAAGCCCATATCTAAAATATGAAGAAAATTAACTAAGGCGCAATCATTTTAAATAAGGAAGCACGTACAAGTTCTGCAGGGTCACAGGAAGATTGGAAGGAATGCTACCCCCAATGTGGTTGTTGCTAAGAGATCTGGAGCAAAACAATAAGACAACATCATTAGATGATTCCACCTATCAAATGAGGGTTGGAGTAAAAGTAGTAGATTGTCCTCCTAAAATCAAGATGTATAGTGGACCGAGTGGATTATAAGGAAGGGAAACGATCTTCAAACTCCACTTTCTTCTGGATGCATTCCAACATTTCTCTTAGTATGATTTGAAAATTATGTTGTGTGCAAAAACTTCCGTAAGACAGATTTTAGAGTGCATTTCTAAAAGTGGAGTGCAAAAATCATTTCCTTAATTAGGACCTATAAACCCCCCCCTTGACAAGATATGATCACATTGTCTGGAAACATGCTACTGAACCACAAAAAAAAACAGAAAATTGGTCTAAAGGCCAAGTTTAGGGCTTTAAATGGTGTTTAGTCCAGTTTAACTTATTTTAGTGCCTCCAATACATTAATAGAAAAAATTTGAGGGCTCAAGGACAAAACTAGACAAAAATACCCTTAATGAAGCCCATCACTCACACGCACCGTGTCTTGAAAGCGACAGGTCACTTAATTAAAAAATTCTTTTTCAGGTTTTGTCTGTCGCTTGAAAGCAACTGTCGCTTGAAAGCAACAGGTCACTTATATGCAATACTTCTTGGCGTTGACTAGCAACCCGTCACTTTCCCGCCAGCATCCTTGAAAGCGACATGTGGTCCTTGCACCACTTTTCATGCCCGACACACTCTCTCTCTCTCTCTCATGTGTGGGTTCTGAGTGGGACAAAATTAATTGTCCCTTTAATTTTGGGGTTTGGTTCAATTTTGAGCTTCAATTTTAATGGGGTTAGGCTATTTGGGGTAGATTATAGTGGGTTTAAACATGTTAGATTTAGGCACTTAGGGTGCACTTTCCAATTATAGGGTTTTAGTTGTTTAGGCACTTTCATAGGGTACCCTAGTGTTTTAGGCACTTTCATAGGGTACCCTAGGGTTTAGGTTTAGGGTGCACTTTCCAATTATAGGGTTTTAGTGGTTTAGGTACTTTCTTAGGGTACCCTAGGGTTTTAGGCACTTTCATAGGGTACCATAGGGTTTAGGTTTAGGGCGCACTTTCCAATTATAGGGTTTTAGTGGTTTAGGCACTTTCATAGGGTACCCTAGGGTCTTAGGCACTTTCATAGGGTACCCTGGGGTTTAGGTTTAGGCACTTTCATTAAGTTTGGGGGTTTAGGAACTTTCATTGACTAGTGGGGGCATTTTTGGAATGTGTAAGTGATTTGTCCTTTTGGCATTAAAGAAAAAGTTGATGTCCTTATTGAAGTTAAGACTCCTTTACTATGTCCTTCCCAAAAACGGACCCAAAAAAAAAAAACATTGATATGCAAACATAATATCCACAGAGAATCTATGGGGCTTTGACAATACCACTAGTACAAAAAAAATGGTAAAAACAAATGCACTCAGAGAGAGAAACACTTGCATTGTTCTGATAGAAGAAAATGAACCTAAGTTGTCGCCCAGCCCTCCTCCCAAATTAGCACCATTAAGAGTTCTACAAAACCAGATAAGCATAAGAGGATAGACCATCGGCATTGCTGATAACGATTTGCATTCAATATACACCAAGAGAAAGGTAGCCATACATGGAATCTATATTTGTGTTGTTACACACAACTCCTTGCCAAGTACCATCACATGGATCTCCACCGGAAGACACCCATCCGGGAATGGGAGGGTTTCCAAGTGCAACATATAAATTGTTAATCGCAGCAACTGATACAACATAAAGTTATTCCACCGATAAGCAATTGATTATAGAAACCGCAGCAGAGAATAAAAATAAATCATAGGAGTAGTTGCTAAAAGAATCGAAGAAATCCATTTTCTGCTCAAAGTTCCCAGAAAAGTAGCTGCATTTTTCAGAGAATGTAAATATCAAAATGAAGTTACTCCAACACTCATGTCCATTGCCAAGAAAACAGGAAAAAGCAGGAGAAAATAATTCATGCAAGCAAGAAAATTCGGTACTTGCACGCCAAGAACAGAAAGACACCAATTTTATAAGTCTAATTTCTATCATTTATGAAAATGAAAATCTTTTCTGTTAAAAAAAAAAGTTTAAAAGTCCAATTAATTAGTTCTCCAAAAACCGCATAAATAGTTAAAACCTCAAAATTAAAAGTTCTTTGTGAGGCAAAGTGAGTGTCTGCAGATGGCAGATGGTAGATGGTAGAAAGTGCTCTGCTCTGCGGTGAGAAAAAAAATTACGTAAATAATAGATTTAAATGTTTCATTGTCAAAAATCTAACACTAATCAATTATATGCAACCCAAAGAACACAAAAGGTGAATAAATTAAATTCAAAAAAAAAAAAAAAACACTTCAACCCAACAAAGGAAAACACAGCCGTTTATATCAGTTGAGGTGAACTTTCCAGTCTAAACACAACAAAAATCCTCTCCACCGTCTTCCCTCGTTTTTACTCAACCAAACAAATAAATAAATAAATAAAAACTCAAAGAACGGTCGAGTCCATTCTTACCATCGGTGGGATTTGTAACTCCAACCGAATTGCGAGCAGCCGAGATCAAAACAAACAACAAAAAGAACTCTAAATAGATCTCCCAATTAAAGAACTTTACAGCAGATCTCTTGAGCCCCATTGTCTGAAACTCAACCTTTCTCTTCAATTCACTCGCTTATTACGAGCATCCTCTCATCACTTGCACACAAAACAACCTCCAATCTGAAAATCAAAACAACAACAGAAAAAGACAAAGTATATCATTGATCTAATCAGTGCTCAGTAATTCACAGCTCCAGTTGGCTTCTGAAACCGAAATTACAAAACAGGAAAATAAAACCCAGAAAAAATGTACTGTAATTAGTTGAATGAGCTTACGTAAAGCCTGTGAGGACCAAAAACAGACCAAATGTGGAGCGGATTTCGAGTGAATGATGAGGTAAGAGAGGAGAATTTGTGGAAATTGAGCAAAGGTGGAGGCAAACAGAAGCGTGAAGAGAGAGAGAGAGAGAGAGAGAGAGAGAGAAGGATGAAGAGCGGTGAAATTGAGGTGAGAGGAGAACCCTAAAACCTTTTTGAAAGGAGAGAGCGAGACAGACGGGAGGACGAGGAGATGGGAAGGAAAAGCGAGACGTAGAAAGGTGCAAATACTACGCAAAAAGAGTCTGAAACTCTCTCTCTCTCTCTCTCTAGTTTCACAGACACCGATACTCTCTCTCTGGATTCTCTGGGCGTGGAAAGTGATACGGTGGAGAGCTGGTTGCTTCCTTGTAGTTTGGTAGTAGTAGGACGGTAGTTTACGGTAATAGACTAATAGTAATTCAGTGTTCAAATACCGTTAAGTGTCACGCCATGGGTTGCTACAGTGGTCGCCTCTTCCTATTATTTTTCAGTTAAAAAAAACCGTCAAGTATTGCTCTAATACCTTTTATGTCATATTTTTGGCCTCGAGTTCTTTGTACCAGTATTTTGGTGTATAGGTGTTTTTCGTGCATTTTTTCTTTTGAATCATGTTTAAAATTTTCGTCTCTCAAAATTTCTTTGTGATAACGCACGGAAAGACTGGTTTTTTGGAAGACCGATAAGAGTATTTGAGCCCCGTGTAAATACGGCTATAATCTTTCCGGCCTTTTATGTTTGCCGGGTATTTTATTTTGGAATTTATTAAATTAATTAGGGTGAGTTTATGTTAAAGTATTTTTGGTATTTTTAGACTACAAGTTACCAAATCAGTTAATGTATATGATGAAGATGACTTGTTGATTTGACAACTTAGAGTCTTAAAATACCAAAAAAAATTACCGTAGCGGAAACTTAGGCCCCGTTCCGCTAAAAAAAAAATAATTTTGTTTTAACTCAAAAACTATCTCATTCCACTAACAAAAAATCACTTAGTTTTTTTTGCAAAACTAAAACATCCAAAAAATCAAAAAAACAAAAAACCAAAAAAACCAAGTTAGTGGAACACCCCCTTAGTCATATTCTCTCCAAAAAGAGAAAAAAAGAAGAGTATAAATTTTCACAAACTAACCCTAACAAATGCTTAAAATAAATTTAAAGCTAGATATAATACGAGGTAATGTTGAAATCTAATTAAACTTTATGCGGGGACATTAATTCATGTTCCATTAAAAAGATGAGTTTACGTACTGAGCAAACAATATGGAGCGGAAAGAGTAGTGTTGGAGTGGACTGGAGCACTACGTTAGGGTGCTTGGAGGAGATGATCAGCGGTTAATCAACGAGTTTCAGATTATGCGATTAATAAGGTTAGATTGTACCACAATTAATGACGTTTTAATGAGCTAAAACGAGATGCTAATGGAGGTTTATCTATTTAATTAACTGCAGTAGCTTTCAGTGTTTTACAGTTAGTTAATTGAGTAAAATAATGCCCGCTCGCCATTGCTTCAGCGCTTGTCTGGTTTCATTAACTAACGTGACATTAAGGAATAATTATTCAAATGACCAAAAAAAAAAGGAATAATTATTCAATGATCAAGGCACCGACTTTTTTTTTTATGTTGCAAATCAATGTAGGATTAAGCTTAAGTGTACAAATTTTATACATATAATTGGGTAACGGAAAAGAATCGTTGGACCACGTATATTGGTATCGTATCCCAAGAGCACTGAATAATCTCTCCTAATCGAGGAACAATTTTTCAGTACCGGGAGGGTACCATGCGGTACCCCTCTGCGCATCTAGGTCATCCATTTTGGCTTTGCGCTGTCCGGATTTGGAGAGAAAAAAAAGAGAGAGAAAGAGGAGAGAGAGTGAGGAGAGAGGGTGTTAATCTCGGCCGTCCAATACACTTTTGAACGCCTCGGATTCAACGTTTTTGGGTACCACGTGGTACCCAGTAGGTACCCAAAAACTTTCCCTAATTGAGAGGCAAATCCACTAGTCTTGGTAAAAAAAAAAAAACTACTCCAATAACTTTCGTAGTCGCAAGTGATGACTAGCTAATGCGGTAGAGCTCTTGGATGTCCCACACTACATCCCGGGGGAGGGAGGGAGGGAGGGATCGAGTCTCATTCGCCCTCCCTCGTGTAATAGATTAAGAATGACGAACGACAAAAAAAATAACTTTCGTAGTCTTTTTTTTCCAAAATGTATTTTAAATTTTTCTATGATATGATATTACACATAATATTTCAAAGCACGGTAAAAAAATGAAATTTAAAATGCATTTAGAGTAGAGTAGAGTGAAAATAATTTTTTGCAAAAATAATTGAACTACACGTATACAAGTAAATTCCATTGTCTAGACGACACGGGGTTCATATAATGCCCAGAGCACTATGTAGTACAACCGCATAGTGCTCCCTATTTGACTGTCCATTTCGTTAATCCATTACTCGGATTTAATCCGAGTAATGGATGATTCAGATTTCTAAGAGGTAACATTAAATAGAAAAAACATTAATTCAAAACTGAGTTCAAGTTACTCGAAAGGGTAATTGGTGTAACTTGAATCACTGTACGTGTTACCTTTCATGTATTGGAAGAGTCTTAGGTGCATGGAGCGATTTAGTTTTGTTCACTCTCTTATGACTCTCTCTTATTGCTTGAGGTAGTGTGGATCTCACAAAAGTGATGTCATCCTTGCCCAAAAGTATATTGTAGGGGTGAGATCTACTCCATTTCAACAGATATGAGAGGATAATGTTCACACTCTTTTAAGAAGGGTGAACAAAATCGCACTCCGCGTGGAGCCCAAAACAAGGAACAATTGAATTTTTTAATTGTCTAGACAAACCAAACAGTCATCAATATCCGATTAAATTGATTTTTTGCGAAAATGATCTACACATTATTATTTACAAAATAGACGGTTTGAATGATTAAGGTGGGCCTCAAGCATGTTCGGGGGATGGTGATGCACTTTCACTATCCGCTCATCCATTTCGACAATGCACCGCTCGAATTCAATCCAAGCAATGAATTGAATCCGACTATCGGTTCTTTGGATTAAATATGAGCGGTGCATTGTTAAAACGGACAATCGGATCAGGGGCGACTCCACATGGTGGAGAGGAGGGGTCAGCCGACCCCACGGGGAAAAAAATAATGCTACTATTATATTGAAATTTTTTTGAAAAATTCATAAATGAACCCCCTAAATTTGGTGGTGACACCACTGGATAACTCCTAAAAGTTCATAAAAGTTACTTATTTGTGTGGTTTGTTTGAATCCTAGTCATTCGTTTTTCTTTTTGACAATGAGATGTTGATTTGTCCTGCTAGGTTGAGTTTTAAATGTGATTTTTTTTGGAATAAGATTTGTAGTTGCCATTATTGTGATTTTTTCTTTGATTTATGATTGGTAAAAGTCTTTAACGTTTATGAATGACCCCCTGCTTTCCGAACTTCTGGAGTCGCCACTGAATCGGATGATGCGCACTGCAGAGTCATTGTTTATTAGTCCGTTTATTATTATAACTTAAAAGGTTATAATAAACTCAAATACTCCCTAGTAGATTAGTTGAAAAAACTACTTGCTCTGGTCTAGTCGTAGTCATTGTTTATTATTTTTAATCAAAACAAGTTATAGGAAAGAACCAATGTCTCCCATTTTTCCATTGTAGTCATTATTTATTACTAATTGATGACCACAGATATTCCTCAGCTATAAGCTGGAGTATTATAGAATCATAACTTAAACAGCAACAGGTTGCAAAAAGAGGACCAGTACTATTTGCCGGCTCCGGATCAGCTGTCACATATCTCCTGTCCCCATCCCGTCCCAACTCAAAACGGCACCGTTTTGGTGCAAACTCCCAACCTTTGCAAAATGCAATTTTGTGGGGCCTACTTTCGGGTCTCACACAAACGATTCAAACTGTTGAATAATTTTAAAATAATTATTAGCGTGGTCTCGGAGAAAATCAGGCTGATTAGATATTTTTACATTATTCATCTAATTCTTTTATTTTCATTCAGAATTCAGGACCCTACCAATTTGAAAGAATCTTTGGAAAATGTTATAAAATTATGGGCTCAGAAACTCATCGATTTGAACCATAAGAGTCGTAGGGCTCATTGAGAAGAGCATTCAATAAAAAAAATACTTGTTCGAACATCGATAATTATCAAAATACTAAAAATATGAGTTTTTTCATACCTATCGATGTCCAAACAATATAATTTTTCTACAGGATGCTCTTCTCAACGAGCCCTACGACTCTTATGGTTCGGATCAATGGGTTTCCGAGCCCACAATTTTATAACTTTTTCCAAAGATTCTTTCAAACTGGTAGGGTCCTGAATTCTAAATGAAAATCAAAGAATTAGATGAATAACGTAAAAATATCCAATTGGCCTGATTTTCTCCGAGACCACGTTAATAATTATTTTAAAATTATTCAACGGTTCGGATTGTTTGTGTGGGACCCGGAAGTGGGCCCCACAAAATTGCATTTTGCAAAGGTTGGGAGTTTACACCAAAACGGTGCCGTTTTGGGTTGGGACAACCGGACAAGGGATATGGGACAGCTGATCCGGAGCTATCTTCCCCACTGTTGTTCTATTTTAGGTCTAAATTTAGACATAATTGTGAAAAATCTAAAACAAACAAATTAACGGAATAATAAGATATGCAAAGCAAACGGGCCTTTGTCGGATCAGCAATGCAAGAGGAACCGACGGAAATGTGCACAGATGGTACCGACGGGTTCCAGGACCCATTTGTGGGTCTCACACAAACGATCTGAGCTGATCATATATGATCCGAGCCATTCATTTAAATGAACGAATCAAATGATTCTCATAGGACCCAAGAACCCATCAGTACCATTTGTACATGGTACCCGTCGGTACCAATAGCAGGACTATTGTTGGATATTGGATGGAATCTTTTTTTTTTTTTTTGGTAAGTAAAAATTTACTCCTATTAACCAACCACGAGAGAACCTTCCGTCCATGCCAAAACATAGGAATACAATTATCCAAACAGCACAAAAGAGTAACAAAACAAAAAACAAGAAGACTAGGCATCCGGGCAACCGGGAATTGGGGATTCTATAGTGCGGAGTCGCACTACAGGGTTGTAGTGTGACATCCGAGCTGTTAATCGTGCAATCAATGATCTTATTTTCATCTCGGCATTTGCATGATCCAAACAACTGCCTCAGCCCCTAGACGTACTAAATGGAAGAAGAAATATTCCATTCTAAGGATGGAATCTTGATTGGTTTGTTTTTGGTTTTAAAGATTTTACCCTAAAAAACCGATTCTCACCTTTAAAGGAACGCAGTTTGATGCTTGCACAACTCAATAAATTTTCCAACACAAGCAATTACCAAATCCTTCCCCTTAATTGATGGTTGGGAATGCTTAAACTTTATTTTACAGGAAAAAAAACTTGCTTTTGCTTAAAAGTTACTATAAAAGTAAGAAAAAAATAAATAAAGTAAGAAAAAATAAATCTGAGGGGTGGTTGGATTGCCCAAGATTGTGTTGATTTTCTGTGTCAAAAGCTTTTCTTTGGACAATATACCCAACTTCTCCATCTGAAAAATCAGTGATGGATTTTAAAAAATTGACTTTTCACGCTCCTAATTAATAAGTACCCTTAAAATATTTTTGAAAGACTCTTTCACGCTCGCTCTCATGTCCCGGAATGTTACTTATTAGGATTTGATTTGAGGGGAAGCTTGTCATTACGTGTAAGCAAGAAGGAATATTGTTGATTCATACTGTTTGTCAAAGTAAAGTGACTTTCGTAAAAGTTAGTTAATTTTCCCCTACTTTTGAAAAAGAAATTTATTTAACAAACTGTAAAAGATAATGCTGTGAGAAAAAAGGTTGGCGGACCATTTTATTTGTTTTCCCTTTCTCGCTCTTTTATTGGACTATAGCTGTCATTTTAACAAGGAATCTGCTTGATACACTGACAAAATGACCACCGAAAGCTCCATTTTCCTTCTTATTTACCCTTTTGACCTAGGGATTAAGGTTTAAGGTTTAGATTCTTTTTGTCTTTGTTTTGGATGACCACTTTTTCATGTTTATGGCAATTTCAGGAGCTTAATTTTGAGAGCTGTCAAAAATATTCACAAGACTTTAAGATTAAAGGAGTTTTGAAAGCTAAAAATGGGTCTAAACAAGAATCAAAATTAGAGGTGTTTTTGGAACACGAATTTGAATTTTAAGTAATTTGAAAGCTAGTTTTCAACTTTTATAGAAAAAAAAAATAGTATTTGTTTTCTCTTGCTTCAACTTGATCGTAATTTTGACTATTCATAGACTAAAATAGAGTCTAAAAAGTTATCTTTTCATAGTTGTCACATATGTCCTCGATGTCGCCAAGTTACGTAGATTTTAGTCCCCTTTGACATTTGGGGTTTATAAACCCTTTCACCTCTTTCTTTTCTTTTTTTCTTAAGTTTTGAAAACCAAAAAAGTTTTTTTTTTTTTTCCTCTCTATTTTAACATGCCAAAAACAGTTGAGCTGTTAGAGCATCTCCATTTAAAAGTTAAATTGAGTAGCCAAACTCCTCAAATCTCTTAAAAATCAGGCTCTCTATTTTACTTCACCAAAATAGTTTTGCTACAGTATCGCACCAAATTTGGTGCGGTACTGTTCACGCACCAAACCTTTTTTTAATTATTTCAGGCATTGGTGCTGTCAGAAACGAAAGAGAGAGGAGAGACACGTGAGTGGGGGAAGACACGTGGGCCACTAACCCTTTTTTTGTACCGAAATGTTTTAATGGGTGAGGGAGGTTTTTTTTTTTTATATAGATTTGAGGGGAATAGTTTAATATAGTAAAGTTAAAATAGAGAGTCTGATTTTGTGAGTTTTTGATAAAGTGACTTGCTAATTTATAAAAGGTGATTTTGAAATTAAATTTGGTGAAAATTTTGGTTCTCCTGATGAGGATGCTCTTGTAGTATAAGTTTTAACTTCGACTTACAACCTGGTGGAGAGGAAAAACAGTGACGAACTTCCAGATACAATTTTAATGTTCTTTTTGACCAAGCAAGACGTTAGTTAGTTACACTAGATTATTGCTAGGGGTATCGATGCTGTCAGCTCAAATCCAAAATCTCATGACACTAGGCCTTGTTCGTTTTGAATTTTAAGACTCGGTTTTCTTAATTATTATTCAATCATTACCCCTATTTTCAAATGCTATTATTCTCATTTTTCTCTCTATCTCTCTCTAATCATTAATCCTTATTTTTAATTATTATCCATATTTCTCTCTCTAATCATTATCAAAATTCAATCCAAACACAACCTAAATAGTGTTACATGGCTACTAAAAAAAAAAGTGTTACATGATCACAAAGCCAATGGCGGAGCTATATATGGGTCGGGTGGCCCCGCCTCCTCCCACTAAAATTATACTAAATATCCAAAATGTGATACTCAAATATGGTCACCATAACATTCACGTGATGTACAAGAGGCATGCAATTGCTAAAAAATTGACTGTGGATACAACTGTAATGGACCATGGATTCAAGAAGCCGCCCACAGTATAAAATATCAACCAAAAGTTTGTGTAAGTTAACCAACTCAATTTGTTAATTAAATATTTTTTGCAATTAAATTCCCAATATATCTTGTTACGCTTACGCACAGTGCACACTCATTTTTCGAACGGACCAATAATAATATGTAACAAATACCTAAAGAATCGTGACAATTAAATGAATAAAAAAAATACTTAACTAACCGGATGCACAAAACACATGAAAAAATTCGTACCTAAACATAAATATGCACCATAACACATCGGTTCGTAACTACAGTACAAACAAAAAGTATGTACATCACGTGCACCATAACATTTTCCCAAACGTAAAGAGGTCCTTCGCGAAACAAGAGACCTTGTGGTGCGCTCTTTGAAGAGGGTGCGTGTCAATTGTTTAAAAGTGTTTTGAACGGCTCAAATTTCAAAGAGAGAAAGAGGGGAGAGAAGGCAAATTTGACACTATAATATAAAGGGCAAATTTGTTCACTGTGGGGTGAACAGAACGAATCCGGGGGAGGTGCTATGCGGTAGGTGCTATGCACCGTGTTGTGCGGCAAAACTACGTCGTTTTGCTCATTTTGTTGGTACATCCAAGTGCCTTGTTTGGAGAGTTAATTTTGGGGTTCAATTTTAGGAGATTTAGGCTCTTTGGAGTAGGGTATAGTAGGTTTAGGCACTTGGATTTAGGCACTTCAGGTTTAAGTACCTCGTGTTTAGGGTTTAGGCACTTTGGATTTAGGCACTTTGTAGTGATTTTTTCTTCCTCCAAACAAGGCCCTTGGAAGCTTTGGAGTTGTGCACAAAAATCAAGCAAAACGGCGTAGTTTTGCCGCACAACACGGCGCATAGCACCTACTGCATAGCACCCACCCCGAATCCGAACAGAACGCTCGTTCTGATTGGTGAAAATTGTATAAAAATATATGAAAGTTTATTAAAAAGTGTAAAAAAGTACACTAGAGTGCTGTTTTTTTTTTCCTTCTATATTTATTGTCAGCCCAATGGACAGAACCGTAATATCTTTAATTTAGCATAACAAATCTTTTTTTGGGTTAAAGTGTAACAATTTTGTTTGGGCAACATTCACAAGTGTTCAATTCTTCACTATCCATCTAAAAAAAAATAAAAATAAAATTGTTCACTAAATTTTTTTGTTTCCAATCAAACAAAACCAATGAGTTTGCAGTACTTGTTGGCTCATGGAATCCTCCTAATATTGTATATTGGTGGTGTTTGTGTTTATATTTGAAGGTTTAAAGGGCGAATAAACCAAAAACGATGAGGATCTTTAAAAAATCATAGTAGCCCATATTTCAATTTTCCAATCATAACGAAGATCCTTGCAATCTATGTAGCATCTCTCTCCCTCCAAAAAATGAGCATATCGAATTTCTCTTTTACTTCTCTGACACTCACTCGGCCTACTTACTCACTTGTTTAATAATTTTGCTAACAAGTAAACTATATAATACCCAGATAAAAAAAAAAGTAGACTATATAATACTCCTTCCGTCCCTTTTTAAATGATCCATATGGGAATACTACGTGCAATTTCAAACCCCTATAAAACATATTTCTCTATATAACTTTTTAATTTGTTTTATACCAAATTAAAGTGCTCATTGAGTACTTTAATTTTGTGCAAAAAAAAATTAAAAACGTTATACGAAAGTATATTTTTAAATGTCCACAAAAATACACGTTTTCCAAGTGGACCATTTAAAAAGGGACGGAGGGAGTACTTATTTTTGGACGACGAGTGAGAGTCAACATAATTGAGCTAGACCCATGTTCCACCAAAGTGTTTTTTGGTTTTTTAGACCTTTAGTTGCAGTTTAAATCTACAACTTGTTCCACTAAAGTGCTTTTTGGTTTTTTTAGTTATAGTTTATTGTAAAGGGTAGTTGGTTTTTTTTGGGAGTTTTTTTGTTAGTGGAATAGAGTGGTTTTAGAATTAAAACAAAAACCAGTTTTTTGGGAAGTTTTTTGTTAGTTGAATAGAATGGTTTTTGAGTTAAAACAAAACCAGTTTTTTTTTAGTGGAACATGGCCAAGCAAGGGCATTTAGGTACGTTGTCCTTATCACTGATAAGGGTTTGTTTGGATCTTGAAGAAAAGAAGAGAAAATAAAAATTCCTTGTTTGAATTGAGAGGAAGGAGGAGAGAAAATAACAAAACACTATTATTAATCACATAATTTTTTTTCATACTTTCCTCATGCACTTTCTTTCCCGGTTCTTTTCTTTTCTTTTCTTTTCATTTCCAGAAATTCCAAACAGACCTTTATACCTTGTTCGTTTCAGATTTTGAGACCGGTTTTCGCAATTATCACTCAATCATTACTCACACTTCTCTCAAATTATTATCCCTATTTTTAATTATTATTCTTATTTCTCTCTCTATCTCTCTTCAACCATTATCCCATATTTTTAATTATTACCAGAAACTAAAACCCAAACCAAACATGGTCTAGTTTTAATTGATTTTCTTCCCATTGCTTACAGTAAGTCAGACGAAGATTAGGGGGAAAAGAAAAACAAGAAAACAAGGGGTCATATTCAGTCAAAATTATAATATTTGATACATCACATCCAAAGGACCATAAGACCGAATGGATAAATTGGTTGCTCTCATTTTCAAATAAATTAAGCAAGAAAATCTTGGGTCACATTCTTAAGTCCGATGTACAGGCAGGTATACCTCTCAAACTAGGAAGAAAAACTAAGGTGCCGGTCGGATATGGCCACGTGGTGTCTGACCTTGCATCTGGACCGTCGAAAATTGTTTTGGAAGACCCAGATTGCAAATAGATAAAGAGGAGAGAGAGAGAGAGATAGAGAGAGAGAGAGGAAAGAAATCTAGACCGTTCAAAATATTATTACACGGCCGAGCTGCACAGTCAAATACCACGTGACCATAACCGACTGACACTGAAGTTTTTCTGCAAACAAGGGGTCAACATATATTAATAAAGCTATATGGTAGTTGTTAGGTACCATTCATATGACATTTTGGATATTTAAACCCTAAGTATCCACATTCCCATTGTGTGACCAATCCCATAAAACAAAAGACTTGTCTTTTCCCTCCCATGTTGTACAATGTGGTGGAGCCATCCATCTGTTCCAACTCAGAAGAAGATAACAAAAGAAAACAAAATATTGTGTCCAACGGCTAATAGTCTGCCCAGATTCGGCCCATAGTTTGGAGCCGGACGAAATTTTGAAAAAAAATGGATCCTTTGTGCATTAGAAAACCAAAATGACAAGTCAATTTCAAGAAGTACAATTATTAGTAAAAAAAAATTATGAAATGTTTTTTGGGCACTGGAACGTGGTGCCCCCATGAGTCTTTATTTACCACGGATGTTAGGTCCGAGACAAAGAATGTAAACTCTGCAACAGTGTGTAGTAGAAAACGGCGCGGTGCCCCAAGGACTCTAAATAATCTCTCGATTACTAGTATTCAACGAGATAAAATTCTAAAATTATGCATCCTCGCAAAAATCTAGAAATATCATAATTTTAGAAATAAAATCAATTAAAAACATCACAATTCTTGTATTTTTAGATGTAAAATTACTGATTATACTTGTGAAATTAATTGTTTCCTACTCGAAGAGCTCATTTTTATTGTATTTAATTTTGTCGACTCTCTTTAACGGAAACTTCACAAACTTTAGGAGAGGTTCCAAACGAACCCTTGCTCCCCTTTATTCAGAGCCGGTATTCCATACGCGCAGAATTCTCGACTAATTTCAAATCCTTGAATTTCACAGTTGCACAAATTTTCAACTCAATGATCCAACAAAATAAAAAGTCGAATCTAAACAAGCCCAACTTGCTTGCTCCAATCTCCCATTCAACTACCCCTTTGGTTTCTTTTGCTGCAGATACCTTTTTGGCTTTTGGGTTTCGGCCAATAATATAGTTATTCGGTTCAAGGATAATAAAGTAAGGGAGCTAAAAGGAGGTACCTTTTTCGTTTGATTTAATAATGGGAGCTAAAAGGGATTACTTAGTTGATTAAAGCATTTGGGTGGATATTTTGTACGAGAGAGCGGACATGACTCGTACGTCAGTTCGACATAGCTCGTATCTCAGTTGACCCAATACGGCTAAAATGACTAGAAAAAGCTAGTGAAATTGGACAAATTTATAACTGTTGTGGGTTCGATTTATGCGATTTTAGAAGGGTTCCAGTTTCGCGTATGAAAGTGACAAACCACGACATAGAATTCTATAATATGATTTATTTTTAAACGTTCCAATATGGATATACGATAAACATTCAAATATGGGTGCGTGTTGTATTATTTTAGGTTTCCTTAGGATTGGCTTTTAAATGCTTGGGGAAGTTGTGCCCATTCTCTCTCCGTATTGTAGTATTTTCCGTTTCTTAAGTTGGTGTAATAAGTTCAAAGAAAATATGCACAAAGTATTTTTATATTTTAAGGCTAAGTTCTCAATGGATTTTATAAAAATTTGATAAAATCAACCCCTTGATTTTATCCATTCGTGAAGATATTTGATAAAATCTGTAGATTTTTGCATTAAAAAATTTCAAAAATCTACAGATTTTATCAAATTTCTTCACGAATGGATAAAATCAAATGGTTGATTTTATCAAAATCTTGATAAAATTCATTGGAGAACTTAGCCTAAGAGGAAAAGAAATTTGGGACGAAGGGAATACTAGTCATAGGGGAAATTAAGTGTGGGTAAACATTTTGTTCAGGCCTGAATGGGCCCACTACACATCACCCCAAACCCCCGGCGGGCTTAGACTACGGGGCCTACCTTCGAATCCATGAAACTGAATGGGCTTCTTAGCCTATTAAAAACTTTTGGATCAAGTGGTACTTTTGCATGGACAATCAGCCTAGCAGATGAGATTGGACCCTATAGACTAGGCACCAAAGGAAGAAGCTGCACACGAATCTCGCTGTATGGAAACTCCTTTTTTCCAAAAGAAAAAAGAAAGTCTTTTTGCCAAAAAAATTCTTCCTTTTTATGACAGTTTAGCAAATTAAATTATAAGGGCTATTTCTCAATAATATCATTCATAATTTTTTTAGGAAATTAATATTGATACTTTCATTTTCTCTATTGACACTCTCTTTTTTTTTTTTTTTTTTTTTTATAATAAAAGTGCATGAGTAATTTTACCTGATAGAGACAAAAAAGGGAGTACCAATAGAGAAAAGGGGAGTGTCAATATCAAGTCTCTTTTTTAAACGTAGGTCACTCGTAATGCAAATTGCAAATTTTCTTACAAACACTAGAATTTTTAGATGGGTGAGTACTTTTTTGCTATTTGGTGGAAATGAAATATATATTCTTAAATTTGATGATACAAAGAACCCACCGGTCTCGAAAATACAGAAAGGACCCAGAAGATCTGAATAAAAACAAGAAAAACAACATACAATAAAATAAAAGGACGTAAAAAATTAACAAGTGCGATACTGGAGACTACATTCCTACTTATGGATGTGGTTGGAGAAAGTTGGATGAATTACATCAGCATTGGAGCTTATCGTCCCTTCAACCCACCGTAGTCACTGCTATCTAGTGCCACCACCATTGTTGCTGGAGAACTCATAGATCAATTGCCAAAAGTTGATTAGATCTGAGGGACCAAACAACTAACAACATTTATCTGGAAAACCCAATTTGGGTCACCATTGCCAAAAAAATGAAGGAGGAGTGGGAAAACATCTCTCCTGAGAACGAGAGTCTCGGCTACCATACAACCATGAAAGAGGGAGAGGAGGAAAAAGGGGGACGAAAGCCGACGGGAGTTGATGGGAAGGGGCGGTGTTGCCGAGGAAAGGGAGATAAAAGGGGAGGGAATAACTTCTAGAGAGTCCGTACGACCGTACCCAAGACTCTTGGAGAGTTTTGTACTTGATGAGTGAGCACTCTCTACTCCACAATGTTCCTAACTCTTTTTTTTTCATACTGACTACAAAGTATTCAAGTTTTTTGCCATATATTTTGAGAGATATTTATTTTAAAATTAAATAAATGTCAATATATGTCATTTGAATGAAGTTTTTACACTGGACCAATTATTTTGTAGTATTGGGGCACCATATTACGGTGCCTTCATACCATGGAATAATTAATTGTTATTATATCTATATTACAATGCAGAACGATTTTTGTCTCAGTCATCATATTACATTTAATCCCCATCATATTACTACACTTTTTATCCACCTAAAAATTCAAACCACATTCTCTCTCTCTCTCTCTCCAACTCACTCAAACCTCTCTCTCTACCCTTTTCCTCCACTAGCCCACCACACCAAGGAGTTATGAAAAATTTCAAACAACCCAGTTACCTTCTCCCCACCACCTCAATAGGACTCCGAGCGCTTCCTTTCATTGCCTTACCCTAAGAATGCATAGCCCTATGCCGAAATAGAAAATGTAGCCCTAATGCAACTACCCTGGGCTAGGAAACACAACAAGCACTTCCTCGTTGCGTGACTTGTATAAATATGATGCGTACACCTCTAACATCACTCTCCCCATCAACCGAGTAACCCATGTTGGGCTACCCCGGCGGAGACGCACATGAATATCGTTTGGATCCACTCTGCAATTAAGGTAATATTCGTTCAATTATTAGCAACAAATTTCTTTACATTCCCCTACTGTAACTTTTTCCCTTCTACTACTTGATTCTCAAAACAACCAGTTGATGAGCGTGGTGTTTGAATAAATGTACAAAACTTTATGCTCTTCCCTCTACTACAATTGTCACCCATTCCGCTTTGATTTGAGTAGTCGTTCTTCAATCAATATGGTGGTAGGTAAGGTGTTTGATTAAATGACCAAGTGAAAAATATGCCTTGCCTCTTGAACTTAATTTAACAAAAACACCAAATTATTACAGATGAAAGAAAAATGATTTTCAAATGTTTTTTTTTATCCTCTTACACTCCTTTCCTTATCATTTTTTACATGAATTTACTAAACTATCCTTATTTCCTTATTGGTTAATTCACTTTTTACAAAAAGAAGGGTAATTTTGTCATTTCATGTGAATAAAGACTCTGCAAAAGGATCAAATGAGAGTGCAAAAATCAAAAAGTGAAAAGTAATCTAAAACTACAATATTATAACGCACATAAAGGCTTAAACTGAGTTTCTCAAAAGAGAAAAACTTATTAACGGAGGGTCCTGAAAGGGGTTGTTTACGGAAGCCCCAAAACCCAAAAAGGGCCCAGGCCGTTGTTCATTTGCACCAAAATTCAATTTTTGACATACCTATCGATGCCGGGTCAAGTTAATTTTTTGCATATACACACTGCTCTACGAGCCCTATAAAATGACTGATTTAGATTATTGCAATGAGGTGTCAGTGGGGCCCCTTTTGGGGCTTTTGTAAATAGCCCCTTTTAGGACCCTCCGTGAATAAGGCAACCTCTTCTCAAAATAATCCATCTATAAATTTATAAACACAGATTTTGAGACGGGTCATTATCTTCACATACATTAACTTCTTTTAGGAGTTCAACACTTTTAAGAGTTTTAGCACTATTAGCTAAAAACGAGAAACTCACCATACTCATCTAGTCATGTATCAAAAATCATTCGATAAAACATTAATTTCGTTTGTATGTTGAAAAAGAACTCTTTAAGGAACATAGGTATAATATCTAAGAGCTTGTATTAGAAAACTGCATTTTTATATAAACTATTTTTATTGTCTTTTTATACTCTACGAGACATGTCATTCTCTCACAATACATTAATCTAAACAGCCCAAAAAGACAATAAAAATCAATTTACAAAGCAAGACAGTTTTCTAAAAAAAGTTATGGTCCAAGTGAAAATGTACCACAGATTTTAAATTATGAACATTTTTCTAAGTAAATTTGATATTTGTCTAAGTAAATTTGATGGTACTTAAGGCTGAGTTTTTCAATTGATTTTATGAGATAAAATTTTTATGAGATAAAATCTAGTTTCAATAAAATCTAATTTTGCTTAGAGGTGTGATAAAATCAAATTATCTTCCCAAATGATTTTATGAGATAAAATCTAGTTTTGATAAAATTTAATTTTTTTTAGAATTCTAGATTTTATCAAAACTACATTTTATCTCCTAAGAGGATGTTTCGCTATGGGTGTTTTTAGAAAAAATTAATTTTTCACAGTTTTTTATATTATATATTATAAAAGAATGATCTATTTTAATTTTTGAAATTTTTTTTATTTATAGTAAAACACCCCCGTTGTAGCATTTTCCCATGGTCATATTGTTTGAAACTTGAATGTGTGTCTCCAAACGCTATCGGGGGAGAGAGAGAAGCACAGAGGATAGAGAGAGACCGAGAGAAACCATGCATTCTCGTTTCACATCCCTTAACCGATCCCTCAAATCCACCTACCACCACCACCCTTCTCTCCTCTCTCTCTCCACCCTCCTCTCTCCCCGCTCCTTCTCCTCAACCCCTTCCACCGACCCTCCCAAACCCCCTCATCCCCACCCCCATACCCTTGAAGCCCTCCGCCACCGCCTAGCCACCGAGTCCCCCACCCTCAACGACTTCATCCGCCTCCAATCAACCGATGACTACTCCGTCGAGGTCGGCACCAAGAAGAAGCCCCTCCCCAAGCCCAAATGGATGAAGGAAGCGGTCCCGGGCGGAGAGAAGTACACGCAGATCAAGAAGAAGTTGAGGGAATTGAAGCTCCATACGGTTTGCGAAGAGGCCCGGTGCCCAAATTTGGGCGAATGCTGGTCTGGTGGTGAAACGGGAACCGCTACTGCTACGATTATGATTCTTGGGGATACTTGTACCAGAGGTTGCAGGTGATTCATTTGAACGAGTTTGTTTCGTCTATTTCGCGATTGGTTTTTTGCTTTTTGGTTGTTTGTCATTATGAATGGTATTCACAATCGACAATTATCACAGGTCACTGATCATTTACGCAAGGTTAAGGCTCTATTAGTTTTTGTCATCTCAGATTTTTAAAAGCTTAAAATTTTGGAAACGTATACTATATTGTGATTTCCAATATCCCTAGCAACTGTACACACCTACTTCAAAAGAACAGACTTTTATTTATTCATACTGTGATTGTGATTTCGCCCTATACTTGCAAATACTTTACAATGCAATTGTGGAATTGCTCTCAACATCTTTGAAAATCGTTGCATATGAATCACCAATAAAGAGTTTTTTTTTCCCCCTACTTTGTTTAGTTGGGAGAAGAGGGAGTCCAACCCTATAGTGGATCAATTCTATGACACATTTGATGTTTTGGGAATTTGGATTTGTGTATGGGTCCTTTTATTGTTTGGCCTTTTCTTTTTGTTCCTCGCTATCTTTTGTAAATGGGTGGCATTTCCTTAGTGCCTTTCCGATATTTCAAGGAGTGGACATGGCATCAAGGATGCTAAATATATGAAATCCTAACTTCTGGTTTGACCCAGTCCCTCTTTACACGATGCAATTTTCGCCAAAAACAGATGCCGATGATATTTGGAATTTTTCAGGTTCTGCAACGTGAAGACATCACGTACTCCCCCTCCTCCAGATCCAAATGAACCATCAAACGTAGCTGAGGCAATTGCGTCGTGGGGTTTGGATTATGTAGTGATTACTAGTGTTGACCGTGATGATTTACCTGATCAAGGAAGTGCTCATTTTACCGAGACAGTGCAGAAATTGAAGAAGCTGAAGCCGGATATGCTAATTGAAGCCTTGGGTATGCGTCATTGTTCTCTTACAATATGGGGTTTAATTTAAGTTAATTCGCCTCTAGGGAATGTTCAAATATACACAACTTAAGTTGTAACAACTCGATTTAGAAAGTATGTAGTAATATTTGAGTTTGGCATGCACGCTACATATAGACTTTTGGATCACTCAACACAAAGGGTTAAGATAACATGTGCTATATGCTGAGAACTCGATCAATACGGCTTTGAAATTTATTGAGTTGTTAATACTTTCATATTTTTGTTCTATTTGATATATTGAGAAGTTGAGTGCTACTTTATATTATGTAGATAAGAAAAAATGACAACTCTGATGTTTAGGTGCAAAATATTTGTATAGATATTGTCTTCTTGTGTTAAGCTGGTGTTATTATGATTGTGCAGTTCCTGATTTTCGAGGAGACCCTAGCTGTGTAGAAAAAGTTGCGAAATCCGGATTAGATGTGTTTGCTCACAACATTGAAACAGTGGAAGAGCTTCAGAGAGAAGTAAGAGACCACCGTGCTAATTTTAAGCAATCCATTGATGTTTTAATGAGGGCCAAGGACTATGCCCCTGCCGGAACACTTACAAAAACTTCAGTAATGTTGGGATGTGGGGAAACACCTGAACAAGTGGTGAGAACAATGGAGAAGGTGAGGGCAGCAGGTGTAGATGTGATGACATTTGGTCAGTACATGAGGCCATCGAAGCGCCATATGCCAGTATCTGAATACATTACACCCGAGGCTTTTGAGAATTATCGAACTCTTGGCATGGAAATGGTTCGTTCCTTTCCTTTCAGTTTGAGAATTTAGTTATTTGGTTAAATTACTCCCTAAGAGTCACTTGTGATTGTTTGCTTTCGTAATTTTAGCAGAAAAGTCCTGTTTGTGAATTTGCTAAAATGTTACATTGTGTCGCCTGGATTTCCTAATTCCTACCCTGGTGACTGGTAGAACGTGACTGGCGAGTTAAGCAGCCGCACTCCCTCACTTGTTCCCTCATATCCCATATTCAATAGATTATAACTAACCGTTTGGATGCTTATAGAAAAAGGAGCATATTAATGTGGACTTAAATGACATTTTCTATTTTCTCGGGGGAAAAAAATAGTTGTAACTGTCATTCTTCTTGAGCTAGATGATATACTCCTTATGTTACTTCTATCGTTGCAGGCACGAAACAAATCTCGTTTACCGGACATCCATCTTCACTTCCCCTATTAGTTAAATTTCTTTTTGCATGTGGCTAGCTACTATAGGATCATGTACTATTATTACGAGATTGGATGATGTCTTTGATGTCCTGTGTGCCACAGCTTTCTTTTGAGTGGATTTTCGCTAAGTTTATTCTGTATTTTATGCCATACTAGTTTCTATAGAATATCTCCTTTTCTAATCAATCAATTTTCTCCGGCTTATGTCGAGTGTCACCTGAAACTTGGTAATCTACTTTGAAGGAGTGGATGCGAGGTCCATGGAACAATGTAACCCTATGTATCAGGGATCGAGGACAGTTTAAGTGGAATAATGTGATGAGGTTGAGCTCCTAGAATGAACTTTTATTGTTTGTAGAAAGGGAATTGGATCACTTGGGTTGACTTTGAGACTGACTCCTGGAAAGATAGAAAAATGGCCAGGAAACTCTGGCGGATAACTATTCTATGCAGAGATTGGTCCTTTGATTTTGTGGGGAAAGGAAGAGGAGAGAAAACGGGGAAGGCAAATGTTCTCAATCATAAATAAGTTTTCACTCTTTAGAAACATTATACTGATGATACGGAAAAAATAATAAGGAAACATAGGAAGGTAGTGACTGGTATGGCTCTTTTCTCTCTTTTTGGTTTTCTTTGTGACCAGATAAAGACATAATGGTGTCTTTGCTGTTTCCTTACCAACCCATGAACCACGTAGCACAAGCCTTTCAAGGATGGACCTAGAGGCCAAAAAGTAAGGAAACGATCAGGATTGCTTATTCAAATCAAACATATTTGCTATGAGCTATGTGACACTGTGACATTGGCTTTTTCCCCATGTACGAACTACTCGTGTTGAGCATTGGATGCTTCAGTCAACACTCAACGTATGTGGTAGGGTCCAATGAGTGATTGAACATCTACAACAACTTTGTTTATCAATCCCATATAACAATATATGGAACTCTCATAAAATGCGACTGCTCTTTGAGAACACCATCATGCCCTAACAAGTAAAAGTGCTACGGAAAGAAATAATGATAATTTCTCATGTCCAGTTGTCCTTGGGACATGGGAATTAGAAGAACTCAGACTTGCACATTTACCAACACATGATAACCATACACCTATTCTACATGTCATTGTTGATACGAGGAGAGTGACTAGAGGCTTCATCCTTTGAAGAATCTCCATGAATACCACTCAAGACTCACTGAAGTCCTACTACATATGCTAGATTGATGTTCAAGAATAGGGAAATTAGAAACTTTGACTGATTAGGAGATTTTGGACCATATACACAATAGAAACAATTTTTAATGACTCAATGACATAATCTAGCTGTCCCGAGACTCCTGACCCAATAGACACATATAGCATTTCTTGTTTTACTAGGCCTAACTTGACCCCCAAGTGCAAATAGGCATAATGTAAATTGAACGCTACTTGTCTCATGCTTAGCATCAATTATAGGAACTCCACCAAAACTCGTCATGCTGGAGGAGCCGACTCATGTCCGTACTTGCACACTTAATTTCCTTTCATTTTTTGTTTTTTTTCATTAAGTTATGAATGGAGACTTGAGTTAAGAGAGGAAGATATAAGAATGAGATTCTCAATGTATTCTTTAACTGGCAACATTATGGTTCAAGCATATATTCTTAGAGCCAAGATTTGTTGAACGAAGCTTAAATATCATCTCATTTGGCTGGCTGTTACCACTCTTGTATAACCCGATTTGGAAGCAAAGAGAAGAGTTGAGGAGTATTTATTTCATTTTCCTACTTGATGCTATCATTTGTCATTTCTACATCATCGATACTAAGGTATGGATGGGATTTGGCAGGGATTTCGGTACGTGGCATCTGGTCCCATGGTCAGGTCCTCATACAAGGCAGGTGAATTCTACATCAAATCCATGATAGATTCAGATCGTGCTGTATCCTCTTCTTAAGTGCTGTCTCTCTGGTGGAAGTTCTATCGTAGTTGCCCATTTCATCTAGTGTTCGACATTACTGCCATTGTTTCCTTCGAAAGGATTAAATTGCTATACCAGGGTCAGATGGACCCGTCTGAAGCAAATTGGCCGACTTGCGAATGTTGGGGGAGCGAGACAAAAAGAGTAATAATGATCCAGAGTCCGCTCGTTCTCTGAGATCGCCTATTTTAATGCTTAATCATAATCTGTACACTTGTATATCCAAGTTTATGAAATTGTATGGTGCTGCGTTTCACCAGTGTCTGCTCTTTATCTGGTTTATTACGGCAGAACACAATTTTCATTCTTTTGTCAAGGATGGTGCATTGCATGTTGTCAATGTGAATCTTGATCTTTTTCTTGTTTCTTTTTGGTTGGTTTGTATCATGAACTTGCACTTCTGAAGAGGAAGAAATAATCCGTAAATGTAAATCAGATTCCTCTTGGCCTTTCGGATTTAACACCCAGGTGTACATTGTTGCTGCTCTTGTTTATTGTGTTTTTTATTATCAGCACACGGTTTTTTAGAATTTGGGGCTTTTGGCTTCACACCACAGTAGAGTCTTCTACTTCATGGTTGATGGAAACAAGCTGAAACTTCCCTCCTCGAGTAATCTCCGTTTTCGTTTTCCATTTAAACCCTATCTCTGGGTTACTGGATCTTGAACTCTTTTTTCTGATATATTCACAATTTTGTAGCATCTTTTAGTTTGTGCAGTTAATATCAGTGATAGGGGGCTGTTTACGAGTTCCTCGCTAAGAACGTTCATGCAAACCCGTTTAAGTGCTGCATTTCAGGCAGCTTCTTGCCTTATAACCAGTATGGAAGACTCTGAACCCAACCAGCCGTCCAGACGCTGAATTATTTTAGAAACTTGTTAAGAATGTTCCGCTGGCAGCCCTACAGTTACTGTCAATGCCGCCCACGCGCCTCACTCTATGGCGGCATTACATTCGGCATTTTCCATAAAATTCATTCCAAGCAGCCTCTTGTACAGAGAAATGTGATATCGTAACCAAAGTTAATCGGAATTCCAAGCAACCTCTTGCACAGAGAATGTGAGATCGTAACAAAAGATAATCGGAACTGATGAGCCAAAATGAAGTGCATATCTAGCTGCCAAGCAGTCTTGCCTGAATTGGGGGGCTCTGCTGCCCCTTGGGTCGGCAGGGCCTGCCAACCCCATCCGCGCCGTCCATTTCGCGCATCAACGGCTCAAATCTCACCTTTCCAAAGTGTATCCGAGCCGTCCATTGTTTGATGCAGTCCGAGCCGTTGATGCGCGAAATGGACGGCGCGTATGGGGTTGGCAGGGCCTGCCGACCCCCACGGACAGCAGGCCCCCCGTTCTTGCCTTATGGCTTATACAAAATAGCTTTGTTCTTAATTAAATACACAGAGAATTGTTTCCCTTCAACAAGACACTATTGACATAAAGGGATGGCAACGGATAAGATTGGAGACCGATTTGACCGTCCCCGCCTCGATCCCCGACCCATTCCGTGAATGGGGAATCACCTCCACCCTTTATCCTTGCTCCTAACTGGGATCAGGGATCCCAAAAAAAATACAAGGTTTTGGTTTCAAGTACAACATATTTAATATCCGAGCAAATAATGAAAAACATGGCAACAAATTTTAAACTTTTAACAAAAATCCCAACCAACTTAAGAAAATTACACAGACATACATTAGATAACCTAGATTTGTCATTGTGTTTGAGTATATATAATTTGGATACATTGGTGGGTAAGCATGTAAATAACATACTTAACCTACAAAAAAATAATAGGGCGGGCCGGAAAATGGAGATCGGATCAGAGGTACGTGAAATTGCCTCCGACCCGTTCCCCGAACATTTTTTAAGTTTTACCTCCAAATCCGATAAGATCCCAAAAAAATCCCCGGAAATCCAACCCGAACGAAGCGAATAACGGATCGGATCGGATGTAATTTCCATTGACATTGATAATCTGCAATGTATGCCCTAGCCGCTGAAATAAGTTCTCAAATCTTTTTCAGAGAGAATGACTAATGGCTGTCCCTATGCAGTTGAAGACAAAATTTTGCAGACATTTTTCCCCACTGAAAGCAAACAGCTATTGACTAGAGTACTGTTCAGATGTTTTCTGTAGGGGTATGGATATACCGAGCACCTAAGCTGAGGAAGAGATACCTTTAAGGTGGTAGCCGAAAGGTCACCTATGAGGGACTCTTCGGATTACTGGTTTAACATGATCAAATACATTCAATAAGGGCAGAGTGGGGCTCTGGCCCCACGCCTCGGAAATACGCCGAGAGCCCTGTTGTACCATATTTGCTAAACGACCTTACAAGGTTCACGACGAAGGAGCTCGGCATAACGCCGAAGAATTGATCGATATCATTAAACCGACTTGAGAGCGTCAGAAATATGCCGAAGGGTCAAGGCCAGGTGCTGACTCAGCGAAGGCTTTAATGCTGCATGTGCGTAAAACAAACCGCGATCATGACGAGTGACGTCACCCGAACGATTACGACACGTGTCATGACTTTACTGGAGGCATGTGCTCACAGTATATTCTCTCGGCCTCGTCATCATGACGTCAGCCGAGCGGTTATCTCACGTGACAGGCATGATCGTACTTGCAGGGCAAGTCAAGGCTCACCTATGAAAGGAAACCTTCATCAGAGAAGGAAGGTACGCACGACCTTTCCTCAAACTCTAGATCTACACTTCATCTCTTTTCGTCTACTAACTAGACCGTCGGAGTGCCGTTCTAGACTCTATGGTCCAGTCCGGCGCTAACGGTGTGTTGAGTGTGCAGGCCTAGGTGTACCAGAACGAGTGACGATCATCTTCACCAACCATCATTGTCAGGAAGAACTCCTTGGAAAAGTAGGCTCCACATTTTCTAAACATCAAAGTTCAATCCTCTGGAAAAAAGTTTTCGAAGCATGGATACACGAACCCATATGCATTAGGATGATTCGACTTATCCAGGATGGTTAAGTGTGTGTGGGAGGCACTTCACCGGAATGACCTCTTAGAGCTTTATGGTTTGGTACAGAGAGAAGGGAGAGCTGACTGAACTTCACTGGGGTCCTAGGAGCACGCCTAAGAAGAAGACCTACGCAAAGAAGCAACCACGTTAGTGCCAAGCCCGGATGGTGGTGGTCCGGGAAGGCACTTCGATGGCTAAGTAAGTATCAGAGGGAGAAGTTTACTAAGAAACTTTAGATACTAAGAAACTTTAGAGAGAGAGAGTGAGTAAAGACTAAAGAGGGTGTTGAATGTGGAGAGAGAGATCCCGAGTGAGATAGGTGAGGGCCTTATTTATAGGCGAGGAAGGGCGACGGCGTGCCCATCATGCCCCTCGTACGCGTACCGTCCGTACCGAGGATGACGTCCAGAGGGATAAGCATGTCTGTCGCTGAAGCAGCGCTCCGGCCGCTGCCCCCCCCAGGAGTCAACTGATCTGGGAATACTCCCCGGTCAATCAGGCGGTCCTGCAGGCGTAGCACGCAGGGTAGTTAGCTGCCACCATTAATGCTCGCATGCAAGGTGGTTGACTGTGCTCATTAATGATCTGCTCAGTCTGCTAGGGACGCCTGCACCGAGCCCCCTAACATCTGTCGAGATCTTCCAATACCAAGGTCAATCGACTCGGTTTGGGTGGCGCTCGGGGATAAGACCTCCCCAAGCCGCCGAGGTCATGTCGTAGACTTGTCCATTTGGGCACAGGTTCCCGAGGGGACGGTGTCCATCTGTGCGTTCGGTAACCGGTGTCCCATTTCTTGTTACTCTTGTAGATCCTTCCCGAGCAACCTTATGCCGAGGATGTACTCCGTTCGGCAGGTCCCAGTGGGTCCGACCTCCTTGAGCTACAACCGTGAGGGCGGCACCTTGGGTTCTGCACTCTCTTTGTGTACAGTGCTGAACTCTTTCACCTTCCGTGGACCCAGCCGCTACAGTGTGCCCACCGAGATTTTTTGTACAAAAACATTCCTGATCCAAGCATAGCCAAAAGTTTAAAGCCAATGACAACCAAACAGAAGTGTATTAAGTGGTGTGTGGTTCTTCCAAAAAGCAACTGTGCGATTCATTCATCTGTCAAGAGCTGAAAGTCAAGTGATGTTGCTAGTTCTTTAACATCGATGATAGAAGAATCACCTTTAACATCGAGTCAAATAAACAACGGAAGAAAATAATGGGGAACAAAATGTCATATTATTTCTCTTCATACTATGAGCAACAAACATTAAGAATTCAAGTCGGGGTCCTCGGGGATGATCTGCAAATCATGAAGGGAGAGTAAATGACCTTAAGAGATGATGCTCTTCCTACAAGGCATTTCAAGAATTAAGGTTCTTGAACACATGGACGTTTTAATACCACTTCCATCTCTTTAGATACAATCCTTGAGAAGCTTAGTGCACTAAAATGGGCTTTTGTGACATTTCAGCATTACTAACTTTTGTAGTCAATCAAAAAATATGGCCAAACAAAATGATCATATGGATGTACAGCACAACTACAGTTTGAACGGTCACAAAATTTTCTCGTCTGCAACACTTCCCCACTAAACTTGACCATACATATAAAGTACATCGTCCATCCACCAAACTTTCTAAGCAACCATCGATATGAAGTACATAATAAAGTCTGGCCAAGAGTCAACTGTCAACAAGAATCCGAAACTTGACCCGCCTTTTAATGCTACCCATCCTATCATACCCTATCCCAATCTTACTATGCATCAACTTCATTGCCAAATCGGCATTCCCTGCTTTCCTCAAGGCATTGATCAAAATAGTGCGAATTCTTCCTGGTATTTCTCTACCCCTATCAACAATCCCATCAGCCAACTTGCAAGCCTGCTCAATACGCCCAGCTTTGCACAACACATTGATCATATCTTCAGAAGCCGTTTCCAGAATGATCCCCATCGGCGCCAGCTCATCTATAATCTTACAAGCCCTTGCTACTTTGCCTGAAAGACAAAGGCCAATCGAAAGAGCTCTAACAGAGGCAGCAGTAGGAGTAATACCCTTATCGATCATCATATCCCATAACTTCAATGCCTCTTCATTTCTATGCTCGTTGAATAATCCACTTATTAATATCGTGTACGTATACACAGTCTGATCACAACCTTCATACTCCATTCTCTTAAACAGCGCTAATGCTTCATCAATCTTCCCATTCTTAGCCAAAGCATCGATAAGTGCATTATAGCAGTATGAATCCCGTGTGCATCCATTTTCAACCATTTCTTCAAAAAGTTTTTCAGCTTCATCTACCCTCCCAGACTTACCAAGACTATCAATTAGACTTGAGTAGAACACGGCGTTAATGGCCACATTGGTACCTTTGCAAAATTCAAAATACTCCATTGCCTCCTCCAATCTCCCACTTTTGCATAGACCATTGACAATTACCCCATAAGTAACTTCATCAGGTTCAAACCCTTCACTTTTCATTCTCGTGAAAATCCTTAAAGCCTCGTCCATATTCCCACATTTGGCATATGAATCAATCAAAGAAGTGAATATCGCCACATTGGCTTTACGACCTCTCCGAATCATATTTTCATAAACAGCATAGCCTTCAAAAGATTTCCCATCTTTACAAAGCCCACCAATCACAAGACTATAAGCATGAGGTGGAATCTCCAATTCCATCTCTTCCATATCTTGGTAAAGACTCAAACAAGAATCGTAATCACCTTCCGAATAGCATGCCTGCATCAAAGTTAAATACGTGATCTTATCAGGTTCCACATTTCTCACTTCCATCTCTCTAAACTTCTCAATCGCCTTTTGGGACTTCCCAGACTTGCAATAACCTTTAATCATCGTGTTATAAGTTACGACATCCGGTTCAACTTTCCCACCCTCCATTACCTCAAACACCCGCTCTGCAGATTCAATAAACATTGAATTCACCAACCCGTTCATCAAGAAATTATACGTGTACAAACTTGGCTCAATACCATTCTCCTTCATTTGACGCCACACCCACAGCAATTCCTCCACCATCCCAAGTCCCCCAAAACTCCTAATCAACGAATTCGCTGCGGATACATTCATTGACAAACCCATATCCTTAAATTCACCAAACACACCTCTAATCCTATCTAAATCACCAGATACAGATAATACATCAATGAAGAAAACATAACAATCAATATTATGAGCATAACCCTTTTGCTTACCAGCCCAGTAGAAGAACCTGAAAGCCACATCAGATTGCCCTCTCACCGGGTCAGACCGCAACACGAAGGCAACAAAGCTGGGAGGCAATTTGATTAGGAATTTGAGGCAATAAGAATCTAGATTTTGCTCCATGTTAGGTGAATTGTCCAGAAGGTTGAGAATTTGGTGGACCCAGGGGGAGGGCTGGAGGTGTTTGGGGTCTGTGATAAGATCAGAGATGTCACTGAAGGGTTGAACCCATTCTGGAAGTGGGAGTGAACTGGTGAATACCCATCTGCGGTCTGAGCTGAATTTTGCATTTGGGTCGAATTTTGTGGGTGTACACACAAGAAATGGACACCTGCTGCCATTGATGTACGGACGGTAAAGTCGAAGGATTGAGGTGCAGGTGGAGGAGAGAGACTTGGTTAGGGTTTTTCTCATTAGGGTTTTGGATTGATCTTCTCTACTGATTAAAAGTAACAGATGGAAGAGCACTTGAATAACTGGTTTCTCGTTCGCCATATGCCAAGATAAAATTGATATATGAATATACTTGCGCTTAGTGAATCAAACGGTCCCATGGTCTAGTGGTCAGGACATTAGACTCTGAATCCAGTAACCCGAGTTCAAGTCTCGGTGGGACCTTTTATAACACTCTTTTTTCTGGTCCTTTTGATAATTATTATTGGAAAATTCGAACACAGTTTTTTTCTTGATCATAGGGTTCTAATTTTTGGTCATTGATAATTATTCCTGGGAAATTCTAAAACTTGGCTTTCAAAACCTATTTTTTTCCCCTCCGTTGATAGTTGATATTTCATATTTGTCCGTGAATTTCTAAACCTAGCCGGAAAAATTTTGCATTTCGTTCCTCTGCTATTATATGTGTCAAATGGGTGGGTTAGGTTGGGTTTGAGTGGGTTGACATGAGTTATGAGTTGAATATGGATGTATTGAATATGGGTTGAGATTAAGTGGGTTGAATATGAGTGGGTTGAAAATAGGTCTAGCCAAACCCGACCCAACTCGTTTTTCTTTTCTTTTTCCCAAATGTCCAAATCCAGTAATTTCCATTATTATTTAGAAATTGAATTCCGGAACTCCATGATCCTAGACGGAGAAAAAGAGGAGTGAGAATTCATTTCTAAACAATTAATGGAAATTCAATTCTCTATATGTATCTACCCCTGTTCAATTGCACTGAAACAAAATGATCAACAACAGTGGACGACAGAATTAGGAGGTGTTCCACTAACAAAAAACTATTTTTTCCAAAAACTGAGATAGGTCATTCTGTAATGCCCTGGCATTGGAAATCTGCAAGTTATAGCTAAATAAATGTTGTTCAGTGGGTATATGAGTTCAGTGGCGGATGCAGGATTTACCATCAGCGGGGTCAAAAATCTATAGCATATACTCCTTCATTCAATTTTGATGGACCCTCGACAATATGTTAATTTTTCAGATAAAAGTTTAAAGTATTTTCGCACTTGATTTTCTGAGTTTCTTTGTACTAAATTAAAGATCTCGATTAGTTCTTTAATTTGGTGAGAAATTTTTAAAAATTATGAACTGAATGAATACTTTATTTTTTATTTGAAAATTGCACATTTTTTTGTAGGGATCTATCAAAATAGGACGAAGGGAGTACATTAGAATACTAAATGAAAAAAGATCTATTCAACCAAAAAGTAGTATGTCGTATTACTTGGCAAAAAAGATAGAGGAGTTAAAGAATAATGGGAACACAAAAAAGATGAATTAAGACATGCATGCAACACAAATAAGCAACTCAGTGTTCGCCTCATTAAAATGATTGCTAAGCTCTTGGAGTTGCATATCTATGACCGTATATAGAGAGACCAGTTAAAATGCAAAAGAAATGGGTGTAAAACAGAAAAATAATTGGGCGTTGATACTTCATCATAGAGAAAGTTAAAAAGTTCTAGAACCACCAAAAAAAGGAAAAGATTGGAGGTGATCCGGAAAAATTATTTGGGCATAGTTATATTTATTTTTTGTTACTTGGGGCAAGATTAGAAAATAATCTATATGGTATGAGGGAAAAATTACTAAAATACCCAAAATTATAAATACACGGTAGTAGGAAATTTCTCCAAATTGACCCCCTTGCCCCTCATGGGAGGGGCGTATTTTTGCCATAGTTTAGGAGAGATGTTAGTGGGGGTTAGCGGGGTGTTAGTATTGTCAAAAGGAAAGTACCAAATTGTGTGGGGCCGCCTCTGTATGAGTTAGTGAATATGTATGTTCTCTATGTGTAAAAGGAGTTTGTCTTATATGAGTAAAAGTTTAAAAGATTTGGAAGAAGGAAAATGGGATCCGGATCACATCTTGTCCAAATATGGAGGGGGAGGAAAAAAAAGAAAAGGAACCAGGAGAGAGATGGGAGATGGTGGAGGAGTTGGGTTCAAGGGTTTGAGAAAATAATGAAAAATGTTAACGGAATATATGTAAGTATGGAAGGAAGTGGGTATGACTATTCAATATTTTTTTGCATAATCACTCAATTATATTACTTCTGATCGAGGTGCTTGAGGATTCGGGTCATTACACATTTTCTCACAATACATCACATAAAAAACCGTGAAGAGCCAGTTTATTCAAAAAATCACCTTATTGGAACACCCTCGAGCCACCAGTATTTATGCTACTGTTTTTTTCTTACAATCTTCTCTATTGTTTTTCCCTTTGATCTAATTTCTCTTTTACTTCTTTGAGGTCAATTCGGTTTTGAATTTCCAGGTTTAAATGGATTCCTTCATCCGGCCATTTCGTAAAAGTTGTTTGCACTTGGAGAGAGTTTTCACGAGTGGGGGTGGGATTTCTTAATTACAATCCGACTTTTTTAATTATTGGTCTATGCTTCGAGAGAGAGAGAGAGAGAGAGGGAGAGGAGAGGGAGAGGGAGAGGGGGAGGTTTAGTCCCACCCTATACTATATATGTTCAACTTCAACCCATTTTGAACCCAAGTAAATCCAACTAAATATGGGCAAATATAGGTTCACCCATTTACAACCCAATAATATGTGTAGGTTGGGTTGGGTTGGGTTGGGTTTTGAGTGGGTGGATTTGGGTGGGTTCATGGGTTGGGTTGAAAATTGCTATCTCTAGTTTGAAATCTGCCATAATTAGATCAAACAGTTTAAATTAATGCATTTGGAGTTCTGCTTCTTGAAATAAGGTAAGAATTTTTCCCAATTAATAATCGTATGATACGTACCGAATTAGGATACGCATAAAAATCGTAGGATACATGATCATATCATATCGTAAGATTTCTATACAAAAAGGGTACGGGTTGTATACGTATCGTTTTCCGAAAGAGACTATACAAATTGTAAGATACGTTTCCTGTATCGTAGGTTTTTAACAACTATGCTCACAAGGCATATCATCCAAGTTCTCAACACGTTTAGGAACATCTGAAGCGCCCTCCACATTAGCCTCCAACATCAAGTTTTCTTCAACTGGATCCACTGGATCAGCCACATTTTCAGAAGAAACCCACAGTGATATTGCTATTGGATTCAGACGCCTTAGGATTTGACACAACAGCTTCCTGCGAAATAGGATCACTGCTTTCTTGTGCTTCTACATCAAAATTCTTCTCAATCCTCCCACTTTCCGCATCAACTGGAGCTGCTTTTTCCAATGTTGACCAAGTAACAAACTTTTTCTCCTCCGCAACAACCACATTGTCTTCAATGGGAACTCTTATGTCTTTATCTTTGACATCATCCTTCCCAGACTGATCATCATAGCCCATTGGAATGTCTGCAACAGAAGTTGCCGGTTTGTCACAAGGCATATCATCTAATGGATCAGCATTAAGAGTAACTGCTGAAGTGCCATCCACATTATCTTCCGCTTCTGACTTTTCTTCCACTAAATCCCTTGAATTGGCCAAATTTTCAGGAGGAACAACCTCGAGCTTGGTTTTAGGTTCACATGCCTCAGGTTTTAGGTTCACATGCCTGCGAAGTAGAATCATAATTCTCTAGTGCTTCTGTGTCAACATCCTTCTGTCTTCTCAATTTGACCATCAATAACTGGAGCTTCTGGTTCGAACCTTGACAAAGTTGAAAACTGTATGCCCTCCAAACTCTTACTCTCCCCAGGCTCAGAAAGAGCTGCAACATCTCGAACAGGGCATAACATGTCTTGTACTTTGGTATCTTCCTTCCCAGATTGATAAACAAACGTATTAAGTGTAGAAGACAAAACAGAAACTTCTGTTTCCAAAACTGAAGTATCAAGACCGAGAGATCTTTCGCAAGGTACAACATCCATAGGATGGACATCAAGAGGGACAGCAGAAGTGCCTTCTACACTAGTCCCAACAATCGAGTTTTCTTCGGCTGGATCTCTCTGATTATCCACATTTTCTAAAGAACTAGCCTTGATTTTTGTTTCAGGTTCAGGAGCTTCAGAATCTGAAGCAACAGCCTCCTGTAAAATAGGGTCATTGATCTCTTGTGCTTCTACATCAACTTCCTTCTGAATCTCTTCAGTCACAGGCTCAACAATGGGAGCATTAGTTTCCAACTTTAACAAAGCTGAAATTTTTCCTCCTCCAAATTCTTAGTCTCCACAGTTTCTGAAACAACTACAATGTCTGAACTAGAACCCGCCATCTGTTGTTCTTTCACATCTCCCTCCCCAGATTGATGGTCACATTTATCCAATTTGAGGCCCAAAACAGAAGGTGCATTTTGCAAAACAGAAGCATCAGGTGCACGAGGTTTGTCATGAGCAGAAGTGCCTTCTACACTAGTCCCAACAATCGAGTTTTCTTCGGCTGGATCTCTCTGATTATCCACATTTTCAAAAGAACTAGCCTTAATTTTTGTTTCAGGTTCAGGAGCTTCAGAATCTGAAGCAACAGTCTCCTGTAAAATAGGGTCATTGATCTCTTGTGCTTCTACATCAACTTCCTTCTGAATCTCTTCAGTCACAGGCTCAACAATGGGAGCATTAGTTTCCAACTTTAACAAAGCTGAAATTTTTTTCTCCTCCAAATTCTTAGTCTCCACAGTTTCTGAAACAACTCCAATGTCTGAACTAGAACCCGCCATCTGTTGTTCTTTCACATCTCCCTCCCCAGATTGATGGCCACATTTATCCAATTTGAGGCCCAAAACAGAAGGTGCATTTTGCAAAACAGAAGAATCAGGTGCACGAGGTTTGTCATGAGTCATATCAACTAATGGGTCAACACTGCGAGGAACAGCTAAAGTGCCCTCCACTTCAGTCTTCAATGTTGAGTTTTTATCAACTAAATCTCTTGATTCATTCCCATTCACTGATAAACCAGTATCGATCTTGGTTGAAAATTCACGAATCGCAGGCCCCGAAGCAACTGCAGAAGCAAAAACTGGTTGCACTTCCGAACTCTTACTACCAGCCACCTCAGACTCTGAAACAACGGCTTCCTCTGGCAAAGGTTCTTTCATCTCTCGTGTCTTCAAATCAATTTTCTGATTCCGAGTCTTATCTGACAATATGGCAGAAGTGCCACTTGTTGGCAAAGGTCCTTTCTCTTGTGCCTTCCTTCTGGTGCCAATGGATTTTCTACCGGATGATTCCTGTGGTTGACTTTGTGGCTGTTCATTTGAATTTGGATCCTCACCAACTGGTGCTACTGGACCCCGCCACCTTCCTCGGCGCAGAGGTGCCCCTACTTCACTTTGAGGCTTACAACCTCGTCCTCGTCCTCTTCCTTTGGGTTGTTTGGGAACAGCAGGACTAGGATTGATAGACTGAGAACCAATAGTATTATAAGTAGATGGAGCATTTGGCAGAGAACTAGGATCAATCCCCACCCCAAATTGAGGCATAGTTCCAGCAACTCCAGTAACAATAGAAGAAGTAGAAAAAGAAACAGGGACAGGGACCATGGGATTGGTAGAAACTGGTTGGACCTCTGACACCACCGCTGTTCTGACAGTTTTAGCTGAGGCAGGGATCATTATATTGCTAGAACTTGGTTGTACCTCTGACACCACCTCTGTTCTGACAGTTTGAGCAGAATCTATGAGAACTGGAATAGCATGTGAAACTGGTAGTACCTCTAATCCCGACTTTGTTCCGACAGTTTCAGTAGAAGTTGGAAGTACGGAATGTGAAACTGAACCTTGTTCCTTGGACATTTTCTTAGCAGTAGAAGAGCTAGATCCAGAATCAGAACATGAGGCTGTTGGGAAACTGGAAACTGCTTCTCTCTGAAATATTGTCTCGGTATTCCCGGTTCCAGAAGGTGCTGGGAACACTTGAACCACCGGTGGTAACGAAGCCTGATTATTTTTCCCTCTGCGAATTTTCCGATTTTGCCCTTTTGCTTGAAGTGGTGCAGAAGAGGGAGTAGAGGTGGACTGAACCTCAGGAGAAGCTGAAGGGAGAGGAGGGTTTGACTCAGAGCTTGGAGCTATCCATACTCCAAATTCAGGGATGGTTCCAGGAACAGATTGAACTGTAGCAGAATTGGGTAATGGGTTAGCAACAGGTGCAGCAGGAAAGATGGAACCTGGTCCAGAAAGTGCTGGAAGAACCGCTGCAGGTGGAGATATTTCTGCTTTTACTCTTCTTGGTCTTCCACGACCCCGTTTTGATGGTGGTGTCACCTCTTTGATGAGCTGAATGGCCGGCAGCTCTGCTGGAGTCTGTGGGGACACTACAGGTAGAGGCCCAGGCACTTCTGTTTTAACAGCAGGCACTTCTGTCTTGGCAGCAAATAGTAAAGACCCACTTGAAACTATTGGCGAGTTTCTTTCTATCACTGCTTCCTTCTGTTTAGGGGACTCGGGGGACTCGGCTTGACACATCTTCTCAAATTCCTCTTCTGTCCATTGCTCTTCATAGGAGCACACCTAAGCAAGAGAAGTTACTAAAATTAATGAAACTGGATTAAAACGTCAGTAGAACTATTTTCATATAAGCACATTATCAGTAGCAGTAAAGGACAATACAAAAGCACAAATTGTGTTAAACATGTGTGTTGGTATAAGAGGTCGGGCAACCTCCTTCAGTGAACACTTGATCAGCCTAAAAATCTCACTATCTCCGTCCCATGTTGTTTGTCCTGTTGGGAGTTTCAAGCTTTTAAGGGCATGCTATTAATATAATAAAATTGAAGTTTCAAATTATTAGTTGCAACTATACCCACTTCATTGATTTATTTGTGTAAACATTTAAAACCTCCAAAGAGTACTAATGTTGGATGTCCCAAATAGAAAGAAGAAGAATAGAGAAGGGAAGGAGGGAGAATATACTAAACCAACCTCTCTTGCTCGCTTCCCCCTTCCATAGTGTTGTGTATTCAGACCTCCAAGACCTCCACTCTTCCGTTTTGCCCCCACATTAGCCCCGGCATCAGAAGCCACCCTGGCATTGGATGCTTCATATGTCTTTATGGCTTCATAAAACGGCTTCAGTTCGTCCTCTGTTAAAAGCCGAGAAGGCAGGGGAGGTATAGGCTCAGAACCATTTTTACCCTGTCCTAGCAACAAATTTTTCCACATCGCCTGCAGAATAGAGCAGCTATTAGTAAGTTGTATTAACATTGCAGCTGTAAACCATAAACTGATGTTATAAATGCAGTGAGAGGGAAAAAATGAGCAGACTCCATGATGGGTCAAGTGCATACCATCTCTTCTTCAAGTCTTTGCCTGTCAATGGCTTCAAATATCTCAATCTCTGACTCACTGTCAACACATAAGTATCCTGAGTATTCAGATGGATAACAGAAACAACAGGAAATATGAAGGACCACTCCCCAACCAAATAATAAAGGAAAATGTTGAAGTCAAGGCAAAAACAAAAAGGTCAGGACGACCATAACATTATGCTGCAAACATGACAAAAATTCAAGACTTTGAGCGGCATGACAATGGATTCACCAGGAAATCTTATCCGCAAACAAGTTGGCTTTACGTTTAAGAAAACCCTCAGCACTCTATTAGCCGTCATTAGTCTACCCCAAGCTAATGGATAACTAGCTAATGCGTATAGCTGCACTCAACCACTAAAGAACTTAGATCTACAAATTATTGTGCCATAGTTATTAGAAGTCATTCCAACTATTTACTCAAACCTCTTCACACATACAAAATACAAGAGCTCCACATAGAGAGAATTCTACTGGTCTCCAAGGTCAGTGTGCTTCCGACATGAATCAATACGCAAGGGAATCGGAAAATGAGTATGGAAGTAGAAAAAGAAATACCTGCGTGCTATGAGATCATTGAGAGAATCATCATCCAATACAGGTGCAGCTTCCTCTTTCTTACATTCTCGGAGGAGGGATTCCAAGTATTCTCTCCGATCTTCTGCACTGTGAGCAGCAGAAACATAATTTGGCAAAAGCTAATAGTATGCTTGACAACTGATTGAGAGCATCCCCATCAGCCAAAGCAAATTTTGGATCAAATTATAACACAAAAGTTACTTTTCTAGTTTAGGTAATCACTTCTGTAAATAAACACTACATCAGACTTTCTATTCATTAAACGGGTTTTTTTTCAATGGTCATAGTCATAAAACAATGGTTGCAATGTGAACCCGTGACTTGAGCTCACCAAACGACGACATTGCTAGAATGCTCGCATGATCGAGAGACCATGGCAGTATTTGGGCAGTTTCCACATCAGTTTTTTGAATTCATTTCTTTGAAAAATGCATAAAAGGTTAGTAATGGTTGGCACAAAAAATTACGGCCAAGACAGATCTGAGTCTTTCAATCAAAAACCATACAATATCATTTGCCCAACAAACAGTGTCTCGCCAGAACAAGCGATTTGGAAAGGAGCTACGAGCCTGATGCACCCTCTTTTTGGATTTCTACTAACTATTGTTGCCCCAAAAGTGAATTGATGAGCCAAATGCTGATGCTCTGAGACCTCTTCACTAAAACATACGTTGCAAACAAAAACATACCTCGTGTTATTGTCAAAGAACCCAGCAGTAATGCTCTGATTTGCAACTCCCAGCTTGTGTTCAGCTGCAGCTCTAACTTGTTCCTCCACAGTTTGGACCTTTTTCCAACAATAGTTCAAGATATTTTAGCAATACACCTTACGCACAAAATATTCACATTCTACAAGCAATTTAGATAAAAGATATTTGTACATTAACATTAGAGGGGATTTTGGAAAGTATTGGAACTACTGAGTCATTATAGCAGCAAAATTTGTATTAATTGCCATCTAGATCATCTTTCCCTGAGAACCATAAATGCCATGCAATAAAAAACCAAACTCAAACTCAACTAATGTAGATCAGTCCACCTAATCTGACAAGAGGAGATCCATATCCTCGTGTTGGCTCAACCATGATAAAATGACTCATTAAAATTCAAAATTGGCTTCACCAAAACAACGAAAGACTACCGATAAACAGACAACATCAAGTAACCTCAATAGTCAATATAATAGTCAACAATGGCAGCAACCCATTGGCAAGGAAAGAATTGAAGCATTACAATAAAAAAATAAGAAGAAAAGCAAAAAGGCTTTGTATATTAGAAAGGGGCAATAGCAATAACGTATACAATGAATATATGACATTGACAATTTGGTCCAGGCTAGGTAAAAGTTTCCCTAAATCCCAAGTTCCAACTATGCAAACTAGGTACAATGAACTCTTAATCCTATCAGAATTCCCAACCCCATGAATGCCTAGTTCTGCTCTCTTCAAGTCAACCACATCAAGCAACAAAAACCCCACCCTGAAATCAGAACACCCACAATGGCCCTATGGAAGACCCATGTAACCGAAGAAAAAAATAAATAAATCCACGAATCCACACTGATTAACGAATGCTCAAAAGTACGTAGTTATTTCATTATCCTTGGGTGGTAATGCACACAAGTACTATGTTTGAGTCATGCAATAGTACACTTTTAAAGGATTCCTTTTTCAGTCAAATAGTTTTACTGGTTTCCTATTACATCAGGGGAACCCAGTATCGCAAAGATTTTTGTAAAATTTTCACTTCTTTTCACTGAGAGCTTTCTTCTTCTTCTACAGTCAAAATATGAAGAGCGGACTTCTCTAACTGCTAGAGTGTGCCTTCAGGAGCTGGAACTAAAATGGTCAAACTATTAAGGCGGATATTCCAGTTGGATACACGCTCTCTTTTGACCCTGCAGCAGCCACCTCATTAGCTTCAGGGAGATGTTTTTATATATGTTCTCTTTCTTTGACGACAGGGAGGAATGTGGGGTTCACTTCGTTAGATATACACACTGATAACAAACTAGTGGTAAAGACCACTGTTATATGGTTTCCACTGAAAAATAATTAAAAAATTACGAGAAAATGTGATACGAAAAGGTCTGTTCATTCAAGCTTAAATTCCTCATTCCCTTATATAATTGGCCATCATCCAGGTGTTTCATGTTAAAAACCTATATTATAGCAAAAAATGAAAAGTAAAAATTCTACTTTGGAGAATTAAGTTCTCACCGTTTCTAATCGAAGAACAAGAACATCCTTCTTCTGACCAATCCTATGAGCCCTTGCCTGTGCTTGAAGATCAACCTAACAAAGCCAGACAAAAGATATGATTAATTATATAGAGTAATTTCAGTTACTCTTTATAAGTGACCAGGACAGTTATGTGCTTAATACCTGTGGATTCCAATCAGTGTCAAAAATGATCACGGTGTCAGCAGCTTGAAGATTCACTCCAACACCTCCAGCTCGAATGCTAACGTCATACAAATGAGTAAATATTTTTTTTTCCTTCTCAGTAAGCAAAGAAAACTTTATTGAGGATGGACACATGGCGTGATCAAAAGTAGAGTCATGGATACCAATATCTAACAAGGACAAGAAAAGACCAAGCTCTATAACAACTTCCAAACATGTCCAGTATTTTATACTCCAAAAGGACATTTTCAAATGCTTACATCTCTCCCCACAAAGGGGAGGTAGTCATCGAGATATAAGCACCGTGAAGTTAACCTCCAACAAAACTGTCTAGCACTAAAATACCCTAACTATCCCAAGATAGCACGAGTGCAGAAAAAGCAGAAGGTCCTATACTTCCAAGTACTCACCTGGCTCATGCAGAACCTGTAAGAACCCCTCTGGGCTCATGCAGGCTCTCAAACATGCAAATGAAAACAATGAGCCCCAAACGTACAAAAGTCCCATTAAACGAAAAACCAGAAGAACTAAAATGCTTGGCACTCGGTAAATACGGAGATCGATAGTGGTATCAAACCAGTCATATATTGCATAAGCTAGTTACCTGAGCAGGAATATGAAAAAAGGAGAACCCGGCTTGTTGAACTGGTCAATAAGTGCCCCCCGATCACCGCCAGATGTGTGTCCATCCAATCGAAGATATCGGTACTGTTTCCAGCAGAGATAATCCTCCATGACATCAAGCAGCCTAGTCATCGTGGAAAAGAAAAGAACCTGGGCAACAAACAACGAATCAACTATAGTTACCCAAAAAAACTTCGGAGTATAACATATCAATGTTAAAGTAAAACTGGATTATTAACTGCCACAAACCAAAACATGAAGAAATTGCTACCCGAATTGAAATAGAAGTGCCTAAAAGAAGAGAAAATTGAAAGCAGCAACGATCATCCTCTAAGAATGCCTCGCATGGAAAAAAATTGCTCGAGGACAGAAAAAAAGGACCAACAAAATACCACCTTCTAAGGTGTTACAATTTCAAACTTGCAAAATGTTAAGAATAAGAACCCCTGAAAGCTCTTAAATGGGAGGAAAAATTGAATAAAAACAAATCCACTGACAAGTATTCGTCACACAACCCCCAAGATTCCATGTAATAGAACTCACGAGACACTGAAAATTTTGTGAGATATAGGATATAGGCATATAGCTCATATAAATTCCCAAATGACTTTAATCTGATGGACCCATAATATCACCGTCATGAATGCACAAAGCAGAAGGGCACAGCATCTGACAACTAATAAACTTTGTTTTGGTATGAAACGCATGCAAGCATGTCCATACCCGATGATCTGCGGCTTTCAGCTTTGGTAGTAATCGATCTAACATTTCAAGTTTTCCACAAAGTCTCACAATATTTGGCAGATAATGCTTCGGGACAAAATCATGAACCTACAAAAGGAGAGAAACATTAGCACAGAGTTAAACGGTACAAGGGCAATCAAGCTTTAGCAACTTTCAAAACATAAAAAATAAAAAAATAAAAATAGTAGTTCTGAAACCCATCTAAGGTACACGGTTATTAGCCCTTGACCCTCAGGTTTTTCTCTAGAAACTTTCAAGGAAAACAAAATGCTCAATTGCTTGGAAACAATGTCTGGCCTTTTCTTCACATTTCAGATCTTTGTAACAACCAAATGAAGACTAAAGAACAGAGAAGAACATGCCTCCTCCACGTGAAGTTGGCTGAGATAAGGATGATTGCAAATGTTTCGTAGCTCCATAACAGAGTTGTGCACTGACCGAGCCTAATACATTAGTAAAGCCAATGTTAGAAAGAAAATGGACGTGCCTCAAGATAAAACGTATAGCGTATATACGAAAACACAATAACCAGTATAAACTCAAGTAGGTACATCATACATGCGGATTTTGTAGGTGTGAGTCCTAGCACATATGCTTGAACAAGTCTGAGGGGAGGAATATTTAAATGGGACGCCAATGAATAAAAAGCAAGCAACAAAGAAACTGGGAGTAAAAGGAAAAATGCAAAAACCTTTGAAGTTCCAATTGCACCAAGATTATCTTCTACCCTCTTCATCAAAAGCTTCTGATATGAAGAGGCCTCACATCTTACAAGTCTTACAATCTTTTCAGGTAACTCCTTTTCAACCTAGCAAAGCAAATGGAAGTGCAAGATTGTTAGTCCATAAGAATAGCTTCAAAGTTCAAATACTTTACAACAATGATTGGATTGAAATTGTTTTCTTTTCAATATATCAAAAAGTTTAGTCCCTCCAGTTCCTCGACTTTTGGAGGTATAGCAGAGCAGTTATTTCAGTTGTAAAACTTTATGAGAGCAGCCACTTATATTGCCACCGACCCATCAATTGGGGATCACATGAGTACTTATTTCACTTCAGATCTGTCTTCCCACCGACCCATCAATTGGGGATCACATGAGTACTTTTATTGTGGTTATTGTCACAATATATCGGCACGCCCGTCGATTGATACCCATTAGACACTTTGCAATCCAAAAAGCCAACCACCCACTAACTTCACTTGTAAAATAAGTGAATAACATAATAAAGTAAAATTTCAAAGCTTTGCACTAAACTGCAATCTAAGATGCATAAGCAAAACGTCACTAAACGTCTCCCATGTACCGCCAGACCAGCTAATTAGCAGAAAGACTATAAAGGTGCTGTCCGCTTGTTGACACTCCTAGAGACACGTATAACTCACTCTGGAGACTATAATATTGGTTACTGTCAAATAAAAAAAGCCAAACCAAAAAAAAACTTCCGCAATTCATTGGCGACGGCTACATGAATCGCTTCTTGTAATTCCACCATGTCATGCTTACATGAATGCAACAAAATCATATCAACATTCACCATAATAACTCATGCCAATTTAACACTTCCCTTCACCCTAGCAATTTCCATCAACAATGATCCTCTCATCCTATCACTTTTATAAACTGTTACAGTTGCACCCATCAGTCTTCGCTGTACGCGTTTAACCATTCAAGTATAATTTGCTCAACCCTATCCTCAACAAACGAAGCTGCTGCAGAACAGGTTGCCGAAGAGCTTCTAGAGAAGTTGGACCATTGCAAGTCAAAGTATTCAAACGGATGATTATTAATGTATGACTTGTGTGGATACAAATACGTGTCTTTCAAAGTTCCAAGGTTGGTAGGTATTGAGTTCTTTTACATAGGAGTCCAAAGGTTCATTATTTGTGCTTCACACTGGAATTCTAGGGTTGGTTCTAGTATTAATTGCCAGGCTAATCTTCTATCTAGTACAAATAGGGTTGTAATCTTAATAACAAAGCATCAAAGTTTCAATCAAATTATAGAGTTTTCTGTAAGCGTAGTATTCAATGTAATTATCTTTTCTCGTGAATTCAAGACCCCTTCCGTTAGAATGACGTTTATACCAACGTGGTCTACTAGACCAATATCTAGTCATTCTTTTCATTACAAAGCTACGTTGGGTGCTCCTACAATCTCGTGAATGACTATAGTTCTAATTCTCTCTTTACTGGTCTAAAACACGTCCAGAATTAAATATTCATCAGGTGACACCCATTTTGTTGATAAGCTTTGTAGTTGCCTACAATTCTTCCGCGTGAACAATCACTGGACTCATAGCACGTCTATTTATCTAAAAGAAACCTTCAAAATTAGTAGCCATCGACTATGTAAAATGCCAGGAGGACATATCACTTCAGCCAGTCTACATCGGTTCTATGGACCACATCATCTGCAACCTCTCCATCTTAATTAATAAATGAGTCTGCATAACAAAACTCCACACTTCCTGGTATGCCTTACATCTTATTTCACTTTGTTAGAATAGTTTATATGTTTTGTCCCACATTGCTTAGTTATGTTGTGTAACGTGTCTCGTGACAATATAAATAAAGTTCTCTCGTGTTAGGGTTAATTAACACCCTTACACACTTCTCTCTCTTCTTTCTAAATAACATGGTATCAGAGCTAGGCTTTCAGAGGCTTTTGGACAAGACTTTGTTAATTGGTTGCCCCGTTGTTTGTGCCTTAAGTGCACCTTGTTTCGTTGTGATCCCAATGTTGTGGATCCATTGTTTAATTCTCCACGTGCGGGGCAGGGTCGCACGTGCGGGGGAGTGTTAGAGCTTGTCCCACATTGGTTAATTATAACCTCCAAAGCTAGTATATGAGCATGGACGGCCTCTCCACTCATTGCCAATTGGTTTTGAGTTGGATGCTTTAACATGGTATCAGAGCTGGTCCCACATCCACCTTAGATTCAACTAAACCTAAAACTTCTCCACAGCCGCTGTCCACCATAGCCGTCGTTACTGTTCATAACCCTAGTCGTGTTCAAAACCCTAAATAGACCATTCGACTGTCAAAGAACCCCAATCAACCACAGAAAATCCAATAAACCCTAATCAGTCGATCCTTACAACCATCGAAGCCCCAAATCGACCTTCAATCGAACACCAAACCCAAAATCAAACTTCAATCGATCTCCATTAGACCTCAAAACCCTAAATCGATCTCCAAATTGAACAGATTAGTGGTCCTTTGATGTTCTTACCCACAGCCAAGCTTGTCTGGAGACAAGAACAGGAGATGTTTTCAGGGGTTAACAACCTTCGTCGGACATACGATCTTCATCAGGAATTTTTCTCTGTGTCTATGAGTGAGCAATCTTTAGAAACCCATTATGCTAAGTTTTGTGGTCTATGTGAGGAGATCAAGATTTCTCAACCTATTTCTGCGGATATTCAAGTTATGGAGCGCCCGCGACAGTCTCTATTTGTTGCTCGATTTCTTTCTAGTCCTACCTATGATTCAGTCCGTTCGCAGATTTTGGGAGAACGGACGTTACCATCTCTTGGTGAGGTTTTCAGTCGTATTCGTCAGGCTACTATTTCTGATATTGGTTCTATGACTGCTTCTCAGCTACCTTCTGACCATTCAGCTTTAGTTACTACCGTTTCTCGTGGTGGTTATTCTCGTAGTGGCCCAACATCAGGGGGAGCTGGTCGTAGTGGTTTTAGTCGTGATACTGGCCGTGGTAGTTTTGGTCGTGGAGGTTCAAATCACGATTCTGGCCGTGGAGGTCGTGCACAAGGAGGAGGTGGTCAAGGCCGTGGAAAAGTGCCTCGACACTGCACTTGGTGCAATGCTAATAATCATACTATTGACTATTGTCGGGATCTTCATGGTCGCCCTTCCGCCTACCAAGCCACAGTTTCCGAGGAAGATGGTTCACAGGCTTCTAGCAGCGCCCCTCGTGTAGTTATTATTCCAGAGGATGAGTATCAACAATTTCAGCACTACCGTTCTACTCAGACTTCTGCCTCCGCTGCTACGCTCGCTCAGAAAGGTCCCCATTCAGCTTATCTTGCTTCTCATACTCCTTGGGTCATTGATTCTGGTGCTTCTGATCATATGATTGGTGTCTCTACTGTCTTGTCTGATTGTCGTCCTTCTGGGATCTCTTCTCGTGTTACATTTGCTGATGGTTCTACCACACAAATTGTTGGTTTGGGTTCTGTTACTTTAAATCCATCTCTTTCTTTAGATACTGTTCTACATGTTCCTCGCTTTCCTTTTAGTCTTCTGTCTGTTAGTAAGATTACCAACGCTTTAAACTGTTCAGTGACTTTCTTTCTTGATTCTTGTGTCTTTCAGGATCTCAAAACGGGGAGGAAGATTGGAGGTGGAGTTGAACGTGGTGGCCTATACTACTTTCTGGATGGCGAACAGTCTACCTCTGTTGCATTCCAATCCACAGTTTCACCTTTCCAGTATCATTGTTGTCTCGGTCATCCGTCTCTTCAGAACCTTAAATGGATGGTCCCGTCATGTCGTCGTGTTGAGTCACTTCCATGTGAAGTGTGTGAATTTAGTAAACATCGTCGTGTGTCTTTTTCCCATAGGGAAGAACGTCGTGTGTCTAGTCCTTTTCACTTAGTGCATTCAGATGTTTGGGGTCCTATGCGTGTTCCGTCACGGTCTCACTTTCAGTATTTTGTGGTATTTGTGGATGATTACTCTCGGACTACTTATATTTATCTTATGCAAAAACGTTCCGAGTTGTACTCCATTTTTAAATCTTTTTATGAGGAAATAAAAACACAATTTGGTGTGGACATTCGCATTTTTCGTTCTGATAATGCTCGTGAATATTTTAGTAATTAGTAATGCTTTATCACAATTTTTGGATGAACATGGGATATTGCATCAGTCCTCTTGTACTCGAACTCCACAACAAAATGGAGTTGCTGAACGCAAATTGGGACATATTTTAACAGTCACCCGTGCTCTCTTATTTCAAATGAATGTTCCAAATCTTATTGGAGTGATGCGGTTCTTGCTGCTGGTTACCTTATTAATAGGATGCCATCTATTGTTTTAGGGGGTCAAATACCATATACTTTATTGTGTCCTGATAGTCCACTGTATTCTGTTCCTCCTAAGGTTTTCGGGTGCACGTGTTATGTTCATGAACTGGACCCCGACCGGGATAAACTTGATCCACGGTCCATCAAGTGTGTTTCTAGGTTATTCCCGTACTCAAAAGGGATATAAGTGTTATTCTCCAACCCTTCGTCGTCAGTTTGTGTCTGCTGATGTTACTTTTCATGAGTCTGTACCGTATTTTGCTAGTCAAACTACACCATCTCCCCCCACCCCCCCTACTTCTCCCTCTGAGGACCTCTCAGCCTAGTTGCCGGTTCAGGAACCTTTACCCCTCCCACCCCCTCCACCACCATTGCAAGTATATGTTCGCCGTCCTCGAGATGCACTGGCTCCGCTTCCGCTCACCACTCCCTCTTCTCCTCCGTTGCGAGATCCAGATCCATCGCCCACTCCTTTGTCTGGTGATTTGGTTTCTTCCCCGGATTCTTTACCCATTGCCCTCCGCAAAGGTAAACGTATTTGTGCTACTTATCATCCTATTGCTCAGTTTGTTTCTTATGAACATCTTTCTCCATCCCTTCGTGCTTTTGCTACTTCTGTGTCTTTCTGTTTTTATCCCTAACACTGTTCAGGAGGCCTTGTCTATTTCTGAGTGGCGGACAGCTATGGAGGAGGAGATGTCTGCTCTTCATAGCAATCATACTTGGCAGTTGGTCCCTCTTCCTCCTGGAAAGACTACTGTTGGGTGTCGCTGGGTGTTCATTGTGAAATATCATCCTGATGGGACTGTTGAGTGTTACAAAGCTCGTCTTGTAGCCAAGGGTTACACCCAGACTTATGGTGTTGATTATGCCGAGACATTTTCACCTGTTGCCAAGCTTGGCTCTGTTTGCCTTCTTTTCTCTCTTGCTGCCAATCTTGGTTGGCCCTTGTTTCAGTTGGATGTCAAGAATGCTTTCTTGCATTGGGATCTTGTTGAGGAGGTTTATATGGAGCAACCGCCGGGGTTTGTTGCTCAGGGGGAGTCTTCTCAGGTATGTCGTCTTCAGAAAGCTCTTTATGGGCTTAAACAATCCCCGATGGCTTGGTTTGGGAAGTTTAGTGATGCTGTCTTGCGATTTGGTATGAAGCGTTGTCATTCTGATCATTCTGTTTTTTCTCACATCTGACCGAGAGAAAATATTATTGATTGTCTATGTAGACGATATCATTATTACTGGTGATGATCATACAGGTATTGATGAGTTGAAGCTTTTCCTACAACATCAGTTCCATACCAAAGACTTAGGCAAATTGAGATATTTCTTGGGTATCGAGGTAGCGCGGTCTAAGGATGGTGTTAATCTATCGCAGCGGAAATATGTGTTGGATATTTTAGATGAGACGGGTTTACTGGGGTCAAAGCCTGTTGAGACTCCTATGGACCCTAATGCCAAACTGTGTGTTGATCAGGGGGAGTTGCTTTCTAGTCCTGATCAGTATCGTCGCTTGGTTGGGAAGCTGAATTATCTTACCGTTACTCGTCCAGATATCTCGTTTGCAGTTAGTTTGGTTAGCCAATTTATGTCGGCTCCTCGCCTTCCGCACTGGGAGGCTGTTCTAAGAATTGTGAAGTATCTCAAAGCCCATCCAGGACGTGGTTTGTTTTATAGAGCTAGTGGACACTTGCGGGTTGAGGCCTTCACTGACTCTGATTGGGCAGGAGACCCATCTGACAGGAGATCCACTACAGGACATTGTATCTTTCTTGGTGGAAACCTTATTAATTGGAAAAGTAAGAAGCAAACAGTAGTTGCGCGGTCTAGTGCTGAGGCGGAGTATAGGGCAATGGCTCATACGACATGTGAGGTTGTGTGGATACTTTCGTTTCTTGAAGAGATAGGATTTCCTGTGCAGGTGCCTATGAATTTGTACTGTGATAATCAAGCCGCAATCCATATAGCATCCAACCCATTGTTTCATGAGAGGACTAAACACATTGAAGTAGATTGTCATCTTGTACGAGAAAAGTTGACTGGAGGAGTGATTGCTACTCCATTTGTGTCCACTGGTGCCCAGTTAGCTGATATGTTTACTAAGCCATTGTTCAAACCACGATTGGAGTTGCTTTGTGACAAGCTGGGACTTATTGATATTTACTCTCCAGCTTGAGGGAGAGTGTTAGAATAGTTTATATGTTTTGTCCCACATTGCTTAGTTATGTTGTGTAACGTGTCTCGTGACAATATAAATAAAGTTCTCTCGTGTTAGGGTTAATTAACACCCTTACACACTTCTCTCTCTTCTTGCTAAATAACACACTTCAACTACTTCCACAGTCCTCCTATTGTAAATTACAAAATACAATCTATTAAATCTTGGTCTAAACTTTTTCAACTCTTTTCTACTACCGCTTGTCTTCAAAATTTCCACTTCAGTATCCAGTACTCTTATATTATAGTCAATATAATATTGTCCCTGAAGATACTGAACGCCAACACCATGGAAAATCATCCAAAATGTATACGTTGTGTAACAAATTAGAGAATCACAAAAAGAAAATAATCAAACTAAATTAAAACTGAGACCAACATAAAGCTGAATTAGAGAAGAAAAAAAGTAAAGAATTAATATGATGTTAGTCAGACTGCATAGCTGGTTATTGGCTATGTCAAATGCTAGGTCTGTGTCCTATTATACTATGGGTAAAGCGAGCAATAGTTGCTTAGTTAGGACATTGGCGCGATATGGTGATTGCACATCGTAAGAGCATTCGGCCCTAGGGACATAGGGGTTAGGCCAATAGGACAAAAAAAGTGGCATGGGATGGATTGTACATGTTTGAAGACGGTCATCCTGTTGCTGTTCCAGTTCTTGTTCCTTATGACACAGTACCATGTTTTCATTATATGTTCAATGCAAATTAGAGGATAAATTTGTAGACAGTTACAGGAATAGTAAAACTGCTCGGCACGCTTCCATCCTCTTGCGATCCAACACTCCCCTAATGCTTTCATTCTTCCAACGCATGTGCTACTTTCTGAGCTTGTTAGCTTAGCTCATTCTGAATATCTCAAAAGGTACTGCCACTGAAGTCAATTAAGGTCCAAGTGATACCGGCACATTAGCCTGTTTTTACATTGAATCTTTCTGTATAGCCTTCAGTGACATTGGCAAGAAATCAAGAATGGTGTATTCTATTTGCATCAGACAACAAAACGTCAGAATGATAACATATATCCTTAGACACGGAATCCACAGATAAACCTTGATTTTCATTACGAATGGTGAAGCAAGCCTCAATTTTCAATGTAATTGAACTTATCGTAAAACAAGTGCACAATCCCTTCGCTTGCTCAGTTTATCATTAGGTAGCTATTACTGCTGCCCAAGTCTTGACACCGAAACTTATTAAGACATCAGCACTAGGACAAGTAGTACATGATATAACACACTCACACAGACATAAACAATAGAGAGTGCTTCAACAATAACACTCCTAACTATACAAACTCTGAAATACAATGCTTCTTTGATAAGTGTAATAGAAATGTCAAGACCTTGTGTTTCAGTCTCCGCAGAACAAATGGTCGCAGTACTTGGTGAAGCCGGTTTATAATCAGCAGGTTCTCCTCCTCAGACAATAAGGCCTAGTCATAAAAGAACAATGAAAATATCAAATGTTGCGGAATAGGCATAATAAGAGTAAGGAAGTGAATGGCATCAACATCTTAAAAAAATGATAGATACAAAGCTCACTTGATCAGCTGAATTATCTCCATTGCTCTCAAATGGTTTGTTGAACCACTGAGAAAAATCCTCTGAAGAGTTAAAAATATTTGGCAACAAGAAGTTAAGTAGTGCCCACAATTCCTCTAGATTATTCTGCATAGCAGGAACAAAAAACAGAAACAAAAACACCGTCAGTCAACCACAGAAATATGTGAGAAAGAAATTTAGTAGGAAAGTCTAAAGCCTGTACAATGCTGTTCCAGAAATTGCTCTGGGGTGAAAAAATATAAAATGAGAGAACATGAAGGACCATAATCAGTGCCTTTCCATAAACTATTCCAGAAAACTTAACAAAATGGGACATCTTTTCAGGCAACAAACTTCAATAAATTGTGCAGTTTAAAATAACCTGAGTTTACTACAAGTAAGAACAAATGCAAAAATAGTTTCCAAATTTCATGTCAGCAACTTCCAATATGCAAACCAAAAATCAAAGCTACGAAAAGGAGAATGCCATCAAGCGACCCTTCTATGTCTTAAAATGAAGCATGGAAAATGGATAGATGACAAAAAGCAACAAAAAAATTATCCAGCAAGACCTGCAGAGGTGTCCCGGTCAAAAGCAACCTGTGAGAGCTCTGATAGTGCTTCAAGTCAGCATTTAACTTGCAAGAAGCATTCTTTATGCGATGGCCTTCATCGATTATGATATAATGCCAGTGCAATTTGCTTAATTTTGGCCTATCATGCTTATTCATCAGATACTCATACGTAGTCAGGAGGACATTGAATTTCTGCTGAACAATTCTTTCCCTGAGATGTGAATTATAACAAAAATCCTTCAGATGTTAATTACCAGAGAATTCTAATAGGATAAGTTATAAAATGCATATAACCATTACTTGAATAGCCTTCGCCGCTCCTCAGGAGTCCCAGAATAGACAATTCTGTTTATACTAGGGGCCCAAAAGTTGATTTCCGACTCCCATCCAGGAAGAACTGAGGACGGGACAACAACTAAAAAGGGTCCTCTATCATTTTTCGTCTCCATGAGGTAACAAATCAGAGAAATGACCTACAAAAACCCAAATTGTAAGGACTAATAGTATGTAATTAGACACAGCATTATAAACTACTACAGGTCTAAAATACCACTACTTAAACTTAAATCATACCTGAACAGTTTTACCAAGGCCCATTTCATCTGCAAGAATCCCATTCAAATGGTTATTGTGCAGCGAAAGCAACCACCGCAGACCATTCATTTGGTACCTGGAAGAGAAAAAATATGCTTACACAGCAACTAAAACAAGGGATAACAAGAAAAGTCTCTCTTAATCCACATCTGCAAAGTGGAACATCTTTCTAGGAAAAGGGTAAGAGCAGAGAGAAATGAAAATGATAACTTCGAGCAAAGTAAGTCAATCTTTTTTAAAGGATTTTCTTCTGTGGTAAATACTTACTCTCTTAGTTTTCCCCCCACAAGACAAGTTGGCTGCTCCATGATGCTCTCTTTTATACTGCAAATAAATGGTAACAGCTTAGAGCCTTAGACATCAATTTCTTTAACAAGAACTTTGTCATGATCAATTTACCACCCAAAAAAAAATAGATTGAATACTACAGTTGTACATGAACTCCTTAAGTACGTCACTACTATTGAAGAAGAATAAGAACAGAGAGACAAACAGCTGTAAGGAATACCTATGAGCCATCAGATAGTACTTTTCATTGCTTTCCAAATAATGCTGCAAAACAAATGAAGAATACAAATGAAGCTAGTATATTATGAGAAATAGAAAGCGCACGAACTGTGCAGAGATAGCGTGCCTTCGCCTGGTCAGCTTCATCTTCATTTTCAACATCGAATTCCGTGTTCTCGACAACACTTGCAGCTCGGTTCTCTTCAACATCGGTCTCAAATTGTCTCGCCATAGCCTTTGCATCTCGTAGTTTGGATCCTAGCTTCTGAAGATATTTGTCAGTTTCTTTCAGTAGCTGCTTAACACGATCTGATTTTGCATCCTGAATAAGTCGGAAAAAAAAATAAAATTATGCATTATAGTAGATGGAGTGGCACCAGCAAGTAGCAGACGTTAATACAGCAACTGACCTGAACCATACGAAGATACCCCTCCACATCATTTATTTTTAACAGATTAATCTTCTCGCGCTGTATTCTATCAATCTTCTCACGATGAATCCGTTCCTTCCTCTTATGGAACTCCCTTACGTATTTATTGAAGCCCTTCCAGCGTTCTCTCTTCATTTTGAATGCATCATCCACTCTCTCCCTAATGAAAGGTAACAAAACAAACCCATGATAACAAATCTTAAAGGAAAATTGGAAAACTAAAAAAAATGGGAGACATTTGATGACTTTAAGGGACAGCGGATACATACTTGTGAAGTTCTATTTCACTGAAGAACTCCTTCTGCCTCTCTCTAATTCTCTTTTGGCGCTCTTCTTTCTGCCTCTGCTCATATCTCTCTACTTGTTTTGATCGCCTACCTATTCTATTCTTCTTGACAGATTTCAAACGCTCCATATCAGTTGATATTGGTTTGAAGAAATCATTTAGAATATAACTGCCCATATCAAATGATCCAGCTGTTAGATTAGAAACTGGATGTGTAAAATGAAGTATTGATGGAGACTGAATCAAGCTAGAGAATGACCGAAATGGTTTGGTTCCATTAAGGTGACAAGTTGAACCAAAGCAGAATGATCAATTACCTACGGAGACGGCGCTGAAGCTCTAGCAATTGAAGCTTTTTCAGTTCGATTACACTTTTCGTTTTTGCAGAAATATCTTCAGAGGAGCTCACATTTTCCTTCATGGGAGTCAAAAAGAAAGCCATAACATGAATATCAGAAAAATAGGACAAAACCTAGACCATGCATCTTCAGCCCAAACAAAAAATTTAATGTGGAATGAGTTGCAAGTCAAGATCATAAGTAGCCATGGCAACAGGTCGGATCAGCCCGGGATTGAGATGCATCTCCCAGACCCAAAACCAAACCGGACAGCATACCGAAACCCAACCCAGTGGAATTCAGACTTTTCCAAACAGCCCATACCCGTCTATACTTCTTTCATCTTTATTAATGCAATTCATAGTTCCATATTCCCATAGCTGCTGAGACTATAGAGCATTTGAGAGAAATGAAAAGTGGGAAGAGTCCGGAGAGGAATAGTAGTATAGTACATAGGAAATATCAAGCAGAAAAAACCTAGGTATTATTTAGCTGGATACATGCATAGGTGTTTATGTACTGGCTTGGTATTAGAAAGCACTAGGGTATTCTAGATGGTTCCAAATTAAGTATCTAGATCAGTTTCAAGGGAGGTTCGGGTTGGGGGCAACCAAAACTACATGCGTACCTAAATTTGTATACGAAAAACAGCCCTCGAGGGGGCAGATGGGATAATGAAAAAATATATATACGACCTTGGGCACATCATACGATCAAATTAAGCTAACAGTTTTGCCAATGGGCACATTGTACTGCGGGCTGCTATCTAGAACCAAAAGAACCTGCAAATGGCATTTTTCCAAAGTAGGAAAACATCTCTCCTGTAGCATAAATAAAATTTAGCAAGATACGGTAGAAAAAACTTCTCAAGACCACATATGGCAACTCAGCATCCTTCCTGAAGTTAGTACATATAACCAAATACACCCAAACCTCACAACCTTGGCAATACCTAATTTTTTAGGCAGCACTATATAAACCGTAAGGCAATATAAAAAACTTCCACTTGCGATGTGAACTGAAAATGATCAGACAAACTCTACTCCCACAGCTAATTCACCGAGCAAATTTCGATCAAATAATATTTTCTTAGTAATCAAAGACCTTTCACTCTGGCCCTCAATACCAGGAGCAACTGGTTTTTATGGGATACACAGTGCAGCAAACAAGTCAAGATCCTGGTCACATGAGATGCTAGAAGGCATCATATGAAAAACCAGAAAAGCCACTGTATCTGTGTACTGCTAACTATATTTCCTTAAAGCTCAGATTTTGTTCCCTCCACGGAATGCACATCAACCGCATGGGTGCCACCTGCAAGCCTTTTGAACCTTATATGACTGACCCCGATCTGCCAAAGACTATAATAATATGCACACAGAATTCGGCAACAACCCCAAAAACAGGTTTTCATCTATGAACTCGGTTTTTCACCCCAAAATTTTGTTGGTTTTATACAGAATTGTTTTTTTAAATTTACTAGGGCTACACCATCGTTCGGAAGCAAGCAAAAGAGATAGAGCAAAAAGTCATTCAAGACTTCTAGTCCAGGGGCAGAAATGGTATCATTGGTTTAATGGGGCATTCATGGCACACACAGTACTGAGCAGCCTATTCTTCTTCCTTCAGCAAAAACTTTGAAACCCGTTTTCATCTAAATCTATAAAGGTAGGAACAAAAGTCTTCATGTTTCACAATACTCATCTTCTAAACTCGGATCTTTTTCTGAAAATCCTAGAGTTCATAATTCAACCATTTGTCGCTAGTAGCAGAACAGTGTTGAACAAAGATTGGAGCGAGAAGATTCGTGAATTGGTAGGACGAAGAAAATCTGGAGCATTAGAAACACATGGAGTGGAGTGGCAAAATTTAGGGAAGATAAGTGAGGTCTTTTCCATATGATGCGGTTAGTATGTTCATCTTGATTATTGTATCTCGTGGAAAAATAACAAATTTGGGTGAGTGTGATGAGGTTTTTTCCATGTTAAATTGTATATCTTGTTACTATCTATGCCATTGCATAACTGTGTCTCGACATCATGGTGGGCACATGACTGCATTCCTTATTCTATCTTTGGTTTTCACTGCTTCCCAAACTGAACTGCTTACACTGCACTGCTTCTTCCAACAATACTGGAAGTGGAGCTGATAGATTTGCAAATTCGATTCCTAAATGATAGGGTAGCTACTTCTCACCAATAGGTTATTTAATTGGTGAGAAGTAGTTCATGCCTGGACTTCACTCCTGAGATATACTAACATTAGTACCAACAACAAAAACGGCAATAACCAGGTAAAAGTTATTTCCACCACTGACCTTTAATTTTTCAGAACAAGCAGCAATTCTTTGATCTGTCTTCTTCTGTTTAAGCGCCCAATTTTGCTCAATTACCAATTTCCTTTTCTGCTGTTCCATAATCCACTTCTCAGATGTGGTATATTTAGGAGCTGGTGGCACATCTGTACCTAAAGAGATACGTTGCTCCACTTGATCAGTTCTCAATAACGTAGGGCTACCATTCTTCCATGTGTCATCGACAACAACAGATTTGAATCCACCTGCAATGCTTCTTCTCTGAATCTCAGAAATTCTATTAGCATCTGCACAACAAATGCAACAAACAGGATAAGCAACAGAGAAGTCATCACTAAAAGTGTATTGTGTAAGACATATGCTCTCACCCTCAGACATATTTTTCGGCAACACATTTGCATCCTTTACTGGCATCTTCATCTGATGTTCAGCTTCCATTCCTGATATGCGCTTCCAATCATCACTTAATGTGAAACTAGTCAAATGGCTATCAGCATTTTGGTTTCGTTGAATATTAGTGTCAGCAGGGATTTGAGATTGACTTGGAGAAATATCTTTTCTTTCTGGCACTGATTCATGTGGAACCATCTCAGGCTTCATCTGCTTGCTTACTCCCTCAAAAGAAGAAGCTCTGTTTACAATACCAACTTGTCCCTCGTCCAAATTATCCTTATCATAAATAACAGCTAAAGTCCTTACACTTGAAGAATCTGGTCTTGATCCCATCGGTAAAAATTCCTGTGATTCTGCCATTTCCCGAATTATGTTTGGGCCCTTGGATTCTTTCAACAAGATTCCCTCAGGGACAGTTCCAGTAGATGTGGTTCCTTGTCGGACTATTTCAGATTCCCTCATATCATTTTGTCTGCCAAACAGCATTGTGCCTTCAGGAACATTACTTTGGTCCTTAATAGACAGCTCTTTTTGTCTATTGTCAATCAGCTCTTTGCTAGGTCCATCTGCAGTGCCATTTGTTATTCCAAGAAATAATGGGAAACTTTAAATAGATTAAGTAGTACTTTACCTTCTTTTGGACTGAAGTTACCAAGTGCAATTTCAAGATGTAATTTTTTTGGCATCATACGGTTTCTGCAGGTAAAGAACAGTAATTAAAACAGTACAACTAGAAGCAAGTGTTTCTACACCTCCTTTCCAAAGTAACCTACATCCCAAACTATAAAAGCCAAAAGATTGAAGAACAAGCTGCCTCAGTGCCATACCTAAATGCCAAAAACACAAGGCATTGTGCTCTGAGCTGTTTCAGATGCTGTTCCTTGAAAGGCATGTTAGGAACACCGGAAGCCTGGAAGATTGGAGATTTCCCTGTATCTCTGGGAGCTGCACCTCTAAGCATGTTCATTTCAATATTATTGCCTGGAATGCCACTCTGCTTACGAAAAAGTCACGTAAGGCAAAACAGAAGGTGTCAAATTGCAGGCAGATAAGACTGCAAGCACACAAACTAAAAGCATGATCATGGCTTCCCAACTATGTTAAAACAATTGCATAACACCACATCAACACAAAAGGCCTGTGGTAATAACAAACTACTTGCAAACAATCTAAGAACTGACAGCAACTGCTAAGTCCTCGAGGAGAAACTCTATAAATTCACCATTTCTCAGTAATTGACAACTACAATTTCTTTTTCTATTTTTTCTTTCCTCCTCTGAAGCTCATCTTCAGTACCTCTTCATGTTTAAGTGTATTTCTTGCACTATTCCCACACTATACTGCAATGAAATGCCGTACCCACCACGAATTCTCTTTCTTGTCTTTTGTGGATCCTATGACTACTGTCACAGAAATTAGTATGCCAAAAGATTTGTGCGCACAACAAGTGGCAACCAACAAGCAATGAATTACCTAAAAGAGAAAAAATTGCCATCGGTGTTAAAACTATTACACAAAATTTTGACAAGTTAAACAGCAAATAGTAAATGCCTAAATTGATGGCATCAATTCAAGATTATGTATTCCGGGAAACTAATTTGGAGAGAGGTGACATGGATTTGTCTTCCATCTTATGGAACAGACACATTCAGTTTCTGGATCAGCAAACCAAGACTCCAAGGCAATCGATGGAGCAATAAGCTTACAAGTCCGCAGATGTTATCTTCAACCATCTCAGTTTTGACTGAGGGTTGATGTAGTGATTGAGGGATGGTCTTCTCAGTAGCAGCAGAATATATGTGGGAACATACTTTATGTACCACACCATAATTGGGTCCTTGTTTTCCATGTGTGAAGATTTTGTTTTCATCCGTTCTGTTAACCTTAGAAGTAGAAACATTGTTTTTGTTGCCAATGTTAAGTTATGTTGAGTTAGGGGTTCCTTTGTAATGTTTACTATTCCTAGGGGTAGTTTAGTCATGTATATTTGTTTAAGTTATGTTGAGTTAGGACTTAATCTGTAATGTTTTCTATTCCTAGGGGTAGTGTGGTCATGTATATTGTTAGTCTTGTATATCTAAGTGTAGATACCCATTTGTTCAAGTTAATGAGAAAATACGTTTCCTCCCTTTCTCTCTCTACGAAACTTACATGGTATCAGAGCTTTGATCGTTTGCGTAGAGGACCGACGGTTGTGGCTTCCTTTTTTAGTCGATCGTTGGAGGTTTTCAGCCAGTGGGTAGGTCGGTTTGTGTATCTCAGCACTGAGGATCTCAGACGACTTCGTTTCAGCCACTGGGTCTTGGTCGAACTCACTCCGACGAGTACTGTACTTGGTCGAACTCAACTTGTGACCTCCGACGAGTACTGTACTCCCTCCGGCGACTATGTACGAACCATATCCAGCGTTTTTCTAACTCGAAATCTTGGTCTAAGCACCTGAAATCTCTTTTCGGCCCTCGATATGACGAATAGAAGCTAGTTCGACCCTCAATCTGATGATTCGAAGGCTGCTGGAGCATTTTTGGAACTCGACTTGGGCTAGAACAGAATACCCACTACTCGTTTCCACCTGTCAGACCTTCTACACCATATTTCAGAGCTCGTATTTCAGTTTTTGAGACTCTGTTCTTGGTGAACAGTGCTCGAATCACTTGGATAGGACTCGGAAGTCATTGGGTTTTTGAGCTTCAAAGTTTAAGATCTGATTTGAGGCTTGTTGCAGGCAGGAGACCTAGAAACTCACTGAGTTGCACTGGGTTGCTGTCAGAATCCTCTGGGCAGGTCTAGTAGGTACTCAATCTGCCTGAATCTGAACATCTGAGGTATTCTTTGGCTATTTCAGACCTCTTTTCTGCATTTCGGCTACTATTTGATACTGGGTAACTCATATTGGTCTCCGAAATTGAGTAGTTGACCTTGAAATCAACTGGATTTGATTCTTTAAGGGGTCTTTATGTAACCTTCAGTCTTTTTGAAGTTTTTTGGGGCTTGTTATCTAGTGGTTCGACTCTCGGTCTTTGCGGCATTAGCAGTCTCCTACTATTTGTTTGTGATTGATATGGCTGAGGTTCAACAAAATGTTCGAGTTGGTGCCCTGTCCAAAGGAGAGTTGCAAACTCTCAAGCGACCAATGACTAGGCTTGACGTTCCATCTACCATTGCTTCCACTTCCACTGCCTCTGATTTCTTTGCCTCTGTACATGCTAGTGCTTTCAGTGCATCTAGCTCCCGTCCTTGGATTATAGATTCGGGTGCCACGGATCATATGACGGGTTGTTCATCTTTCTTTGATTCCTACTCTACGTGTTCTGGTAAGGATAAGGTTAAAGTGGCTGATGGTTCTTTATCTGCTATTTCGGGAAAAGGTTCTATTCGTTGTTCTCCAACCGTTTCCTTTTCTTCAGTGCTTCATGTTCCCAATTTTTCTACTAACCTTCTGTCTGTTAGTAGTCTTACCCAATCCTTAAATTGCTCCGTAACATTTTTTCCTACACATTGTGTCTTTCAGGAACTGGATACGGGGAGGACGATTGGCAGTGGTAAAGCTCATGGGGGCCTTTATTTTTTGGAGTCTGCACCTACTCCAGTTTGTCCACCTTTGTCATGTGGTCAAGCTCTTGCTGCAGATACGGATTCCGCTCTTTCCTTATTACATCAGTGGCATCGTAGATTGGGTCATCCCTCCTTTGGAATCCTAGAAAAAGTGTTTCCTAGTTTGGCCAAACACTGTTCTAGAAGTCAGTTCCTTTGTGAAGCTTGTGAGCTTGCGAAACATAAACGCTCATTTTATGCTCCGGTCAATCACAGAAGTGATTCGCCATTTATGGTCATTCATTCTGATGTCTGGGGTCCTTCTCCTGTCCAATCCCTGTCTGGTTATCGTTGGTTTGTGACATTTATTGATTGTTATTCTCGTGTCACTTGGGTGTATTTACTAAAGGCAAAAAAGGAGGTGTTTTCGTGCTTTAAATCTTTTCACCAAATGGTGCGTACTCAATTTGATGCGAATGTCAAAGTGCTTCGTAGTGATAATGGGACTGAGTATATAGATGGAACTTTTCGGGCATATCTTAATGACTCTGGTATTCTGTTTCAGACTTCTTGTGTTGGCACTCCACAACAAAATGGAGTTGCCGAGCGCAAGAATCGTCATCTTGCTGAGGTAGCCCGCTCTCTATTGTTCACCATGAATGTTCCTAAACACTTTTGGGGCGAAGCTGTCCTTACTGCAGCCTTTCTTATTAATCGCATGCCATCTAGTGTTCTTCAGTTCCAAACTCCAATTAAGGTTCTCTTAGGTGGTTCTCGGGTCTCATCTCTCCCACCCAAAGTCTTTGGTTGTGTGTGTTTTGTTCATGCTCCTAAGCACCCAGGTGGTAAGTTGGATCCCAAAGCCCGCAAGTGTATCTTCCTTGGTTATTCTCCCACTCAGAAGGGTTATAAATGCTATGACCCGCACTCTCGCAAAATGTATGTCTCCATGGATGTCACCTTTTGGGAAACAGAATCCTTTTATCCTTTGTCCACTTCATCTCTTCAGGGGTAGACTGATAGACAGGAAGAGATGTTGACATTTCATACTCCTGAGTCGTGGTCTTATCCTTTACCTTGTCATGGTGAGGGGGAGAAAGAACCTTTACCTGCAGAAGGAGCAAAGCATGATGGTCGGGAAAGACTGGATAGGTCAAATTTGCAGACCTTTTCTCGAAGGAATAAAGGCAAGTCTACATGTGCAGTGCCACTTTGCCAATCTCCATTACCTACTCCAGTTTCGGACTCTCCTGCTGATTCATCTGGTAATGATTCTTTCCCTACTGCTGTTGATGATCTTAATGCTCCTATTGCTCTTAGAAAGGGAGTTCGATCATGCACTCAACATCCCATCTCCCAGTTTGTTTCTTATGACCGTTTATCTCCTTCGCATTATGCCTTTGTTTCGTCTCTTTCTTCTATATCTATTCCACAGAATTGGCAGGATGCATTCATGATACCTAAGTGGAAAGGAGCTATGGTAGAGGAGATGACGGCTTTGAAAAATAATGGCACTTGGGAGTTAGTATCTCTTCCAAGAAGGAAGAAACCTGTGGGGTGCAAATGGGTGTTCACTGTGAAACACAAAGCTGATGGGACAATTGAGAGATACAAGGCAAGACTTGTTGCCAAGGGCTTCACGCAAACCTATGGCATTGACTACGAGGAGACGTTTGCCCCTGTAGCGAAGATGAACTCTGTGCGAGTTCTTCTCTCTTGTGCTGCCAATTTAAATTGGCCTCTTCACCAGTTTGATGTGAAGAATGCCTTCCTCCATGGTGAATTAGAGGAGGAGGTGTACATGGCCATTCCACCGGGTTTTTCGTCGTCTCAGACCGAGGGGAAGGTGTGCAGATTGAAGAAGGCACTCTTTGGCTTGAAGCAATCTCCCAGAGCATGGTTTGACAGGTTTCTCAAAGCAATGTTGAGATTTGGATACAAGCAGAGTCATGCTGATCATACTATGTTCATCAAGAGAAGTAATGGTAAGATTGCCATTCTTATTGTTTATGTGGATGACATAATCATGACAGGTGATGATGTGAATGAGATTACTAGCCTTAAAGCTCTTCTTGCTCAAGAGTTTGAGATTAAAGATTTGGGGTCTATGAAGTACTTCCTTGGAATGGAGGTGGCTAGATCTGACAAAAGAATCTTTATCTCTCAAAGGAAGTACATCCTTGATCTCTTGGAAGAAACTGGTATGTTGGGATGTAAGCCAGCTGATTCTCCCATTGAGGCCAACCATCATCTTTGTAGCAATGTGGGGGAGCTTACAGAAAATGAGAGATATCAGAGACTTGTGGGTCGCCTGATATACTTATCTCACACTAGACCAGATATCTCCTATGCTGTGGGGGTTGTGAGCCAGTTCATGCATGAACCTCGTACGAGTCATCTTGATGCGGTTTATCGTATCTTGAGGTATCTTAAATCTGCCCCCGGTAAAGGAGTTTTGTTTTCTAATCATGGTCATTTGAGATTGGAAGCTTTCACTGATGCAGACTGGGCTGGTTCTATTGATGATCGGCGATCTACTTCTGGTTATTGCACCTTCCTTGGAGGGAATTTGGTTACGTGGAGGAGTAAGAAGCAGTCCGTGGTGGCTAGATCTAGTGCAGAGGCCGAGTACAGAGCTATGGCTCATGGTGTTTGCGAGCTTTTATGGCTCCAAACCTTATTGCGTGATTTGGGTTTCCCTGATTGTGGTCCTATGAGGCTCTACTGTGATAATAAGGCAGCCATAAACATTGCTCATAATCCTGTCCAACATGATCGAACGAAGCATATCGAAATTGACAGACACTTTATAAAGGAGAAGCTGAGCAACGGGTTTATTTGCATGCCTTTTGTGAGATCTGAAGACCAGTTAGCTGATGTATTTACTAAGGGTCTTAGTAGTAAAAGTTTTCATCCCATTGTATTCAAGTTGGGCTTGATAGATATCTTTGCACCAACTTGAGGGGGAGTGTTAAGTTATGTTGAGTTAGGACTTAATCTGTAATGTTTTCTATTCCTAGGGGTAGTGTGGTCATGTATATTGTTAGTCTTGTATATCTAAGTGTAGATACCCATTTGTTCAAGTTAATGAGAAAATACATTTCCTCCCTTTCTCTCTCTACGAAACTTACAATATTGTTGGTCCTGTATATCTCTGTGTAGAGACCCATTTTTACGTTAATGAGAAAATACCTTTGATGTCTCTCTCTCTCTACAATCTCACATGGTATCAGAGCTCTGATCATGAGCTGGGCTTCAGAGAGAGCTTTACATTTGTGACTCTTTTACAGGATCGATCATCCTGATGTCTTCTTCCTCTTGAGTCGATCAAGTGAGCTGTGTTCTCACGTTTTTTTACATCGGCAGTATATCACACTGCTGCAAGAGCAGCGTTCACTGTCAATCACTACCCAGTCACCAGATCCCTTACTCCGACGACTCCAGTCCCCTCCGGCGACCTTTGTTTGAGGCCGGCGAACTCCGGGGAGGTTCGCATGACGTCGGCGAACTCCGGCGAAGGCTATCTGACACTGTAACGTACTGGGTCTTGCTTGAAAACCGCTTTTCTACCTCCGGTGACCACCTGCGACCACCGTACGACCTCGGCGAGGCTTGCCGACGTCCGTACAGGTGCCATTTTGGGTTTCTCAGCCTCTGTTGTACTCAAAACTGTTCCGGTAACTCTATTTAACCTCTGATGAACAGTGCGACTACTGTACATCCTCTGGTTTGTACGAAATTCAATGGGTAACCCTCTATTTGTGCTCAAATTTGCCTGGGCTTGGTCATTTGAGGGTATTTAGGACAGGCTTTGGTCCCAACATCTGTTGGTGATCGAAATCCTCCAAGTAGTCACAGTCGACCTCTATTGTTGGTCGATATTCACTGAGTTACCACCAACAGCCTCTGATAGGCCCTTTTCTGCCGTTGTTTGGGTTCGAAATCCTCTGGGGTTGATAATTTGTGGTGTCTTTTGTATCTTTCAGCCTTTTTGAGGTTTTGAGACTGTTATTTGGTTGTTGGGATCTCTTTCTTGAGGTATTTTAGCAGTTTGTTACTGCCTTTCTTCTGTGGGTACAATGGAGGCTTCCAAAACTGCTCAGGTTGGTGCCCTTTCTGAGGGGGAGTTACAAACTCTCAGGTGCCTACTGGATAGGCTCGATGCTTCATCTACCATTGCCTCTACTTCCACTACCTCTGATTTCTTTGCTCACAGAGGTATACATGCTAGTGCTTCTACTGCCTCTAGCTCTTCTCCTTGGATAATAGATTCTTTTGTTCATCTTTCTTTGATTCCTATTCTACATGTTCTGGTAAGGATAAGGTCAGAGTTGCTGATGGTTCTTTATCTGCTATTTCGGGGAAAGGTTCTATTAACTGTTCTCCAACCATCTCCTTTTCTTATGTGCTTCATGTTCCAAAATTTTCTACTAGCCTTCTATCTGTTAGTACCCTTACCCAATCCTTAAACTGCTCCGTAACATTTTTTCCTACACATTGTGTCTTTCAAGAATTGGATACGGGGAGGACGATTGGCAGTGGTAAAGCTCATGAGGGCCTTTATTTTTTGGAGTCTACACCTAATCCAATTTGTCCACCTTTGTCATGTGGTCAAGCTTTTGTAGCAGATACGGGTTCAGCTCTTCCCTTGTTACATCAGTGGCATCGTAGATTGGGTCATCCATCATTTGGAGTTCTAGAAAAACTATTCCCTAGTTTGGCTAAACAATGTTCTCGGAGTCGATTCCTTTGTGAAGCTTGTGAGCTTGCAAAACATAAGCGCTCATTTTAGGCTCCTGTCAATCAAAGAAGCGATTCGCCATTTATGGTCATTCATTCTGATGTTTGGGGTCCTTCTCCTGTCACATCTTTATCTGGTTATCGTTGGTTTGTCACCTGGGTGTATTTACTGAAGGCAAAAAAAGAGGTTTTTTCGTGCTTTAAATCTTTTCACCAAATGGTGCGTACTCAATTTAATGCTAATGCTAAAGTGTTTCGTAGTGATAATGGGACTGAGTATATAGATGAGACTTTTCGGGCATATCTTAATGACTCTGGTATTCTTTTTCAGACTTCTTGTGTTGGCACTCCACAACAAAATGGAGTTGCCGAGCACAAGAATCGCCATCTTGCTGAGGTAGCCCGCTCTCTATTGTTCACCATGAATGTCCCTAAACATTTTTGGGGCGAAGCTATCCTTACTGCAGCTCTTCTTATCAATCGCATGCCATCTAGTGTTTTTCAGTTCCAAACTCCGGTTAAGTTTCTCTTAGGTTGTTCTCGGGTCTCATCTCTTCCACCCAAAGTCTTTGGTTGTGCGTGTTTTGTCCATGCTCCTAAGCACCCAGGTGGTAAGTTGGATCCCAAAGCCCGCAAATGTATTTTCCTTGGCTATTCTCCCACTCAGAAGGGTTATAAATGCTATGACCCGCACTCTCGCAAAACGTATGTCTCCATGGATGTCACCTTTTGGGAAACAGAATCCTTTTATCCTTTGACCATTTCATCTCTTCAGGGGGAGAATGGTAGACAGGAAGAGATGAGGGAGGAAGAACTGTTGACATTTCACACTCCAGAGTCGTGGTCTTACCCTTTACCTTGTCATAGTGAGGGGGAGAAAGATAAATCTGTGCAAGAACCTTTACCCGCAGAAAGAGTGGAACATGATGTTGGTGGAAGACTGGATAGGCCAAATCTGCCGACTTTTTCTCGAAGGAATAAAGGCAAGTCTACATGTGCAGTGCCACTTTGCCAATCTCCATCACCTACTCCAGTTGACTCATCTGGTAATGATTCTCTTCCTACTGTTGTTGATGATCTTAATGCTCCTATTGCTCTTAGAAAGGGAGTTAGATCATGCACTCAACATCCCATCTCCCAGTTTGTTTCTTATGACCGTTTATCTCCTTCGTATCATGCTTTTGTTTCGTCTCTTTCTTCTATATCTATTCCACAGAATTGGCAGGATGCATTCATGATACCTAAGTGGAAAGGAGCTATGGTAGAGGAGATGACGGCTTTGAAAAAGAATGGCACTTGGGAGCTAGTATCACTTCCAAGAGGGAAGAAACCCGTGGGGTGCAAATGGGTGTTCACTGTGAAACACAAAGCCGATGGGACAGTTGAGAGATACAAGGCAAGACTTGTTGCTAAGGGCTTCACACAAACCTATGATATTGACTACAAGGAGACGTTTGCCCCTGTAGCGAAGATGAACTCTGTGCAAGTTCTACTCTCTTGTGCTGCCAATTTAAATTGCCCTCTTCACCAGTTTGATGTGAAGAATGCATTCCTCCATGGCGAATTAGAGGAGGAGGTGTACACGGCTATTTCACGGTTTTTCTTCATCTCAGACCGAGGGAAAGGTGTGTAGATTGAAGAAGACACTATATGGCTTGAAGCAATCTCCTAGAGCATGGTTTGATAGGTTTCTCAAAGCCATGTTGAGATTTGGATACAAGCAGAGTCATGATGACCATACTATGTTCATCAAGAGAAGTAATGGTAAGATTGCCATTCTTATTGTTTATGTGGATGACATAATCATGACAGGTGATGATGTGAATGAGATTGTTAGCCTTAAAGCTCTTCTTGCTCAAGAGTTTGAGATTAAGGATTTGGGGTCGATGAAGTACTTTCTTGGAATGGAGGTGGCTAGATCTGACAAAGGAATTTTTATCTCTCAAAGGAAGTACATCTTTGATCTCTTGGAAGAAACTGGTATGTTGGGATGTAAGCCAGCCAATTCTCCCATTGAGGCCAACCATCATCTTGGTAGCAATGTGGGGGAGCTTACAGAAAAAGGAGAGATATCAGAGACTTGTGGGTCGCCTGATATACTTATCTCACACTAGACCAGATATTTCCTATGTTGTGGGGGTTGTGAGCCAGTTCATGCATGAACCTCGTACTAGTCATCTTGATGCAGTTTATCGTATCTTGAGGTAGCTTAAATCTGCCCCAAGTAAAGGAATTTTGTTCTCTAACCATGGTCACTTGAGATTAGAAGCTTTCACTGATGCAGACTGGGCAGGTTCTGTTGATGATAGGCGATCGACCTCTGGCTATTGCACCTTCCTTGGAGGGAATTTGATTACACGGAGGAGTAAGAAGCAGTCTGTGGTAGCTAGATCTAGTGCAGAGGCCGAGTACAGAGCTATGGCTCATGGTGTTTGTGAGCTTTTATGGCTCTAAACCTTCTTGCGTGATTTGGGATTTCCTGATCGTGGTCCTATGAAGCTCGACTGTGATAACAAACAACCATAAACATTGCTCATAATCCTGTTCAACATGATCGAACAAAGCATATTGAGATTGATAGGCATTTCATCAAGGAGAAGCTGAGCAATGGTTTGATATGCATGCCTTTTGTGAGATCCGAAGACCAATTGGCCGATGTATTTACTAAGGGTCTTAGTAGTAAAAGTTTTCACCCCATTGTATTCAAGTTGGGCTTGATAGATATCTTTGCACCAACTTGAGGGGGAGTGTTAAGTTATGTTGAGTTAGGGGTTCCTTTGTAATGTTTACTATTCCTAGGGGTAGTTTAGTCATGTATATTGTTGGTCCTGTATATCTCTGTGTAGAGACCCATTTTTACGTTAATGAGAAAATACCTTTGATCTCTCTTTCTCTCTCTACAATCTCACAGCCAAAGAAAATAAATTTGGGAGACCCGCATAAACCGAGAAAACACTGTCCAGCAAAGATACTGATAAGAAAACAGAGGAGTACAATAAATTGGTGCTGTTAAAATGGAGAAGAATTAATAGAAGACCCAAGGAGAATCCTGTAAAACACCTTTGGGCAGATGAATGCTCACAAACTGGCATGCAAACACACACACACACACAAATATGTGATATCATCCCAAGACAATGCATACCAAGGAACAGGCATTATGCACAATGTCTCATCATGCAGGAAATCTAATCCTCATTGACAATAATAAAAACGGAATGAAAGCCAAATACAATTACTATAATTTGGTAACATTACCCCAACCTAACTTTGCTACAATAGAAACTAGAACAAATAATCCAATATGCATTTGCGGCCACAATAGAAGTTCCTACCTCAGTGCCGAAGGCCTCCCTTGAAGCACTGCCGAATTGCATTGGACTTGAAACTCCTGATTCTACCAGTGGAAACGAACCAGAAGCACCAGGGGAAGCTCCATGGACAGAAGCACCTGAAATTCAAGCAGCGCCTTGTGAGATATTACAAGTAAATATTTCTACATTTTATACTGAAGAGATCTTAACACAAGTCAGAATGTCAGCCTCACACAGAGGAGAAGGAAGTGTTTACTTCTCAGCAAAACACACCCACAAACAAAAATGAACCATGTGACCTTGCATCCTCCAGCCGTTAAAAGGAACATAATTATCCTATGTTGCAACAATCAGAAAAGAAAAAAATTCTTCCGCAAGAAAGTTTACAAGTTTCCAAGCGGTTATATGATATCTAGCATTTTAAGCATTGTAAATCCTGGTCAACAACACATAATTTCCATATTCCCAGACAAAAAAATCCACGTGTATAGTCTTTTCACAAACTAAACAGTGATAACGCTACTTATTCTTTAAAAAACTCCATACCTGATCCAAGAGAAGCAGTGGACTGGTGCATAAACATTTCTGGCATTGAATTACCAGAAACAGCAGTAGCCGGAAACCTTGGTATTTGAGTATTTTCAATTGAAGATTCTATTCTATTTTGATTCCATAAAGCCCTGGAATTAAGAATGTCATGCGGTGACAGCCGAGAGCCTCCCTGCTGCAGAGCTAAAGCACTATGAGCAGAAGAAACTTCAATTTCTTCACGGTATTTTGGATTTGCTGCTTGTTGCATTGAACTGGCCAAATTGGTCGATCTCATGCTATTAGGTAAAGATGGGATATGTTCCGTCTGACCACTGCCCTGAACCATATTGAATTGACTATCCTCGCCGCCTCTAGCAGGCAAGCTCCTAGGTGGTTCAACCTTGTTCGCCATTTTTCCCTTCCTAGCATTAAGGTAGGAACTATCAACTTGCTGGGAGTTTTCAACAGGAGGCTCAATGGTAGAAGACGAATCAGCCCTCTTTCTCTTACTGCTTGCTTTCTTACTATCATCTTGATTTGATTTGTCCAATGCTGGATCATGCCTTTCGTGCAACTGAGAGTTCGCAGACTTGGTATCATAACTGGAAGGACTTTCCTGATCGACAGACTTAGAACTGGGATGGGATACAGATCCTCGATAAATATCATGCCCTGCAGCGCTTGGTCCAACCGGTGGCCTGCTGGAAGCTTGTGGATTGGCCCTTTCATTTTCAGCAATTCCTGATTTAGAATCGTCCCTAATTGCAGCTGTTTGAGAAGAACCTGCATTGGCTATCTCCTCCCTTGTTAGTTAATACGACTTCATCTCTATGCAATGAAAGGTGATCCACAAGTAATAGCAATTGGGTAGGTAAAACTTTACCTGCAAACTGATTAGATGAAGAATCGCCCATGTGGGTTCCACCAGTCAAAGGACCACGTGATGACTTCAGAGAGTCAACATCAATACCATGTTCATTAATAACAGTCTCCATTGCCCTTAAAAGAAGAAGCAGGTTAAAAGAAAATGAGAGAGAATCTAAAAAAAATAAATAACCAAGTCAACAAACTAACATGCAGCTCGGAGCACACAGAAATAAGAAGTTAAGTGAAACTGCTGTCTCTTCCTTACAACCGGGCCTATGTCTCCTAGTATCTAATAGCCCAAAACACCCATAAACCATATTTACGCGACTTAAACATATCAAGAAATAATGCAAAACAGTAATAACACAAGATGGAATGTGAACTCTAAAACAAAGAAAGAGGGATTGGCGGGGACAAAAGTAATAACCAAAAAAACCTTATAACGATACAAATACTTAAGTAGGAAAGTCCAGACTATGGGATCATCCTGAAGCTCCTAATGGCTCTCCCCCTATTGTCTTCTCCCATATTAGCGTTCACCTATACTGCTTTTGAAGAATAATATCTATCAATCATTCATGTTGCACAAAGTCTGAAAGTAGGGTGCTTTAATGGTTGTGTACTTGAGAAAACAGCCAGGACTCAATTTGAGTTCAGAAGCCTTCAGAAAAATGGGCCACAATAACACAATATCACCGGAATTTACATGCAGCCGTAACTTTCCTCTAATGTTCCTTTTGACCGCTATGAATATGAGTGTTTGTCAGGCAGCCAAAGGGCAAAACTATACAATCAAAATCATCTATGGTAATTGTTAGAGCTTGTCCCAAATTGGTTGCTTATAACCTCAAAAACTAATATATGAGCACGAGCGGCCCCTCCACTCATTGCCAATTGATTTTGAGTTGGATACTTTAACATGTTATTAGAGCTCTGCTTTCGGAGGCTTTTGAACAAGACTCTTTTGATTGATTGCCCATTCTCTGCGCCTTGAGCACACCATGTTTCATTGTGATCCCAATTTAATTGTTTACGTCCCCCCGTGCAGTCAGGATGGGAGAGTGGTAAAGCTTGTCCCACATTGGTTAATAATAACCTCCAAAACTAGTATATGAGCCTCGGCAGCCTCTCCACTCATTGCCAATTGTTTTGAGCTAAGTTCTTTAATCCTTTGTAGAATGTCCGCCTTTTTTAGGCTGTGTAGACTTTCACTTACCAATATTTCCCTTTCCAGATCAATTAATTTACCGTTCACTTCTGTTTGGTTTTCATTAACTGCTTGGGCCAGTTTGACAACCTCAATCTCCAGCCCTAATCCCACCGGGGCCACCCCGCTTTCCCGAACAGATTTGGAAGGGAAATTTTCTATCCCAAACCCAGGACCCCTCCATAATCATGTCTGATTGCCATCAATTCCTGCATGTTCCCACAACCCCCACTGGAGGAAAAAGATGTAGGGCTGTGTTCTTGTAGTCTTCCATTTATGATTTATCCTTTGGAAAGACATTTTATTCATGATGTCTTGGTCTTCTTTAGGGCTCCCCAAATCCCAATCATATAGGCTGTGTTCGTTTGGGGGTTTTGGGGCAGTTTTGGCACTATTCCAGTTTTGATTACATCATCACTTTTTTCACTTTTCTCTCTATCTCTCTCCACTTATTACACCTGCTTACATCATCAAAACTAAACTAAACAAAACTAAACTGTGCAACCGAACACAGCCATAATTTCTTCTTCTTATCAATTCTTTCTACCATACCCAGCCATGTTATACGGCACAGAGTATCGGACAGCTAAGAAAACAACATACACATACGAGTAAGATGAGGGTAGCTCAAATGAGAATGTTGAGAGGAATATGTGGTAAGACTTCATGAGACAGAATTAGAAACAAAAACCTTTGTGAAATGGTGAGGTAGCACCTATAGAAGATAAGACAAGAGAACATAGATTATAGTGGGTCGCACATGTCTATCTTAGGATGAGTGATATGGTTGCGATAGAAAGTCACACATAGAGGAGGAGGTAGACCAAAGGGATTTCAGAGGCAGTAGTTCGAAGGTATCAAGGTTTGTAGGACATCACAAACCACAATGCATTCAACAGAGCTCAATTGAGCCAACGGTTTCATGTGGCCGCCTAATTGATTGGTACTAAAAGCTCTGTTTAACCATTACCACTGGCAACTCATTAGAAACAGCATAATGCCCACTAGACACAACAAACAGTATCAAACAGTAAGCTATTGTGTTTCTGTGTTCAGACTCAGATCCATCTGATGACATTATTAGAACCCAAAAAGGTAGAATACCAAAGATATACTCGAATACATAAGTTTATTTATATGTCCTGCATGTCAGAGTGTATGCAAATAAATTATTATCATTTACCAAAAAGAAACTATGTAATAATTTTGGACGAATTCAGTTTGTTTGCTTTTGTTTCAAAGTGGAATGACGTCACAAGAAGGAAACATTTTTTAAAAATCTTCATGTTTGTCACTGTTTCACATAACAAAAAGGTTTATTTTTCATTTATTTTGCTTATTTTCTACAAAACTCCTCCACAATTATATGTTGAATTCTTGTTATTGAGATTACCATCGCATACGCATCTTGTGCGCTCGCCCGCTAGCATGGAAACCATCATCTATTTATCATATTAACATTTTTCGATAAACGATGTTGGAAAGAGGTAGATTACACATGCATTGCATTGAATTAATAACGTGGTGTAACATGGAATTTATCATAATTCCCATATTATCATCACAGTAGAAATATAGTTGACTCGATGTGTAATAATACAATGATATAAGAATAAATCATAAACTATGTTCGCATTTATTTTAAAACAACTCAACTGGAACATGCAATAACACTACCTGAAACCATAAGGTGCGCTTCACCAGTACAAGTAACAAATTGCTTCATTCCTTCATCCATGATTTTAGTAAACACGAAGACTATTGTGTCACTCTAAACTCGACCAAACAAAAAAGTACATTATTTTTTTCTCATTGAACACAATTTATGGGCTTCAACGGCTACTCATGCATATGCAACTGAGCAATGAGCCTGCCATGTACTTTTCAATACCTTAGGCCTTTGAAAGGAGACTACTATTGCCTATGCATCTCATGCGCGCTCACGGGCTCATTGCTCAAGGGCCTAAGGTAATTTAGTGGCTTTAACTTCTATAGCTCCCAATACTTCAATGGAATAATTTGTACAACGTCGGGACAGAAATTTCAGGACATAAGGTAATTGAAAAGTATAAATGAAGATGGAAATGCTTCACCTCGATATCACTTGATACGGCATTGAATTTTCCTTCCCGCTTGATCTCATGTGTTGCAATATCTGAAATATTAAAAGATAATAACTACCAAACTAATCAAAAACTAACATATGCTTATGTGAATATTACAAATTTACAAGACAGAAATAAATGTCATCAAGCAAATACAAAAGGAAATCATACGCACCACATGAAGTTTCGTAGCCAATTTTTTGGGCTCATCTTTAGATTCCTGAATAAGTTTATGCAGAAACTTTGCAGCCTCCAGCTCAACATTATTAGGTGGAGCCGCCATCTCTTGAACTATAAAATAATATCAACAATCAACCCTCAAATACATTTAAAATCCAACCACATTCTAATCAATCTAGATTATAGTACTCCTTAAGCACAATATTCTCATAAATATCATACTGGGGAAAAGATTGTAGACATCAACTCAGCAACAACATAATCACTGTAACCAAATAAACACTTTGAAGCAAAATGTGCACACACACACACACACACACAGAGCAAGAGTATAAGTTACGCTTCCCATAGTCCTGCACCCAACTAAACAGAAAATAACATAAATGGATGTATGATTTATATAACCATGACAACAATATAACACAAAACTATCAGGTTTCATTAGTTACAGGTTGAGACACAGAGGGAGCTAGAATGGAGGATTTTCCAAATGAAGCAGAATATAAAGATTAAGGAAAAAGACAATAAGATAACATACTGCTGACTAAAACATTATTTGATTAACTTAACCATTATTTTTCCCTTCCTCTATAAATCCATTTCACAAATCCATCAACCTAGAGCATCCAACAAAAAATATACTTGAAAGTTGAAACCCAATTCACAAGAAGGTATTAAATTAAATCATTCCAATAGAAAACTTCAAGCTTCTTAAAGGGAAGGGGGTTAGCTCCACTCCACTTCTCATCCACATCTCCTTTGGAAAATCAATAACCCAAATGAGTATCTGAATCTAGTAAGACGTTTTCCCCGCATAGATGGAAAGTATTTCGGCTAAAATTCATTACAACCAATTATTCATGTATCTCGGAATCTTAGTCATATAATCCTTTAGTGGGACCCTCCATTCTCAATCCTCCCTCTGCGATCACGCTCTCAATCCCAGCTCTCGCAAATTTTAAGCAGTTTGAGATGTTTTGGAAGACGCTTTCACGCTCGCTCACACAAGCGCTTTAGCTCGGGCTTTGAATCTATCTACCTATCTGTCTATATAAACATAATATATACATATACGTTGTGTTTGGTTGGGTTTCTAAGAACCCGGTTTTAAAAACCTTTGCTGGTACTTTGAAAACCTTTGTCCAAAGCCATGGGCCCCCCTACTGCTACAGTGGTACTTTTTTTCAGGGTGTTTTTTTTTCAACTATCTTATAGTTACCGATGATTCACACGTAAATGGGATACAGGCGGTGCTTTTGCGTTCCATACGAATAATCCAAGCCGTTCATTCATCTTAAAATAATTTTTTGAGTGCCAAGTACGAAAATCAGGTCAATCTAACGCGTGCAAGTAGTTGATCCGAAAATCCCTTGTTTCATTCAAAATGATTTTGAATGAAACAAGGGATTTTCGGATCATTTTGAATGAAACAAGGGATTTTCGGATCAACTACTTACGCGCGTCGGATTGAGCTAATTTTTCACAGAGCCACTCAAAAAATTGTTTTAAGATAAATGAACGGATCAGATTATTCGTGTAGAATCCAAAAATGGGTCCCACACGCCGTCGGTACTCTATTTGTGCATAAGGCACCGGTACTTAAGATTTTACTGGAAGTTGTGAATGAGGACATGGTCCTCTATTATGCAACGCCTTTTTGTCTTACTTTTCTGACACTATGGTATACTGTACAAATCAGGTCTGGGAAACCAAACAAGGTTTCACAAAAAGGGTCTCAAAACCGGGTTTTGGGAACCTAAACAAACAAGGCCATATATATATATATATAGAGAGAGAGAGAGAGGGAGAGAGAAACTCATATGCCTTGTGATAATAAAGGAAGGAATACACTTCCAAGTCGTTCCAGTGAGGGTTCCGTTTAAGCAAACAACACTACCACTAACCAAAATACGTATAAGGACATGCATGTACGTTAATTCATCTGTTCATCATGTAGCTCAACAAGTGGAATTCAAAAGCATCTATACCTGTACACACACACACACACACATATATATATACATAGATGAGCATGAATAAACATACAGGTGCGAAATTGAGTGAATTAGGGCGAATCAAGGGTCGGGATCAACCTGATCGAAGTTCGGGACAGGGAGGATTGTCGCAGGCGGGATCTACGTGGAGCGCAAAGATCACTCCTTGAGTCGCTGCGAGTGGAAATGAGCCGTAGAGAGAGAAGGAGAACCCGGGGTTGCGTTTCGCATAAACGCCTTGGTCAGGTGCAGGGGTGTGGCCGCTCTAAAAAACAAAACAAAAATTAAAAGTGTAGGGGTGTGGGAAGAAAATAGCTCCGCACGGCACGGGGGAATAGTTTTTCGCATATTTTGCCCCCTTAAACTATTTTACAGTTGTTCAAAACTCCCTAAACTACAAAAATCTACTTTGACCGTCTAAACTATTCAAACATTTCAATTGGACCCCTTATTCTCGACTGTCACCTAAATAACTGTTAAAAATGTTCGAATAGTTTCCAAATCTTATTTCCTCCGAACATAGCAAAAATGTCAGATAATGATGCATATAGACCTACATATCTACCGAATATGAATACTATAAATTTCTCTACTTATATCCAAAGCTATTTAAATTCTATAAATCCCCCTTATTCTTGATGGTTATGGTGATGCAAGAGTGTTGAGAGGTGTTAATGGAGATAACATTAAGAGAGATGACTTGTGAGTAGAAGAATGTAATCCAACAAAAATATAGGGTATTGATTTTGTAATACATGTGTATCATTGTGTGCATCCTAGACATATTTTCATAAAATAACGTTTTGAATATTATTCTGGGCTCTTTAATGGCCTGCATACAATTTAAGAATAATAAATGGTTAAAATTGAACGATTTTAGAATTTTAAGATAGTCGAGTGTAGGGTTATATAATTTATGGGGTAGCTTGAAAAAATACGATAGCCTAGAGGATCAAGATGTAATTAAAACCCTTTTTTTTTCCTTTTAGACTTACTTTTGGCTAAACTATTTTCTGGTCCATTATTTTCGGGATTCATTTTAGCCACTACAAGTTTAATGATGTCAACTTTTGTCCTCGTAATATTGAATCTTGCTCGATGTTAAGCTTACTCTAATTCCTATTTAGATGGTAAATAGTGGTTGTGCATGAAATAAATTCATGGAGTTATTTTATCAAACAATTAGAGTGTCATTATTATAAGAATTAGATATGTCAATGTTATTAGTTGTGTCAATGTTGTTGTTCACGCATAACCAAAGAGACTAATAACCCCAGATTTGGAAGTAAGAACTTAATGCATTCACACACAAGTTTTGATATTCAATAATGAGAAGTACATGGTTCACCTAGGTCATAGAATTAATCTCACCTTAAGATCAGCCACATGAGGCTCCCTTCATTATAGAGAAAACCAACAAGAAATAAGAAGAAAATACACCAAACATGTAGAGAAACTTGATAAATACTAGAACTTGCATTGAAGTTGCAAGGTACTTACAAGTTAATGGAAAATTGCAAAGAGAAACGAGAGATCCAAGCTAGGAAACATGGAGCTTGGGAGCTAAACCTAATAGGGAGGTAGAAAGAGTGTAAAAGACATATTTATACCCCACAAAATATTCCAAAAGTAACCATAATTGTCCGTTGGTTGGGTGAAAATCGGAAACTTCTGAAATAGTTGCTACCGGTAGAGTTGTTTCACTTTTACCAATAGCCAAACATAGTAGAATCTTGATTTGTGGTGCTACTGGTAGACCAATTTTGGCACTACTAGTAGCAATGGTTGATTTTATAGATATCTTACTTTCGTTTTTTCTTTGCCTCGGCCCATCTTTAACACTCCAAAGCCTCTTGAATTGACCTCTAAGCTTTGGCAATTTACCTCCATGGTAACGCAGGGACGTTGGGTACTCTTCAGGACTAATAAAAGCTTTTGAACGCTTCTCTAATCTTGAATTATCTTAAACTAACAAAAGCATACTTTGCACACAATATTACGTAAAATCAACAAGGATATCTATGGAAGTATGACAAAATGACGCGATTGTGCCTAGCAAAAACTCCTCATACCAATGCGATTAGTTGACTTGTGGTGATAGTGATAGGTAATTCACAAGCGGTTATGAAAGAGTGACGACTATGGGAGTGTTTTTGGTAAATGATGATGACGAGTGTGATGGTGATAATGCGGTGATTAATGTAAAGACCAGTAATTTCACAAGACTTTTCAAAAAGTAAATTAGGATGTGGACACTGCCACGGGGCTCTAAACTTTGTCGGTTTGAAAATTTGATTGATTTTGGAGTCGCCATCCGGGGTTGCAGATGATCACCAAAGAAACCATTATGAAAAACGTGACTTCCGTGCCATAATTTTGGAAAAGGCTTCGCGAATGATCATTTAGAGAAAATGTTTTTGGGTTCAGAGCCAGATTACGAAAGGGGAAAGTTTTCACGGCACCCCTCTCGCCTGACACAAAATCGGTATCTACTTTAACGTTCGTGGGATTTTATAAAAATTATTTTATTATAAAGCTTGACACGTATGGGGATAGGGAGCAATGGAAATATAAAATGTAAATGAAAATGTACATTATGCAAACATTAAGAAAAGAAAGAATTTAATCAAAACTAACACAATTCACATTTCTTTTATGATTTTCTCGTAAAATTAATTATAAAGACAGATGGACTTCTTTAGAAAAATGAAAGGAAATGTGATAGACCAAACTAAACATGGGAAAACGGCTACTGAATTGCACTTGTGTGCACCAATACAACATGGGCGCACAAGTGCCATGCCATTTCAACTTCAAAAGCCTTCCTTTCCCTAATTTTTATTGCCACAAATGGTGTCTTTTCCCCTCCTCTTTCTTATCTTCTTTTACTGTCACTTTTTCTCCTTGTTCGGTGCAGAAAACCGCCCCCCGGGAACAAGAAATGCCCTTACGTTATTGGAGTATTAGACTCGAATTCAGTAAGCATGAGATGTAAAGCAAATACATGAGGTGTCATATGCACCATTTACCTAATGCCTATTCATATAATTGTGCTCATAGATGGAAACAAAATAGGATATCAAAGGCTGATTCTCAAACCTTCCACGGCTTTTTGTAGTTTGTCTGCTTTCAATTCAAGTCCAACAATAATGCCCTTTAAATGTAATTTGTTGGAAGATAAATGACGGTTTTCAATGTCAGGGTATTACAGTGGAGGAAGATGAAGGGTTGTCCCTAGGGAAGAGGAGGAGAAAATTTATGGATAAAATAGTCATTACACATTAGGGTATTTTTATCTTTACATTTGTTAGTTTTTATTCGGGTATATTTAGGAATTATTAGAGATGAAAATTTTCAAGCCGACCAATATCCAATTGTATTATCGGTCATAAATGAGTAAAAAAACGTTGACCCCGTATATACATGGGTTTCAATATGTTTAAAATGGGTTCAAGCACTGTGAGCGAGCTAAATACTAGAAAACAAAATCCCTGTGGTCCAACATTGTTCGTCGTTTTGAATCTGATATTATTTCACGTAAAATTCAACATACATTCCTCTACTTCACGACAACTATTTATAGCTCAAACATTACAATTTCCCTCCACTACTTTCTTGACTGTTTTCCTAACTAACTCTTGTTACAGAATTACAAAAAGAACCCCTCATGTTTTATTCTATTTTATTTGACGTATCATTCCATTCTGCTTGAAAAACAGCCTTGTTTTCAAGGCTGGAAGTGTGGATACTTGGCTTGGATCTCATAGTGATCAACCCATGTGGCATCCTTTGGGAAAGTATTCACCCACTGCACCAACCACTGTACCACTGCCCTATTACCACGTTTGACCATTTTCCTATCTAGGACAGCCATAGGTTCCAATTGAATGGTGCCTTCAGGTCCAATAAGAGGTAAAGTAGGTTGAGCTATCACATGAGCTCCCAGCTTCTTTTTGAGTAAAGAAACATGGAATATTGGATGAATTTTGGCCTCTGCTGATAGCTGCAATTTGTAAGCCACAGAACCAATTTTTTGCAACACCTGATAAGGGCCAAAAAATCTTGGAGTTAGTTTCATGTTTCTTTGCAAAGCCAGACTAGTTTGCTTGTAAGGTTGGAATCTAAGGTACACCCAATCCCCAACTTCAAATTCTCTCTCAGACCTCCCTTTATTAGCATAATATTCCATTCTCTGTCGGGCCTGTGATAGATGTTCCCTCAATTTCCTGATAATGGCAGCCCTTTCCCTTATCCAGTTGTCCACTTCTGCCACTATAGAAGGATTAGATAAGCAAAATGTGTGATCTGGAGCCTCTTGCCCATAAATTGCAAAGTAAGGGGTGGTTTTGGTGGCTGAGTGATAGGAGGTATTGTACCACCATTCTGCTAATGGTAGCCACTTAACCCACTTTCTAGGATAGTCCCCAGTCATACACCTTAAATAGTTTTCTAGGCACTTATTAAGGACCTCAGTCTGCCCATCTGTTTGGGGGTGTTATGTTGTGCTAAGACACAGCTCACACCTTGTAAAGTGAAGAGCTCCTGCCATAAATGACTGGTAAAAACTGCATCTTGATCTGATACAATTGTAGCAGGTAGACCATGTAACTTGAATACATGATCAAAGAATACTTGAGCCACTTCTTTTGCTGTGTAAGGGTGTGATAAGGCCATGAAATGGCCATATTTTGTTAAGCTATCTATCCCCACAAAGATCACAGTTTTATCTTGAGAACTAGGTAGCCCATCAATGAAGTCCATAGAAATGTCAGTCCAAATTCAATTTGGAATAGGAAGAGGTTGCAAATGGCCTGGATACTTAACATTTTCACCTTTGTACCTCTGACAAGTATCACACTCTGAGATAAAGAGAGCCACATCCTTCTGGAGCCCTTTCCAATAAAAATTCCTCTGCAACCTTTTGCTAGTCTTCCCTATCCCTGAATGACCCCCCCACAGGAGAAGAATGAAAGTCTTGCATTAACTTTTTCTTGACTGGAGACTCCCCAACTACCAATCTGTCATGGTAGGTGAGAATGTCTTGCTTCCACACATACCCTGGATGCTCTTGGCCCTGCTGTAGGTCAGTAATCAACTGCTTAATGTGGGCATCATCATTCCAAGTCTGCTTAACTTCATCTAACCAACTGGTGTGGACACAAGATAGGGCATGCATTGTAGCAATGGGATCTGCAGAGTTGATCAACTCCACCTTCCTAGAGAGAGCATCTGCAGCTTGGTTATCCTTACCATTCTTATAGATTATAGAGTAGTCAAAACCTAGCAATTTAGTTACCCATTTTTGCTGAAAGGGAGTCCCAACTCTTTGTTCCAACAAATATTTCAGGCTCTGATGATCTGTCTTGATGATGAAGTGCCTTCCCAAAAGTTAATATCTCCATTTCAAAACTGCTAAAACCACAGCTATCAATTCCTTTTCATAGGTGGATAGGGCTGGGTCCTTTGGTGACAATCCCTTACTCCAGTAGGCTATAGGATGCCCCTCTTGCATGAGCACCGCCCCCAACCCTGTGCTTGAGCATCAGACTCCAAAACAAAAAATTTACTATAGTTAGGTAAAGCAATGACTAGGGCTGAAGTCAATGCAGCCTTCAACTGATCAAAGGCTAAAGTGGCTGCATTTGTCCATTTGAATGAATCTTTTCTGAGTAACCCATGGAGTGGGGAGTAGATCTTACCATAATCATGTATAAACCTTCTGTAATAGCCTGTAATACCCAGAAATCCCCTCAATTCTTTGATTGTAGCAGGTACTGGCCAAGTGTTTATAGCTTGCAATTTGGTACGTTGTGCAGAGAGACCCTCAGATGATACCAAATGGCTCAGATATTCTACCTCAGTCTTGCCAAAAACACACTTAGACATTTTAACAAATAAGTGGTTCTGCTTGAGCAATTCTAGAGTGGTATTTAGGTGCTGCTGGTGTTCTCCCCATGTCTGAGTGTATATCAAAATATCATCAAAGAATACTAGAATAAATTTCCTCAAGAAGGGCCTAAATACTTCATTCATCAGGCTTTGGAATGTGGAAAGGGCATTAGTGAGTCCAAAGGGCAATACTAGGAACTCATAATGGCCATCATGAGTCCTAAATGTTGTCTTATCAATATTTGTAGGATTCACCCTTATTTAGTGGTAGCCAGACCTTAGGTCCAACTTAGAAAAATACTTAGCTCCACAAAGTTCATCAAGAAGTTCATCTATCACAGGAATTGGAAATTTATCCTTAACAGTAATATTGTTAAGTGCTCTATAATCCACACACATCCTTCATGTTCCATCTTTCTTTTTAACCAAGAGGACTGGGGAGGAATATGGACTAACACTAGGTCTAATGATACCAGAGTGTAGCATATCCATAACCTGTTTCTCTATCTCAATTTTTTGGAAATATGGGTACCTGTAGGGTCTGACATTTGTAGGATCTGCTCCTGGTTTGAAGGGGATACAATGGTCATGAGATCTGGTAGGAGGGAGGTCTTTTGGTTCTTGAAAAACATCTGCAAAGCTTGTGAGTACTTCCTCCAAATCTTGTGGTCTATTCTCTGCGGCATCTTCATCATAGTCAGCTTGCAACAAACAAATCTGAGCTAGGGCCCCCTGAGGTTGTTTTTGCAACATCTTCATTTTTCCCAGGGCCTACCACCTTGACTTCTTCTTTCCTACCCCCTCTCAAGACATGCCTTCTTCCATTTAAGCAAAATTCCATGCTGAGGTTCTTGAAATCCCATCTGACTGGACCAAGTGTTGCTAGCCATTGTATCCCCAGGACCATGTCACATCCTTTGAGCTGTAATATTCTCATGTCAGCTTGAAAGGCTATTCCTTGCATCTCCCATGAAAAATTCCTACACGTGCCTGTGCTGATCATTCTTGTACCATCTGCCACTGATACTGGCAAGCAATCAGTAGGTTTTGTCTCAATACTGGCCCTCTTGACCACCTCTGGGCTAAGGAAATTATGGGTACTCCCTGAGTCAATCAAAATTATGATTAACTTCTTCTCAACATTTCCCTTTACCCTCATTGTTCTGTAAGAAATTGATCCAGTGAGAGCATTCAAGGAAATTTGTAGTTCTTCTTCAGGGGTCTGCTCATTCCCAAGTCCCTCTTTTGCTTCAAATTCTGGTAATTGATCATCCTCATCCTCTTCTCTTTCCATAGTGTACAGTTGTTTCCTCTTGCAAATGTGCCCTCTTGTATACTTTTCATTACACCTAAAACATAGTCCCTCAACCTTTTTTCTTCCAATTCCTGAGGCAATTCCCTTTTTGCAGGAACCCCACTTGCCCAGGGCAGTTTGTTTTGAGGCAGGGCAGAAGTCCTTCTGATTTAGGCCCAGACCTAGTTTTTTTTGTGATAGCATCAATACTAGCTTCTTGCAACTTGGTCAAACCTATGGCATGTGTGATGGAAGTTGGTCTAAACATTAACACTCCAGGTTGCATCTCTTCCTTGAGACCACTAATGAAGCAACTCACAAAAACGTTTTAAGGAAGATTATGAGTTTTATTAGCCAATATCTCGAATTGTTCTTGATAGGCCTTAACAGTAGTAGTGTGACTTAATTTGGTTAATTCCCCTACTGCATCTTCATACGTGTTTGGCCCAAATCTTGCTAACAACCCATGTTTAAACAGATCCCAACTTATGTGGTGGTGACATTTCTCGAACCACTGGAACCATTGGAGGGGAGAATCTTCTAAATGTAGAGATGCTAATTTCACCTTATCTAACACATTACACCTTATCTAACACATTAATGGCATTATACTTGAAAAATCTCTCACATTTATACAGCCAACCATTAGGGTTTTCCCCACAGAATCTAGGAAATTCTATCTTAGCATACTTCTGATTGGACAGGAAATGAGATTGGATTTGTTGGTCTGACATGTTAGGATCTTCTCCAAGAATTTGAAACCCTAACACCCCATGAAGTTCTTGATGTACTCGAGACCCTCTAGGCAATTATTGATGTACCTGAGAGCCCCCATTTTGATTCTGAGCTTGTTTCCCGTAGACATGTACAGCCATCTGATCATATTTCGAATTCATTGATGCGATCAATTCTTTAATTTCCCCCAAATCTTTGAGTAAATTTCTGATTTCTCCTATATCCTTTGAATTCCTTTCATTCCCATCCTTTAGATTGCGTAAGGTTTCGTCGAATTTCTTGTTTTCTTGAGCTGCTCTAGTCCCGTCTGCCATGGTCGGTTCAGATTAAACACAGGCCAAGAATTGCCTTGCTCTGATACCAATGCTATGACTGAGGAAGAAGATAACATAAAATAATAGAAAGAATAGAGAGAGAAGGAATCTGATATTATTTCACGTAAAATTCAACATACATTCCTATACTTCACGACAACTATTTATAGCTCAAACATTACAATTTCCCTCCTCTACTTTCTTAACTGCTTTCCTAACCAACTCTTGTTACAGAATTACAGAAAGAACTCCTCATGTTTTATTTTATTTTATTTGATGTATCATGTTCAAGCTCATTCAAAAAAATAAAAGATCTTCTTGCCCATAGAAGACGGTTACACAGAGGGATGAAAAATCTCACAAGTAGATTTGGAGGCAAGGTAGAGCAAAAAACAAACCCCTTAGTAATTTTTAAGGCTCCCCTATTCTGGATCTGCTACTGAGAAAGTAGACCTGCTTCCAGCACTGAGGGATTTATCGTACGTGCTCTTTCTTGCGCCTGCTAGGGTAATAACGGCTACTCTAGACTGCTTCCCAAGCTAATTCTGCAGATTTCCAGCGCAGAAGCAATGACTGAACCAGCAAGCAAATAGGCAAGCACAAAGTTGGATTTAGCTACCAGGCAGACCCAGAGTCGGATTCATTCCAATAGACAGATGAGCAAGCCTCACTACTGCTCAATAAATCTCGTCACCTCCACTCCACGACACACAAGCATGAACACACATGCTCAAGCACATATTCAATACTCAACACCACAGCATAAAAACTTCAATTTCATATTCTTCCCAAAATGATATGAGTGAACCAGATACAAAATGCACCACTAGATCATTGACTAATTTAATGCTAAAAGAAAAGTAGAACCCATCACACTTTAATGCCATGCAAGCCAGATTCAGAATGTATATATGAGTACTCAGAAATCTACTAACCAGACTAACTTCAAGGAGTTGTAACATCATTCCTGGCATGCTCAAAAGTCATTTGGATCTTGCCAGTAAGTATCGGATACATGCATAAAAGTTATTGAAAAATTGTGTTACATGGACTCGGGTAAGGATAAGTGCATTAATGTATCTGACTGTTAGAATCCATCTAATTGCCATCTCTGAAGGACACAGAGACACTCTAGCCATATATCTGACTGTTAGAATCCATCTAATTTCCATGTTTGAAGGACACAAAGACACACTCTAGCAATATTTCTTTTATTTTCCCGTACAAATGGTGTCAATAAAGTGCCTCAAGGCATTTTAGGCATTATATAAGGTTTCTTTGCATAACTTGGGTTAAAATTAGAATAGCAATATAGTCTTGTCCAATTAACATGTCAGGCATGTCTCCCATACTTATTCGTGTAACATAGCTAAAACCCAAGGGGTACACTCAGTCGGACCCGCACAAAGGGGAAGAAAGGTGCCCTTTAAAGGAAATTTTGTAAGCGGCAATCAAGTCTAAAAAGCAAGGATAAAGGCACAAAACTCCGGCATTAATTGACCGTGTGGCAAGATGGCTATACGCAAACAAACTAAGCCAACACCAATATTTGCTTTCTCCTTCATTGAAGTTCTTAGAATGATTACATGTAACTAAGTAACACCTGCAATTTATCCCGTGGAAGAAACATATATAGACGGAGTGTGAGATAACAATAAGCAAGTTTGAGATTCGTACACTACCAAAGTTCTATTCACAAGAAGGAGCTAAATGATGTTGACAGCAGTGGAGTAGCTAGTTTCTTGTTCTTTTAAATCTAAATTGTGTCTTTTGTAGTTATTAACGGCAAATGTTAAAAGACTCTACCTAACAAGATAGTAATTATCACATTTGAAAACTAACTTCAAAAGTAAAGTTACATCGGAAGTTCGTGCCTCCAAGATTTTGAGTTTTCATGTGTGGCCTCTTGTGTATTCTGTAGTCAATAGTTCAAAAAGGAAAGGGAAAGAGAAATTAGTTGCCCTAGCCTTCTAGGACTCTCAGAACGATCACATATTGAGTATTGCTTTATCTATTACTTCCTCCGTCCCACAATGTTTGGGGTTTATTGGGAATCCAACTTTTTTAGTAACTTTATCATTACAATCTAAAAATAATTTAATTCCTCAAAATACTCTTGATTTGTCAACTAGTGTATGAAGCCAAAAGTTTGTTCCCAAATTTGGAAGCAAAAAAATTATCCAAGTTTTGGGTTCAAAATTTAAAAGTAAAGCTTTATCCAATTTGTGGCTTTAATGAGGCGGGAATCTTTCCCTTATCAACAAAAGTCAGACTTCCCAATTTGAATGTTTTTTTTTTATATTTTATTATTTAAATAGTGATTGCGACTTTGAAAAGAAAGAGCAAAATTGGAAATATACAAAATTAAGCCCATTGAAAAGTCAACGCGACCATATATTTTGGGATGCAAAAAAATGGCATCATGGGCCAAGAAAATGAGGAGGGAGTACATGTTTCCATTACTATTAATGATATTGATATAGTTTGAGGCCTATTAGGTTACAAGATGACGTAGGTCGTCTCAAGGAGAGTCAAGTGGGTGAGATTAACCTCCCTATGTCAACTTAAGAAAGGTTAAGCACGGGCGATGGTTTACTATAAATGGCTTTAAATATAGTAACTAAGGGGTGAAGTTTTATAATGAATGGTTTTTGCAAGTAGCATACCTTGCATCATATCTAGACGGGAAACATGCGTTGTTCATTACTATCTCCAAATTATGTTTCTCAATTTTATAACCTAATTTTTTCAATTTCTCATTGACCTTTGGATACAAATCACAAGAATGCCTATTTTCCTCAAACCGGGCATTGAGAGGTAAATGATTTAATCCTTTCAAGAAATAAAGTTTTTGAGCGGAATGTGAAAGAGGTTTGTTTCAGAGCCTATAGTGTCTGAAAACCAAAGTTTGGAGCAAAAGACATCAAATTTTGCAAACAAACTCTCCACCTGTCGACCCTTCACATGAGAAGCATGAAACCTAGTTGAATGTTGTTCCTTCTGAAATTGTGCGCGATTCAGAGTAGCTTTGCAAAGACGAACCCACAGGGATTGATATAGAGGTTGATCCAGTAGTTTCTACCCATCCCATTTTGAATGATGAGGAGCCTCAGAAGGAACCAGTTAATCCAGATGTTTCTCTCCCCATTTCTCCCTTGGGTAGTTCTAGCATTCAGATGGATTCGACTTTGGAAACTAGAGGGGCAAATGAGACTCCCTTCACAGAAGAGAGTAAATCTTTGGAACACAACAATTAATTAAATCCGTCATGTGTGAAGGTATCATTCATTACATCATGCCTACTTTTTCATGTGCTTTACTTAGATGATGCTCTCATTCTTCTGTCGTAAGATTGGATTGCAATGCATTTGACTTGGCTTTCTTTGTAAATTGTGGAAAGCCAGTTCAGTTGGTTCAACATAAATGGCTTGAAGCATTATTGTTAGAGATGTACTAGCTCTTTTTCTTTCCAGTGATTTAGGTACAACTTATGAATAGTGGGTACTTCTACAACGGTATCCAATGGCAAGCATGGGGTCATTCATAAACATCAAATATTTTTGTCAACTATAAATCAAAGAGAAACATCATAGTAATGGCAATTAAAAATCTTGTTCCAACAAAAATCACTTTCAAAGCTCAACAAGCGTTTCAACTAATAAACAAAAGATATCAATAGGCATATTCTAATATTCTTTCTTTTCAGTTTTCACCACACCAAAAAAAAGCTACACAAGCTTCTACAATGGCATTCGTTGCGGTTTCATATTCTAGAATCGTTGCATGATAGTCTCTAGGTCGTAAGATACTTCCTTTTCAAGATATGCCACCAAGTGATCATTCTCCTTTTGGATTGCACAACCTGTTCTTCACATATTTGAAAGTGAAGAAGCTCTTTCTACTGTTGCAGTCGCGACAGGCAAAATCAATGCCAACTTTACAAGCAAGTATTCTAGAGGATATGCCGTCGCCACTAAGGCACTGATCATATCATACCCTTTGTAGCGAATATAGTGGATATGCCATGACCACTGGCCGTATCATATCCTTTCTAGCAAGTACACTATATTCTGGTACTTTGTATGACCTATGCACGCGTACCGGAATTTGTTTTATCAAAATTTGCCAGTGCCCATTGTATGCCAATGTAGTACGCTAACCTGAGCTAGTATCTTCTATTTTATGAAATGAAATTTGCTTGACGAGATATTTTTTTGCTTGGCATTTTTTTAGAGTTAAGCTTTGGCACTATTGCTTAGCATGTTTTTTTTTTTTGCTTAGATGTTTTTATCCACTTTTCCGTATCGATGCACTTGTTGCCTATGTTTCCTGGGGGCTAGGGGTTTCTTCTTTTGCTCTGGTGTGTAGGTATGTAATTTCATTTTGCCCTAAGAAGTGGAAGTAAATGCGTTTCTCATCTCATTATATCATTGGTTCTTATGTGTATTTTCTTCTTTATCACGGAATTTGCAGACAGTTCTTCCTTGGGGTGGTTCTAGTATTCAGATGGAGTCGGCTTTTGCAAACAAAGGGATAAAGGAGTCTTTCTCTGCAGCAGAGAGTTTGCACAAGACAACAATTTATGAATATAATTGTAACCTGTGAAGGTATAACTAAGTTTATCGTGCTCATACTTTCTGTGTTTATCAAGCTCTATTCATTGATGCTTCCATGCTTCTGCCCTTATATTAGACTGGCTCTGTATATTACTTGGCTTTCTTTGTAAATGGTGTAAACCAAGTAAAGAAGTAATTTTGTAGCTCATTTTCCTGTTTGGAAGCAACACCTGTTTTTTACATCGATTAATCAGCCGCAACACATAATCTCTCTCTCTCTCTCTCTCTCTCTCTCGTGGACAGAATTGCTCTCTTGTTTTGTCTTTTGATGGATAGAACTCGGCTCCTGTGATCAAAGCTACACAAAATACGCAAGGTTTCCATGTCTACTCTCTTGATTTCTGTTGTAAGCAGTGGTGGAAAGTGGTCGTTCATCCATATTTTTCAGGGAAATTTGTCTTTGCAATCCTGCTTATTTTTTGAGTGATAATTTATTTATTGGGGAGAAAAAGCGTTATGTAACTTTGAGTCTCATAAATCCACAACACATATAAATTCGAAGGGAAGACATGGTTATTGATCGAGCTACAGTCAAGGTGAGGGTGGGGCATGAATTGGCTAGTGCACTAAAACCATGTGTGAATACGATAGACCTTACTCAGTATTATTGTATCCTCATCATGAAGCTTAAGACTTACCTGCCGAATCCATGTTAATCAGACCTCTGCATGATTGCCGAATCTTGAATCCTCAAGCCTTCCAACTGTTTGCTTTTCGAACTTCATGAAGGGATTTTTTTTCTAAGAATAAATGTTGTTGATTTGATAAAACCCCTCGAGGATTGTTACTTGAGTAAAAGAATCATCTATTATTTGTATTTCTTTGAGGTGCACAAAACCCTAGCTGCCGAAAGGGATGAGAGATGGAAATATGTGTGATAGGGTTCTTTTCGACCTAGTGGCTTCATATTGATAGGGTTCTTTTCGACCTAGTGGCTTCATATTGATAGGGTTCTAAATATAAGTAAAAAAAGAAAGAATGTTTGTTGGTAATTTTATTTACAATTGACCACGACAAGTTTTCATTTTTCAAAAGTTTTGCATTATTGTTTCGTTACTAATCCCATAAAAACATCTTGCTTCAAGTATATTGTCAATGTTGGCTCAAAGACTCTAGATAAGCACTTTTTTGAATAAATCATAGAATTATGATAGCTAACTTAACTATTTGATTCTAAATCTTTGTGATAAAAAAGTTAAATCTATTGTAATAAGGATCACCAAGATTGTTTTCAATTATTTTTTGTTTCAAAATTAGTGAGACCGGGATCAATGTATGTACTCTTTTTCTTGACCCATGTAGAAAAAGAAAAAAGAAAATGGTAAAAAGCATTAAAAATGGATGCCAAAGCAAGCCATGGAGGCTCAAACCCGAATGTAAGGCAAGCGCTTGTGCCACCAGAAACAACAGAACACTTGTTATGAAAAGAGATAATTATATTATATCTAGTAAACTTAAAACGAGTTGTAAAAAAAAAAAAAAAAAAGGAAGCAGCAGGCGATAAAAATTCAGTGGGGGCACGTGCCCCCTGGTCCTAAGGTGGCTCCGCCCCTGCGTATCGTGTATCATTTTTTTCATTGTATAGATCGTATCGGGATATGCATCGCGTATCTTAAGATACGTTTGTCAGAAGAGAAAGAGTTTCTAATGTTTAGTCTGACAAAATTTTTGGAAGAGGGAGAATACTCAAGATAAATGTGGGGAATGAGAGCATTTGTATCACCCTTGAACTCAAACTTTTATTTGGCTTGGTACAAAATAGATAGAATGCATCCCTATTTATACTACTCCATGGAGAGCTCTAGTCCAAAGATATTTCCACACAAGATAAACAGTGAGGTAAATTCTAGAATCACGTGTGACTAATTCTCAAAAAAAAAAATCTAGATATTTCACAAGTATATACTGGCTGTGTTTGGTTAGATAGTTTAGTTTAGTTTTGATGATGTCAGCAGGTGTAATGAGTGGAGAGAGATAGAGAGAGAAATGAGGGAAATGATGATGTCAACAAAACCAAAACTCTAAACCGAACAGGGCCACTAGAGTTTCTAGAGCTTGATATTCTAGAGTTTCAAAAAACTAGATATTCATATCTCCTTCAATAATATTTTTCGTCTTTGGGCTTTTTGTCAATTGGGCTTGTTTGGACTTTACTTTCTTGTGCTAAAATACTAAATCTAGTTTATGCTTCGACAATGTTTAATTAAAATTAATATACAATTAACAAGTAAATACACTTAATAACACCAACAAACTATGCTTACATTCAAAAAAATATTTTTAAGATGCAAAAATTTCAATCTCTCAATTGGAGCCGATCACATTAAGGTTTTCTTTGCCTTTGTAAGGGAAAGAAAACGAGAGCAACTATATAATTTAGGCCAAAAACACAATCGAAGCATGGATCTTTCTTCTATACAAGCCCTACAATGGAGTTGAATTTCTATTTAATGGTTTGAAATATAGGTGGCAAATGGGTGGTTTGGGTTGGGTTTGAGTGGGTTGACATGGGTTATAGGTTGAATATGGATGGATTGAATATGGGTTGAGATTAGGTGGGTTGAATATGAGTGGGTTGAAAATAGGTTTAGCCAAACCCAACCCAACCCAACCTGACCCAACCCGTTTTTCTTTCCTTTTTCCCAAATGTCTAAATCCAGTAATTTCCATTATTATTTAGAAATTGAATTCCGAAACTCTATGATCCTAGACAGAGAAAAAGAGGAGTGAGAATTCAATTCTAAAAAATTAATGGAAATTCAATTCTCTATATGTATCTGCCCTGTTCAATTGCACTTAAACAACATGATCAACAGCAGTGGACGACAGAATTAGGGGGTGTTCCACTAACAAAAAACTATTTTTTCCAAAAACTGAGACAGGTCATTCTCTCACAATACATCACATAAAAAACCGTGGAAAACCAGTTTATTCAAAAAACCACCTTACTGGAACACCCTCGGGCCACCAGTATTTATGGTACTGTTTTTTTCTTACAATCTTCTCTATGGCACCGATTGACGTGGACTGTGGGGCCACTCACTTCTCTCTCTTCCAGAAACCAAACTGGCGCCAGTTAAAGTGCCCCAAATTTTTAAAATTTTAAAATCTCTGTTTCTAATCGCCACCGTGGTTGCCAACGGCCGACCCCACCGCCAGCTCCCACTCCACCTCAACCGTATTGACGTCCACGCCCACAACAGTTGCCGTTCTGACCGCCACCATTGCTGTCATCCTTCCGTCCCGTCTTCTCAGGTGAGTTTTACAAACAGTAGCATTCGATTTTCCCACAAATCTAGGGTGATTTTTAACTCTGATGGAATCAATTATAGAGAGGTATTCACATGTTTTATCTTAGCACCGGATTTGAACATGTGCAGGAAAGTGAAATCTTCTCGGAAAATGATTTACTGATGGCACCATCCCAGAACGTAAAGGAAAGGCTCAGCGGTATGATGTTGGGTTCACAAGAAGAGAGCTCTCTGGGTACATTGGCAAGGTTTCTAAAGAAGATTGATTAGCACAAAAAGCAAAAAAGTTTCTTGCCCTAAACGGTGCATTTCGCAGATCTGATGATTAACAGGAGGAAATTAACCCCTTTAGCCTTTTTTTTTATATTTTGGTGTAACGATAACAAAATTGCAAATACAAAAAAGAAACAAGAGATAGCATAGAGTCGAAGCCCTCTCCAACGAGCCCATGTTTTTTTGATGTTTGGGCATTTTGCATATTGCGGATGATCATCTTTTCACTTTTTCCTCAACCTTTGAATTTTTTTTTATTTTAAGGTGAATCGGAAATTTTGTGTAATTATTCAGTCAATCAAAAAGATCTCAATTTATATCTTCTAGTCAAATTAATTTCAAGTTCTGCATGTTGTATTGTGAGCAATACGGAGTTTAGATGTCGTGTAATCTACGTGCATGAACAAAAGTGGCAGCGTAAACTTGAAATCATCTTTCAAAGACATGCCAAATTTCTCAAATTTTCCAAAATGTGTGCTTTTGATTGTGAAATTACAACAGAGAATACCAAAATCTTTTTGTTGATGATTGAACAAGATTTTATTAGCCATCAGATTAGGGAACTTTTAAAGTGAGGACCATCTAAGGTTTATTTGATTTCCCATATGCCACCTTATAACCCAGCAGTTCCAAATTCTTGGAGGACAGTGGCTCCATAATCCCATTTCAAGTAAAAAAAAAAAACAATGTTCAAAGATCCAACAAAACCACATACTAGAATAGAATCACATGGTGACCTGATAATTAATCCCTAACTTCAACAATACTCGAAATTAAAAAGAGGAATCAAGGCACCCAAAATCGATGAACCTATGATCAAAGTTGAAGTTTGTTTTTATAAAATGAATAATTGTTGCTACAAGATCCATCTCAACATGTTTCTTCAAGCATTTCTATATTCAAAGGTTGGCCTTTGGTCTTTCCGCAAATGAGAACCTTGGAAGAACAGATTCTCCATTGGCCAATTATCCAATCTAAGCCCTTCCAGAGAAATTCAACATGATTCATCTCAATCCAACAATAAACTTGTACAATCAAAAGCTATTCGCATCCCCAACTATCAACCAATTGAGTCCACAGATTTCCATCTCCTGCATTTTCCAAAGAGCCAGACATGGTTTTAGTATAAATGAGTTAAAACCAAACTTCATAAAAAAAAAAAAAAAATCTTTTGTTGCAAGCACAAAACACGGCCCATTCCGGGGTAAAATAAAAAATTGAGACGGAATATGAGAGATAAGGTGATGAAATGAGATGGGGTGAGAATTAGTTTTTGGAGCAGAATTTTTACGAGGCAGTAGAGGGAGGAGAAATCGAGATCAAGGAGGGACATGTAGCAAGGTTGGCGGTCGGACTGACGGTGTTGTGAGCGTCGGGGGAGTTCCACGGTGGTGATAAAAAACAGAGCAATGAATCCTACAAGAGAGAGATTTGGACTTCGGGCGAGAGAGAGAGAGAGAGAGAGAGAGAGAGGTGTTTTGGTAAAGGGAAGGTGGATAAAGGTATAGATCCCATTTTTCGAAAATTTTGAAAATTTGGAGACTTTAACTGGCGCCAATTTGGTTTCTGGAAGAGTGAAAAGTGGGTGGCCCCACAGTCCACGTCAATCGGTGCAATATCTGTCTTGTGCAGCCCCATCTGCCGTGCCCTATCCATATTGAAAATAGTTTTCCCCTTTGATCTAATTTTCTTTTGTTTTTATTGTTCATTGGCTTTTAAAATTTCTCATTTGTCAGAGCCCATTCCTTAATATGTACCCCTAGCATTGTTGATAGTTTTCCCCTTTGATCTAATTTGTCTTTTACTTCTTTATTGTTCATTGGCTTTTAAAATTTCTCATGCATGTCAGAGCCCAGGGAACTCCTTTCAAGGTCAATTCAGTTTTGAATTTGCAGGTTTAATGGATTCCTTCATCCGTCCGTTTCGTAAAAGTTGTTTGCACAGAGAGAGAGAGAGAGTTTTCATGAGTGGGGGTGGGATTTCTTAATTACAATCCGACTTTTTTAATTATTGGTCTATGCTTCTTAGAGAGAGGGGGAGGTTCAGTCCCACCCCATACTATGGCCTCCTTTGGGTAAAAAAACCATTATGAGTTTATTTTTTTTCTTTATTCACAAAACCCACTAATAATTTTATCTTTTTAGATTTCTCTCGTAAAGAGGAGCCAAGAAACCACAACAAATCAACCGAAAACTAACAAATGCAAAAAAAATTGAATAAGGACAAAACCAAAAAAACCAAAAAACCAGTTTTTTCAATTCACCCAAAGGAGGCCTATATATGAGTTCAACTTCAACCCATTTTGAACCCAAGTAAATCCAACTAAATATGGGCAAATATGGGTTCACCTATTTACAACGCACATTATAATATGGGTAGGTTGGGTTGGGTTTTAAGTGGGTAGATTTGGGTGGGTTCATGGGTTGGATTGAAAATTGTCACCTCTATCAGCCAAGGTCGTTATTGCCCGCAAACGTGGTAATAGCTTCCCTATGGTCACTGACCGGTGCTTCTCCGCCACCAAGAGCCTTCGTAGATGGTCTACGTTTAAGAATCGAACCTTAGTACTTCACCTTTAAGATTCCAAATAAAGTCCACATTTTCACAGCAGGGTTCAACAATCTAGGTTTCAACGATCTTTGTCATTGAACTAGGGAAGTAGGGTTCAATGATCTAGGTTTCAACGATCTTCACAATCGTGCACAGATGAAAGAGATTTGGGATGATCCAATCTTAAATAGAGAGAAAGTGCGAGAGAGAGGGCCTTGAGATCAACTCTAAAATGTAAGCACCGAAAAGCTTGAATTTGTGTACAGAAATATGAATCCTCTTCGGTCCATGTTTTGGATTGGGGGAGACAGTCATGATCGAGACTGTCCCATTTGCTGCAATCAATAGTTTGAGTGTGCTTATAAACTTTAACGAGTACGTCAAGTAAGAGTAAACTCTTCTCCGTAAGAGTTTATGAGCAAATCCAAACTATTAAAGATACCAATGGACTGTCCAGATGTAGATTGTCTCCTCCAGTTCAAAACATGGATTAGAGAGGATGCAGGTCTTTTGTGTACATATTTTACTCTTCCACGAAAACTTGGCCTTTAATTTTCTAATTTTTTTTTGTTTTTTCTTTCTTTCTTGTGATGCAATTGTAATTTTTTTGCGACCTTTCGTTGATGTGTACTGATATTAATTTCATATTCGGCCCTCAAACAAATATTAGTTTTCAGTAAATAATCCTAATAAATTTGACCAATTCACCTGTTTCTAATTTGTAAACATTTTGACAAATTGCCATTCTCTTCCTTCCATGGATGGGTACCAATGTTACTGATCAAAATCTAGTTTCCAACTAATATCAATGCAAGAATGGTTTATATCATCAAATTGTTTTTTACGTTACCAATGTATTTTAGTGGTGTAGTTTATGTGGAACACATCATGTAACCTCCTGCGTCCACCAACCTAAAACAAATTTGAATTAACATGGTTAAATATTTTGTTTCCTGAAGTAATTGTGCATAATTCATCAAATATGCTCATGCATTGTGTATGTCGTGGCTTCTATGATCTCATTTCTCTATGCCTAGTCACATAATTTTTCTGTAGTACTCTTCGCTTTCATTTTTAGGATAAGTTTCTACTACGGCATTTTCGTCAGTAAAAATGTGATTACAAAAATACTAAAAATATAGAAGTACTTTGAAACTCCGCTTTAATCTTTCACCTCATAAATGTTTAGTAATTAAAGACATTTTCAAAAGACTCTTTCACCTTCAGTGGGGATGGCTGAAGGTTCAGAGCCTCGCGTGTCAGCGGAGGTTCTCTTGCAGCTATGTCCACTTGCGGCGGTATTGGGGATGACTGTATGGTGGAGGTTCTCTCAACCATCAGTTGCTAGATTGCGTAAGGCATTTTCTGGATTTCATTTTCCCTGGATTGTAAGCATGCCCTTGTTTTGGATAACATCTGCTCTTCAACTAACCCCTGATAGGATTCATTGTCTCGTTTTTTATGTGTCGGATTTGCTTTGGTAGGTGTGTCTGTGAGCCGGTGACTCTGTTAGCCTTTTGCCGTTCTTATTTCAATTGTTAGCAGTTTTGGTTTCATTCCTATCTTTTGATATAATCAGTGCCGGATGACGTTATGATATAATATAATGACTTTTTGTTTTCCAAAAAAAAAAAAAACCCTTCAGGCTCTATGCATACGTACCCGGTGCTCCAATGATTATTGAACTTAACAAGGTACAAACGTGACACGTCGCGACAAGTAGTGACCATGGATTCGTAAAACAGCAGCGTAGCACACCCCATTCGTTTTCACATTCATATGCTAAGTTGCTAACCACAAAACCGCCAATAAGCAATCAGCCAATAACATCTCGCTCTTCTTCCACCTCCCAAAACATGTCTTCTCTAAAAGGCATCACTGCCCGTATCTTCTCTCCACCCGCCAAACCCACCACAGAACCAAAGAAACCCAGTTCATTTTCTACCGCTCTTTGTCTCTCCTCTTCCCAAATCTTCACCAAGAATTCAACTCTTTCCACCAGAAAGAGACCCAATTTTGTGTTTTACTCGGTCACAGAGGACAGGGAAGTGGTTACTGTGGAGGATAGGGCTTTAGAGGAACAAAATGAAGAACCCAATGGTGGGATTGGTCAAGAATTGGAAGGAGAGACTCGTATGCCTAGGTTTGGGTCTGAAGATTATGAAAAGTTTGTGGGTAGGGCGATTAATGCTACTATTGTTCTCGGTTTTGGTACTTATGCCATCACCAATTTTCTCACAATTGATCATGATTATTGGCAAGTAAGTTGACTCATAAGTCTTAGATAAAAGGTTTTCTATGTATGCATATATGGGCTCTTTCCATAATGATCCCTCAATTTGTAGTAAAACTTTTCTTCACTGAAGTTGCAGTTTCATTATTGTATATTGTTTTTTGCTTATCTGACTGGTTATTCTTTTTTGTTTCACTTTGGTGTATATATATTGTCGCGAAAATGAAATCAATCATCTAACAAAATAGTACCTGGTATGAAGTTGCCTCCTAGCCGAGTCGGTCGGTAATAGGCACTTCATTTTCAAGGTTCTAAAACTTGCTAGGCGCTCCCACGGTGTCTGGGCACCTTCTAGCTTCCCGGGCCGAGTACTCGGTGCCTAGTTGGGCAACTAGTCGGTCGACTAGCGGGCTAGTCTGCGAGAGCCTTCTAGGCTCTAGCGCCTAGGCGGCAAGTACTTGGCCTTCTGGACCTTCTTTTAGAACACTGCATTTTTTTAAACCCCTCCGTGCTTCCTTTCCCCTTGGATTGAATAGATTAGGAATTTTTTGGATAAAGCAAAATAGTACTGGGTATCAACCAAAAGCTAGCAAAAGCGAAACGGGCCACAACAAACCAGACTAGTGGGAGAATATCATTTGGAATGAAAGACAGATGACTTGGAATGAAAAATCACTGAGCTAAACCACTAACACTAATAGAGCAAAGACGGCTACACTCAAGAGGAGGTATGCAGAGTCTAGATAAGTACATTCCAAATTGGAAGTTTTCGATGGAATGATCCCCTGATTCCCAAGACCTCAGCTCTAATCTGATATTATGATTTTCAATTTAGCATCTCCAACGGCATGTATAATCCTTTGCTGCCCTTTTTTTTTCCAGTCTAGTTATCGACATAGAGTTTGGGCACACGCAAGGCCGGTTTCAAGAACTACTTCTCCAAGTGACGCGATGTTAAAAAAATAGTGTATCAAAAAGAAATAAAATCATACCTTGATTAGATCTGAACTCTGAAGGATACCAAATGGGAAGAAACAGTAATCTTCTCTTTTTTCCCGACTCTTTCAGAGGGAAACCAATAATCTTTTCTCTCTCTATAGGGATGAAGGATAAAAATGGAAGAAGATTGAATTGTGGAGAAATTTTTTGGAACGGTGTTGAACGTGGAGAATCGGGGTAGTTTTTGTTTTTTCCTTTTTACTACTTTGACCTCCCGCCTCTGAATAATGTTGATAGCGGCATTAGTATGAAGAAGACTGTAAAAAATTAATTCTTGAGAGAGAAAAATGGAAAACACTTTTGTGACACCGCTTCATTTTTTAGTCCACACCAAATGGGTAGCCCCTTTATAGATTAGAATGGATGTCATTTATGAAATATGAAAATTCACTCAACTGAGTAAGTCCTGTGTCAGTTTGGGGTTCAGTAGTTTGCCTTGGACGAGATCTAGAACTGTTCTGCAGGGACTTTTGGTTTTGGTAAATCTTATCCAAATATATATCTCAAGGTTCACATTGATCCACTTTACCTACAAAATGTCAGCGTTTTAGATACTGCCCACAAGTTCCTCAACATGCTGGCTTTATTCCAGTCCTGTAAGTGATAAATCCAAGACCACCCTCCTTCATAGGGGCACAAACATATCTTCCCCATTCCACCTTTGCACCAGTATGTTTTGGCCAAAAGGAGGGATCTCATCTAACTTTAAATTTCCTTGTGCAATTTTATGACGCATAACAACTACGAAATTCCAAAGCACTTGAAAACTAAACAGCACCGACTGGATTAATTAAGCTCATCCCCTCATAAGTCTAATTTTGTTTTCCAATTCTGAATTCATTGAAGCAGCTTCGTCTGTTAAGGTAAACAGTCCTCAGCTTTTAGACTGGATGAATCTAAAGGATCACCAAGATACTTCACTGGAAGCTTACATTCATGAATGGTTAAAATCTGACTCAGTGCTGCTTCGGTTAGGTCATCCATCCCAGCAAAAAATCACAACATTTTTATTGAAGTGTCATTTCAAACAGAAAATGTGAAAGATCTTCTTTAACACCTCATTTATCAACTGGAAGGACTCCTATCGCTCGCATAACAAAAACAGATTGTTTGCAAATGCCAACTGAGATAAATTCAAAGCTTGGCATTTTGGGTGGTATGAAAACACTCCTTGGTCAATCTTTTTTGGGAAAAGAGTAGCAAAACCTTCCATAACAAACCAAATGAAGGAGGGATAAATGAGATCACCCTGCCTTAGCCCCCTTTAACCTTGGAAGTAGCCTTTAGCTCCAATGACCTAGGAAGCATTGACACTTCTAGAGGTCGTTGTGTCCACGCATCAGACATGGGGACATGGGGATACGCGTGTCCCACGCGGGGACACGTATTGGACACACCACGTGGCATGTCCCTTAAATTAAATTATTTTTTGGAGGGGACACTCGGGGGACACGGCATGGATAGGTGTGTCCCACAAATATACTCACTCTCTCGCTGTGTACATGTGTATAGATTTCTTTTGTGGGTGTATATCTTACATATTTGTGTGTGTACCAGTGTATATATCAGTATATGACAGTGTAGATATCAAAAGAGAAGTGTATACATTTATGTATATAAACTGTGGGAGATTTTCTTATCCACACTCCCGGATTTAAGGAAAAAATGGAGTTTTTTTGTGTTGCAAATTTTTTTTGGAAAATCCGATCCGTCCAATGTGTTCAGAAGGTGTTTTCAAGGGTCCACGCGGAAAATCTTCAAAAAAAATACCGGGAAGGGCTTGATCAAGCAGTTTTTCGCAAAAATTGTATTTATATATTTTTGCGAAAACTGCTTGGATCAAGCCCTTCCCGATGTTTTTTTTTGAAGATTTTCCGCGAGGACCCTTGAAAACACCTTCTGAACACATTGGACGGATCGGATCGTCAAAAAAAAATTTGTATAAAAAGTCCGGAAATCAAAAGTCCGGATTAGAAGCTTAACCTATAAACTGTTACTACATACATATATGATTTATTTACATACAATTAATTAATTAATTAATTATTTTTGCCGTGTTCCCCACTGTGTCCATTTTTTAAAATTCACGTGTCCCGTGTCTGTATTCTCGTCCTTGTCGGTGTCCGTGCTACATAGCCAATGACAATAATATTTAGTAAATCCAACTTCAGTTCTCCCGTTCATATTTTCAGGAGTTAAGATTATGAAGTGGGATACGCCATTGCGATATCTTACTTATTTTCTTATGTATTTTTCAGGGATGGACCCTCTATGAGGTATTGAGATATGCACCTGTACACAATTGGGTTGCCTATGAAGAAGCTCTTAAATCAAACCCGGTATTAGCGAAAATGGTGATTAGTGGAGTTGTCTACTCAATAGGAGATTGGATTGCACAAGTATGTGTTTCCTAAATATAATTCTTGATTGTTATGATACACCTCAAGTTTCCATTTTGAGTTTTAGTCATATGCTAATTAATCTGCAGTGTTACGAAGGGAAACCACTTTTTGAATTTGATCGGACACGCACGTTTAGATCGGGCCTTGTTGGGTTCTTGCTTCATGGATCCCTTTCTCATTATTATTACCAATTCTGTGAGGTGATCATTGTAGTTATTGTTTGTTCCAGCCAATTAATTTCTTGAAGATAATGCTGAAATCAATTACTTTTGCTTTCAGGCTCTTTTTCCTTCTGATGATTGGTGGATAGTTCCTGCAAAAGTGGCATTTGATCAAACTGCATGGGCGGCACTTTGGAACAGCATCTATTTTGTTGTTTTGGGTTTCTTGCGCCTGGAATCCCCAGATAATACTTTTAAAGAACTGAAGGCGACTTTTTGGCCCATGCTGACTGTAAGAAACTCTTATGGTTTCTGTTTGTGTGATTTTGAGTGTTTCCTAGTCACTCTTGATAACCAGCATGCTTACCACATGTAAGAGCAATTTGTTTACATGCTTCCTGCCTAAAGCGCCTAATTTTACAGTTTGGCCTGCTGATCTAAGTTGTGTTTTTAATCAAACCTGAGAAATGTGTTCGGTTCGATTTAGAAAGAAAGCGCGCTCATTATGTAGTGTGACTCAAGGAGAACTTAATTTTCGAAACATGAAGGACTTCATATTTCTGGTTTGAAATTTGAGCCAGGGCAAAGTGCAGTAAAATTAGTACTCATTCTGAATGAACTAGACCAACTAGGGTGCTACAACAGATGGATCAAAAGATGGAAGTTAGAAAGTTGGAGTTACTCAAATTAGTAGTTATGAAACTCGGTGGAAAATGTCAGTTGTTTCGTCTGATTGTTCTTATGCCATCTCTGGTGTGAGGTGAAAACTGGCCACTTTTGGTGCATGCTTGATAACTTCACCATCACTTTGGAAGTCTCCAACAGTTAATTATTGGATCTCACTATAAATTTCTGAAGGTTTAAAATCTATCAATACGTAAAGAAAATTAGGATCTGAATCATCTGATATATACAGCAGTTCCGCAGTTTTAGTTTTCAATAGATTCTGGACAAACAACAAATTTTTGTGATAGGGAAAACTACTCTCATTGTAATTTTCTTGACAGGCAGGGTGGAAGCTTTGGCCTTTTGCTCATTTGATTACCTATGGTGTGGTCCCCGTGGAGCAAAGGCTACTTTGGGTGGACTGTGTGGAGCTCATCTGGGTTACGATACTATCAACGTGAGTTGTTTATCAACCAGTTCTGATATGTTGAAGAACAAGACATCAGCTTATATATGCCTTACGCTCTGAATTGTCTGTTTAGTCTAAGAGGATAATTAGAACTCAAGAAAACAATGGAATCTTCTCAGCAATCGGTATTTTCTCTTAGATACTTTAATTTTCAATACTTTCACATAATCCAGAGACCACAAGAGTGTTGGTGAAGTTGCAGAATCATGCAGGTTCTTTACATATCAGCATAAAGCTCAACTGAATAACCGTATATCCCTTTTGTTCGGTTGATGGTTCGTACTATTATACAACAATGTGGTGAATTAGTTCCGGCCTACTGTAGAAATCTGACTCATGTTTGGTTACTTGCCGTTGACAATAAGATGTTAAGCTATATTATCTATCAAGATGACTGCCAGTTGTTAGCTCGAGTCCATCAATAAGACTGGAAATATCATAGGTGGGTAACACTGAAAATCCCTTTTGCAGTTATTCAAATGAGAAATCAGAAACTCGAATATCAGAGTCATCAACGGAAGCAAAGCCTGGTTCCTCAAGCAATTCCCTCAAGGTATGATGTAAGCTAAGTACTGCATTCAGTGGGTAGTATAGAAATGAAAGATGTCCCACACTACTGTGAGAAATGATTTTCAGTTAGTGCTTCCTTGGCAAACCGTTTTTAGCCTCTCAAAACTCAGTCTCTATGCTGACCAAAACTTTCATAGTTCTTACGTGTTGCATCTTGAAACACTGAAGTGGTTCTTTTTGTGTGGTTGCTGGTTTGCAGGAGTGATTATGTAAATGATTTGCAAGTACCAATAAGTGAGGCACTATAGTTTCCATTGTTTCAAGATGAAGATGTTGTTATACAAAGAACATGCCCGTAATTGGTGATCTTCCCCTGCAGGAACTTCTGTAGGTTATGGAATCAAATACCTACTAGTATATTTTAGGAAGAAGCTTGTTATAATGCAGCAATACGTCGTGTAATCTTCCTTCTTTTCTTTTTTCACATGTAGTATTGGTTCATGAGATACTGATGTGATTTACAGATTCTGTCGTGTATTTTGCATTAGCTAGATGTTCAGGTTCGTCTAATTGATCAACAGGTATTGCGTTACAAGTTCTAGATGGCCAAATCTGTTCTTGCTTTTGCAGCCTTTATTTTCTCCTTGGTTACTCAAGTAGAATTATCAGAAGACTCTTGGAATTTTCTGCAACTGAAAAGGGTTTTATGATCTGCTGAGTTTAAATTTTCCTCTGGGTCCAGATCCTCTCCTCTTCATTTTTAAGGAGGGAGGACCGTCCAATTTCTCGATTTTTGGACCCATTCCTGCCCCGATAATCGAAGCCCTTCATTTAGTAGAGCTTGTCGAGTACTTCAAGCATGCAAAAATTAGTGTTCGCGGGAGTGTCTGCCTCCCTGGAGACTTGTTTCATTGCGGCAATGTGCCAGTAAATAATTTTTTTGGTTTATTTTCTCTTGTAAATAATTTTGTTTATCAAATGGTAGGAGAATTAACTACATATATTATGAGAATCCAAGAATGGGATACTAGATCAATTAGGTGAGGGTACGAAATTCCACGAAGAAGAAATACTAATCAATTTTAAAAATAGTTACAACCGTTTAGTTTTTTTTTCCGCCTAAACATTATTTATATAATTAAATGAAAATTGTAGTAATTCCCTGTTTTTTTCGACGAGGATAGCAAATAATTAGTCAATTTTTTTTTTTTTAAGTGATCTAACGGCCAGAAGTTCCTCACAGAGGAAATCCGGCACAGGTGATCCCACCACGACAATATGGACGGAATTGGGGGGCCTGTAGTGAGTGAGCTCACTACATGCGCGTGTAGTGAGCTTTCTTGGCCGTCTGATCCGAGATCAACGGTCCGGATAAATTGGAGTTAAAATTAATGTAAAAGTGCTTTTTAAAGTGTAAAACGATCCGAACCGTTGATCTCTGATCGGATGGCCGAGAGAGCTCACTACACGTATGTAGTGAGCTCACTCACTACAGAGCCCCCGGTTCCCAATATGGACACCATGAATCCATGATCCTCTGTTGGCCCCTCACATGCTATGCACGTGATTTCGTAACTGCAACAAACGACCGACCTTCGGTCTGCGGGGAGACAGAGAGATTAGCGTTGTTGTTGAGAGAGAGAGAGAGAGAGAGAGAGAGAGAGAGTCATAGCGCAATTGTCTGCTCTGAAACCCTAGATCTTGATTCCGAAAATTCAATAACGATTGATTAGGAAATGGCGAAGCTTGAACCTTTGGAGGAACCGATTCATAAGAAGCAGCAGCAGCAACCGAAGAAGAAGCAGAAGAATTTGACGAGGAATCATGGTTCGACCAAGTTCTTCGTGTTCCTAGACTACCTCTTCCTACTCATATTTGTCGGTTTCCTCAGCTTCATCATCTTCAAGATGGTCGGCATTTGACTTTTTGTTTGAGGTGATTGCGTCCACCACCCTCTTCTTGTTCCTGTGTTAATTTGTGTTTATTGTAATACCCAATTTGCGTGATGAGGCTAATTTGAAAGCCGTTTATGTCAATTGCTGAGAAATGTTTTCGAACTCTTTGTGCCCAAAATTCGTTATTAAATATGAAGGGTTATGATTAAGCATCTATTATTGTACGTGATAAGAATTATGGTTAATAATTGCCTTATATTGGTCAAATTAGCCCTAAACCATGTGGACGAGGAGAGTTCTTATGACTTTTATTGTGTTGGATCCCATTAGTTGATAAAAATGCTTAATGTGGTTTATAACTGTTGCTATTTTACTAGTTGAATTTTATCATGAAGTGTCATGAGGTAATATAGAGTTGTAATTACCTATCAAATGGGCATGGACTTTCTATATTGGAACGTGGTGCAATCTGTGTTAGTAGTTTACTAGTTTGTATTGGCAGGAGTCGAAAGATTGGAATCCTTCACTTGTCCAATTTCTTGATATGATTGAACTTTTTGATACACATGGAAGTGAATGGGCTCTTTTGATTTGGGCCTCCTTTTGTATATAGGCGTCATTCCCTTATTGCCACCCGTATATACAAGTGTTCGTACAAAAAAATGCACAAAACACTGGAACTTGGTGCAGTGAGGAAAACCCAAGTATTCTTGATGTAACTTGGTCATAAAATAAGTACTTGAAGTAACTCAGAGCATTTGATTCTTTACTAAGGGAAAGTTTGGTTCTTTTGCCTTTCTGGGTGTGCGCGCGCGTGCACAACTGAGTTTAATATGAATAAGATAGGGGAAAGTAGTTTGAGGTCATTTGGCCATGATCAATACACCATTAATGGATGTTGAATTTTTTTTAGATTCGGTTGAAGATTGCAAGGAAATAGAAGTCCAAAAAGAACATGCTTCGAAGCCATAGGAAACACTTGATGGGGATGCATTTAAGTTCGAAATGCGACCCTACAACTGAGGAGAGGGATTCATATAAGTGAAGGATTTCCTTGGGTTGAGCTGTGCATGTCTATGAGCTCCATCAAATGCTTACAGAGAAAGTATCGTGTTGTCTAGACTTCAGAGAAGGAGATGTTACCTTTCTAGCAACTGCGCAAGCTGTAGTTAATGGTGATTCTTTGTATAGAGAGGAGATATTCCCATATTACTATCATCATCTATTATTTGCTAAAATTGGGTCAATAAACCTGTTTGATTTCATCTTCCAGTGATTTCTTGGCTGCATGACAGTTCATATCTATCTTTTTGCACTCATTTTGGTGGATTCTATTAAATGGGAACTTTTTTTGTTTGGATTTCTAGATTCACCCTAGATATTAACTTTGATGTTAAAGCCTGTTGGGCGATCATTATTGTTTATCTTCTAGGATATTGTTAGGGAATTTCTTTTGAGCATGCTTTTCTTGTTTTGGTAAATTCAAGTAAATCTGGAACTGATTTCTTGCTTTGTTTTTGGTAATGAATATTGAAACTGGGTTCTAGAGCACCAATTGCACTCACTTTAGTTGTCGCCATAGCTGTTTAAGTACTGCATGATACGAGATCCATGGGGGTTAATATGTTTCCTAGTTGTAGTAGACCTTATATTCCTTCATTTTAAATTAGTTAAAGGTTTTTCTAACTTCATGTTAACCTGTCACATTGCATATTTGTGTAATGAATATTCTGCAATCATTTCCTTTCTCTGTCTTTGCTGAAAAACAAATTTTAGAAGTTTGTTTCGGATGAAGTATAAATCTGTGCTTTAGAAAGTGGAGATATAGGCTTTCCTTTTCTGATTACTCGTGTACTTTTCATGACTCGGTTGTTGCACTGCGTCTAGTTGGTCCACCCCCACCCCCTTCACTCGAAGAAGAAATTATCTAAAACAGCCTGGCCCTGAGATTTTCGTGGCCCCAGACGATAATATAAACCAGAGCCTTATGTTTTTCTAGAGAAGAAAAAAAATTAAAGAACCAACATTTATTTTAAATGATAATTACCGTGTTCCATATTTTGTCTTTTTTGTAATTCGTGTCTTCATGATAATAAAAATAGTTTTCGGTCATAATTGTCTATTCTTATTGCAAGAATTAGAAAATCAATTGAAATGGGCAAACTAATGCGAACATTTTATGTATACGCACGTAGTGTTTTATTTATTTTTTTCCCTAATTACGACACCGGCAATTTTTTTTTAAAAAGTCGACAAATGATAAGAATGTAGTGGAAGCATATGTTCACACAATTGAAGGAAGAGGGAAAAACAAAAGCAAACTACTTCGTTTAGTCGTTGCACTGACTCATATATGGTAAAAAAGGGTTAAAAAAAAAAAAGAAAAAGAAAAAGAAGAGAAGGTAGAAACTGACTCATGGTAAGGAAAAAAAAAAGAAAGAGAAGGAAGAAAAGGAAAACTGACTATGGTAAGAAAAAAGAAAAGGGAAGAGAAGGTAGAAAAGGAAAAAAATGGGGCATTTACTAGGAAACATGCAAGCCTTTCCACTATGCCAAATGCTTCTCTATTTCTTGTAGTGCAACATTATATATTTATTACTTGTAATAAACATATATATACCTAATTGGGGCCCTAAAAATGGGCTATTTTTTGTGGCCCCAGACTTGGGCCTACCCAGCCTGCCCTCAGGGCCGGCCCTGTATCTGAAGGTAGTTTGTGTTATAATTGCTAACTTTATTACAATTACGAAAGTTAATTAAAAGAGCTACAGTCGTAGCAGCAATTTGTCGCTGATAGTTATCTTGTTCGGAGCTCCATGTGATGGCTTATGCCATTTACGAATTAGATCTTGATCTGGCCGTATTGTTGATTTCTCACTGCCCGTCAATACAATTCGTGCCATTCTAATCTCTCTTACAAGAAATGAGTAGAATCCATGGTGAATCTGAACCTGTTATATCTTGAATTCTCTACCAAAATCACCCACAAAAAGAAGTAAAGCACGCTACATAAACAGACACTTTACCTGACAAAAGGTGATAGCTTGAGAGACAATGTTTCATGAAAACCTCAGCAATCTCTGTCAAATAGTGACTCAAAAACCATGGTCCTGTTGGTAAGGTAATATATTCTGTCATGGCATTATCTCCACCCTTCATCAAATCTATTTGAACACAAAGCCTTGACAAAGTAAAATGGAGAAAAATATTTGACGGAAAACCCCATTGATTGAAGCTTATTTCTTCTATTTTGTTTGGTTCTATTTAGTTTGAACTTTGGTATGCATGATTTAGCTTTTCTAATGTTACTTAGTGGCTTATTTATTATCATCAACAATTGTTGTATTTGTCCTTCTGAATAATTAAAAGAAAATAACCAGTGTCAAACAAGCACACATCCACCGTCCCTTTTGTCGTTTAGGTAGAGGTATGTGGAGCAGATTTTTATACCTCTACATGGGATGCCGTGATTAACCGTCCATGTTGTTCTTTGTTCCTTAGATGAATCTTTAGTGTGATTTAGGACTTGAATCAATTAGAGGGTAGCTCAAATGATTTAAGTGATCTGGTGGTTGCTGATGGAGACAGTTCTTAGCATCTTTAATTTTTTTAAGTTTCAGAAATTTTTTATTTTGAGAGCAATGGATTTTTCTGAATTAAATCCCAGGTTAGACATTGATGGCACGGAAAATGACTTTAAGGAGGTGAGACTACTTTTATCAGGCAACCTTATTATTGTTAATCTTGTTGTTGGTGGCTTGGTGCTGAGCTGATGCTGATGGAGACACTAGATCGCATATATTGTTAGTTCAAATCAAATAGAGGGGTGTTATTTGGATGTTGATGGAATTAGAAAATGACTTTTAGTAAGGCAGTTTTTTAGCTGAGCTTATTGTCAATAAATGAGTGAACAATGATTTTTAGGATTTGAGATAAGGTTCATTAAAATGGCTCATCAATACACTTTAATTAATCATATTTGACATGATGCCACTTTGTATCCTTGGGTTGGCTCCACAAATATCTGAACTAGTGGTTGTGTTATCTGGAAGCTCAGTGGTAGGTGGTCCAGTTATTGGCTGCATTCATTCTGTACTATGGTTGAATTTATTTAGTTTTCAAGTATATTAGCAGGCTTTTAAGTCCTTGAAATTAGGACATCCAAGCTGTCTTATTCTGCTTGTCCATTTGAAGTTATGACACTGTTTGGTGGTTGTGGGAGTGGGAGTGGGAGTAGGAGGTAGTTGGCTAAAATCTATTCCTTGAGAGCTTAGAACAGGATCACAGCTACAGCTTTTAGCCTTGGTACATGGTTAGATAAAACCTGCTTCCTTTTATTTTTTTCCCCCTGATCAAGGAAATTTTTTGGGTTCCGGCCGGCCACCACGTGTCTGTGCCCGAGTACCCAATCCGACAGTCCAAAACACTTTTGGATGGCCCAGATTTATTCTCTCTCTCTCTTTTAAATTCGGACTGTCCAAAAGTGTTTTGGACGGCCGAGATGGGTGCTCGGGCATGGACACGTGGTGCCTGCCAGGCACCCAAAAGTTGCTCTGATTAAGTTATATTCATACTCTATCAAGCAAGAGTTAACTGCATGAATTATCTGTGTGATCATTGATGAGTGAATGACCATAACTCTACCAACTCTACTTATTATTGGAGTGGTTGATTGTGACCTTAAATGCACCGACTATGTGATTTTTTTCAATTACTTACTACAACATAGATACTTGGTGTTTCTTTGCCAAAGCATCTGTGGACGCACAAACAAAGATATTAAGATTTTTAGTAATATTCCGTAACTGGTGCATCTTCGGTAATGAAGCTCAGTTACTTCCCCCTCTTTAGAGGATTCCTGTTATTATGAGATGTTTTGGAGCACAATTTTAGTGGAAGTTTTGAGTATTGAAGTCCTGAGGATTGGAACATAATTGTGTATCATTTTGTACTAATTTTATGGCTTTTACAACAATGATAATTAATGGTAATATTCTCACTTTGCCCACAGGATGAAGGTTTGACATGCTCTGAACCCCGGAATCAGATTGTACTTTGCAAAGGATTTTCAGGCAGCAGCTTGGTCATCTTAAAGGCATGTAAACTTAGGTCTATACATTTACTCATGCTTCTGAGAAGGCTATGCGTTAGTGACCACAACTACTTTTCTATCGCATTCATTGATGTCAAAATTACTTTGATGTTTCAAGTTGATATCACGTGTTTGTCAATGAAATGATCTCAGAACTTCTCATTTGGCAATTCCAATCCATTGTTCGTGTTTAATCTTGAGATTATGTTCTTTGTTCATCTCAGTAAAATTGTGTTCAATACATGCAAATATATGTATATTTATCTGACTCTTAATTGTCCAATAAGTTTCCAAGAGGACGTTTATTGCACTAGTTTACTGCGACGATATTTGGGAACCAATGTTGTCCTTCTGATGGCCCATAAGTGGTTATCTACCTCGAGGGGTAGCTCGCTTGGTAAAGATCCGAGCTTTGTGTTCAAGGAGTCGCTAGTTTGAGCACTCTCATGGGCCTTAAGAGATTTGCCCGGTCGTTAATTTCAAGGCTCTTAGCTTAGTGTCTCTCAGACCCAATTAGGCTGGCGGGGGATACTAGGCTATTAACAGAAAATACACACTTATCCTTTTAGTGGTTGGAATCTAAGTCACATAATGCACGAGTGTGGGCATGAAAAAGACTTTAGAAAAGATCTCAAATTACTAAAATTCGTGAAAGAGAGATTGGAAAAAAATTGAGTTAAATTTTAGAAAACATCCCTGTTAAAGCATCCAACTCCAAACCAATTGGCAATGATTGGGGAGGCCGCCAATGCTCATATACTAGTTTTTGAGGTGATAATTTACAGATGTGGGACAAATTCCAACACTCCCCCGCATGTGTGACCCCCGATTCGCACGTGGAGAGGTCAACAAAGGATCCGGAACATACGGATCACAACGGAACAAAGTGCAACTATGGCACAAACAAAGAGGAAAAGCCTACCATGTTAAAGCATCCAACTCAAAACCAATGGGCAATGAGTGGAGAGGCGGCCCATACTCATATACTAGTTTTTGAGGTAATAATTAACCGATGTGGGACAAATTCCAACAATTGCAAGAATAAATTTAAAAAACATCCCACATGTGCATTAAATTTTAGAAAACATCCCACATGTGCATTAAATTTTATTTCTTGAAAGAACTCCCAAGTAAAATGTTTTTATCTCAACTATACCGAGAAATATTTTTCTGGGAAAAACTTTGAACCATATATTTTAACATAGGGCTATAAATAAGATGAATCAAGCTTAGAGTGCTTAAGTTTGGCATGAATATTGTTGCCAGCAACACATTTTGTTTAGTCCAGGCTTATGTACTTCGGACCCAAATTATCCAATCTAAATTGAGTTTCTGTTGAAGCCATTGCTAGTCATGCCTGAGTTTTTCAATAATCTTAGAGCACAACTAAACTTACTGGTCAAGCTCACAATATTTGTAGGAGTTTCAAAATGCATTCCAAGTTAGCTCGATAATCTCGAACCAGCTCTTAACGCGTGAACTCGAATTCGAACTTGAATAACTTGGTTCGTCTTGCATTCATAGTTGAGCCTCTCTCTTTCATTCTATGTGGAATGTTCAACTATTTATTATAGCTTTGTTTCGGTTTTCTTGGAAACCCCTTGACAGAATACGAAGTATGATGATGTTCTGTTAAAACTGGTTATGGAAATATTGAGGTTAGAGTTCTAATTTCTGTTGGAATGTAATGTCAAGGACATAGGACTCTAATTGTACATCATCACTGCTGGGAGCAATTTTCCCTTCTTTTATTCCCCTCTTCCCCAAAGGGATGGGGAAGCGGTCCCTAGAACTTGAATCCTTGAATTGATTTTAACTTGCCCAGCTATTGTTCTATCTGGTTAAATGAGAAAAGACTTTTTCTGTTATCCTGGGTTTGTGGGTACGTGTGAACAGAAATGGGGACCCTCTAGGGCTGTAGGGTGGAATCCGAGCCTTCGGGTGTGTTTTAAACGGTTTTGATTTCATCTCGGGACTTTGCAAATCCGAGCCGTCCATTGCCAAGATGAAATCCGAGCCGTTGATTGTTGAGATCAACGGCTCAGATGCGCCCTACAAGGCCGCCCTCCAAGATCCCTGGGTCCCATCTGAAGACCTCCAATTTCAGTTGTACTTGTACTGACCAATTTTTACTAGTTGTTATTATTCCAAACTTCATACTCTGTTTTCCTGTTGAGAATTCATTAAGTAGGGACATGCTGAGTACATTTGTCCTGTTAAATCTTTGTCTAAGCCCAAATATGTGGGATATATGCTCGCTTCACGAACCGGCTGATGTACGCATAGGGAATGTCAGTGTCTATGAATGTAGAGGGAGTTCAGTCATTTACTCACTCTGCATGGGAAGTTGAATATTTCTGAGAAGTGGACACCCACAGATACATAATGTTTATGCAGGTACTACAATAAATACGTTTTGAGGAAAAAATGCATGAGAAAACTGCTTGATTCTTATTCAACAACAAAACCGATACATTCTACGAGCACAAAACATATAGATTCACAATTTGGAATAGCAACCGACTCTATTACACTTGGACATTGAAAAAATAACCACGTACATCGACCATGTTTATTGCTTGGACATTTAATCGAGAGGAATGCTTGGAACTTGGAAGACTAAGGGCGGGCTGGTGCAGGAATGCTGCCACCACTTCCAGGATTCGGGACCTCTACACCGGGGTTAGGGAGTAAAGTATCGTCTCCGCCGGGAACATAGCTGTGGCTTGCCCCACCACCACTACCGGATCCACTGCTGCCACCACCGGTGCTGCCAACGCTACCAGTTGATCCTCCATTGGTGCCCCCACCAATGCTGCCAATGCCACCAGTTGATCCTCCACTGGTTCCGGTGACTGGATTGTAGGTGAATGGGTTGAACTCTTTTCCCTTTTTTGGGATCATAAAACGGCCAATGCCTGGAATAAGGAAACTGCCGTCTCTGTCAATTAAAAACTGAGGCTGTTTCTTGTCTATGTTTTTGGAACTCCTCGGATTTCCCCGGCTGGCAACTGCTTGGCCAGCTAGGGCAAGTAGGATGTTGGAGATGATAAGAATCGTGAGGAGCGATTTAAGGTTGTGAGCCATTCTGTAATGAACTGAAAGGACAGTGAAGATTTAGAAAGGGGAGTGTGAGAAAGAATGTAATACTGGTACTGAGTAGCTTTGTGAAGAAGTAGAAATAGAAGGTGCCTTCTTATAGATTAGGTTTTTCGAGGGTTGGGTGAAGTTTTTGGCGGTGAGTTAAGGTGATGTTTTTTCTTCCATAAGAATGTAGACACTGCAAAGTGCAAACACATGTTCATGCACTGCATACGTAGAGAGAGAGAGAGAGAGAGAGAGAGAGAGAGAGAGAGAGAGAGAGAGAGAGAGAGAGAGTTGCGTGGAAGCCGGGCTGGAATAGTAGGTGTTGGACTTCATTGAAACTATCTGCTCTTCCGGCTAATAAATGACAGTAGACATATTACTTGGGAGACATCTTTTAGTATCGAGCGGGTACCACGTGGTGTCTGTAGCGCCCCATCACAGCCGTCAATCTCAACAATCGATGGTCCGGATTTTAAATAAACTCTTCTAGATAAGAGTTTATTTAAAATCCGGACTGTCCAACACATTTTTGGATGGCCGAGATGCGCGCCGGATACCGCCACGTGGTACCGGCTAGGCACTAAAAAATTTCTCATTTCTTAGAGAAGCATAAAATATAGGTCATCATTTCGGATTTTTTTCTTGTGTTAATGAGGTTCATACTTCGTTCAGCATCTTTTTAAATTATTCATTTGAGAGTATTGTTGTTTGTAATCTCACTGTAAATTTTACTTTTGACATTCTTTTTTTTTTTTTGGCCATTTGGCTTCTGACTATGAATTTGAAAATGTTTACATTTTTTTTACTCCAGTTTTAGTAATTATGTCCTCCTTTGAGTTAAATAATTAATGTTTTGGAATGAAAACATGTTTCCAAAGAAGAAAATAATTTTTGTCGTTAACTTAAACGGACTTAAATTATCCATATTTTATCCAATTTTGATCCACATATTCTTTACTTTTTGGAGTCTTTTGTCATAATGAGTAAACCATAAGAAAGAAAATCCCCCCTGCTAGCAACTCAAAGCAGCAATTCCTTAACGAACTTGAAGATAATAACTGAAAACAGATATGAAAAGTGAAGATAAGTTAAACACCTGCTCAATATCCTTCTCTTTTTATTTCATATTCTATATTCTAAAGCGAGTTTCTCTTTTTTAGCTAAAAGCCCTAAAACTTTTAAGGGTCTTGCTAATGTGTGCCTAATGAAAACTCACCTAAAAGCAAAAAAACACAGACGGCAATACACTTTTTACACTTTTCAATACATTTCACATATCCCTTATACACTTTTCACACATTTCAATATATTTTTTCAACCTTAACGTGTGCCTATGAAGCACATGTTAATATTTTCCAACTTTTAAAGTACTAAAACTCCTAAAAGTATTGATGTATGTGAAGAGAATGACTCCATAAATTAGTGTTTAGGAGTTTTAGGAATTTTAGAAAATGGAAAACTCACCCTAAAAGCTGAAATCACCCTAAAAGCTGAAAAATTACACTTAATTTCGTAGGGGGACTAACTTTACGGGATGGAAGGAGTACTACAATGCTCCTACTTTTTTATTCTGAAAATAGGAAAATAAAAAATAAAAAAAGGGATGAAAGCTTTTTCACATCCTATGATGGGTTACATGGGTCCAAGCCAGCCAAGCCGTCAGCTGAACATGTGGACAGAGACTGGATACAGAAAGAAAAATTTTGATTTCACGTTTGCAAAGGACATGCAAAACTTTCGTCCACCCTCTCCCTCTTTATATATTGTAATGGATTCCTTCCTCTTATTCCCTATTTTCTTTCCTATAAAGTTCTTTCATTCGAATCATTCTGACATTTGTCTCCATATCATATTGCCCTATTTCGTTATGTTAACTCTTCTATCTATAAGACTATAAGCACACACAAATCAAGTATGATTTATAGCATAGAAATTCTTCCCAAACAACGTATTAAGACCCCATTCTGAGTTCAAAAGGGATTCGAATTGTTATTTTTGTTTAGCTCATCGAGGGTCACATACTGAAATATCACACTGATCAATTTCGGTATCCAAGTTACTAGAAAAAAATTCCTCCATGTTTGTTTAGTCCCTTGCCATGTCTACTGGTATTGAATTAGATCCATCATCGGCCCAAAAATTCTCAACTGCGCAGCGTGCAGTTTCCCCTTTAGCTGCTCATAACCCGTCTCCATCTATATAAAACTAGTCCATAAAAACTCAAGGCTTTAAATTTTGAAGTAATAACATAAGTACATAACCCCATCAGTCACAACAAATCACTAACATCTACTGCAAAACAGGATGAAAACAGTTCAATGGACAGCTCTCTAAACTAGAGAATGACAAAAGCAAAACTTAAAGTAGACATAAAAGTTTTCAAGCTAATTGATCACGCCTCTATGTTTATAATGGAATACAAAGTGAGGAACGATAAAGAGGAAATAACATAAGAACACATGGTTCGGGTTAAAAGCCTTCCTTTAACCAGCAACAACAATTAAGAAAGCTAAAAAAGAAAAAGGAGAAAACAATGAGTCCACTGTATCCCGTATCTCTTCTTGCAAAAACCCAAGAACCAAGTACCCTTTAACATGGGAAAATCTATAAGTATGAATCTGGTCTAACATGCCGAAAAACAATTAACAGGTAGGCCAATTTAGTCTGGTCATGCAGGTAGCAACCCAATTGCAGTCATAATTTGGGTTGCATTCGCGAAACACTTATGCCCTCTGCCATAAGGTTAGTGCAATAAAATCACAATGCAACAAATAGTAGTACCATAAGTCAAAAGATTTTATTGAAAAAGCATCAAGGGTACCACCCATGTACAAAAATAATAGAAGTTGCTGACAATAAAACAAAAAAATTTCCAAATTGCCAATAAACTTCTGCTCCTGTTACATGAATTATAATGCTTATTATCATCAAACCAGAATACAATTACTTCTATTCTTAGTCACAACTTTATACTATATCTTCATGAGGTAGTTCAGGGAAAAAACAAACTCTAACACTCTTATAAGTCAGCCATTTAAACTAGATTTGGGGAGGCTCGAAGTTTAGGAGGGCATTTGGAATTCGAGGTTTCAGTTTGTTCGGGCTTGGATTTATGGGGGCAACCAGTGAATTTGGGAAAGATCATGGCCACTTTCTTGAGTGAGTAATTGAAAGTTTTCATGAGGGATAAATAAAGAGGCAAGTAAGACACCGCGAAGATGGAGACAGGGAGGAATGAAGCAGTGTAGAGGGCAACTTTCGTCCACTCCCCCCGGCTGTGTATCATGAGGACTACTGTCGCAGCAAATGCAAACATCATCATCGTCACCGATAAGATCAGAAACGTAATACCTAGCATTAGCATTTGTGGAAGAGACTGCTTGAAATCGTCTAAGCGGAACGAGGATGTGTGAATTCGAAGGAATATAATCACCGAAGTCAGAGCAAATGTAAGGGAAAGGACATCGGCCATGGTGAAAACAACAAATAAAGGTCGGTCCAGGAGGATTGGGAAACCGGTACTTTGGTTGGGACCTCCCGGTATTGTGTAGGCTGCAGCAAATGCGACAGTGGCAATGAGCACCGCCACAATAGAGCAGTTCTCCGCTGTACGTTTGAGCCAATCGTTGGCCCTTTCGCGCAGAGGTTCATTCGTCTCCTCAAACAGCTGTTGAGCAGTCTTCTTCTTCTTGTTGATTGTATCTTCTAAACTGCTAGGGCATATTTCCAACACGCGCTGCATATTAAGCCAACAAAAAGCACCCACCTTAATAAAATCTATTTTCACATAGACAGGACTAGATTGAAGCAAATTTAACTACTTTATTGAGCCTGAATTGTGAAGGCTAGCTCTCACCTCAAACAGGAGCAAGTTCTCTTGCAATTCAAAAGCAGGGCTTCGCACCACGGGTACAATACGATATTTTGGCTCATCTCCAACCATATGAAGAATGGTGTTCAAGTTGTTGTCGACCTTTCGCACCAGCCGACTCATCAAAACCCCCATTTGATCCACAAGTTCAAGAACCTCCATCTGGCGGAACTTTATCGCTACATGCAGAATAGTTCTGCCCAGATAATCAACGTGTTCAACAGCCCAGGGGTGCACTTTGAGTATTTCTTTGACCATCTCCACACAGCCATTCTTGGTCGCCAAAATCAATGGCGTTTCGGGAATTACAGTTCTTGTTACTGTTTTCCGCTTACGCCTTTTCTTCTCACGGGGAGATGAGGAGGATTCGAGGAGGAATCTTGATCTCCATATTTGTGGTGCCGTGGGTCACTCTGGTTTTCCATGGCTTTAGTTGATATCCATGATGTATCCTCCTTTATTAAGAACTTGGCAAGCTTCATGGCCGATTCATATATTTCTCTCTCCTCCCGGATTGTTTCCAAATAAGGCACTCTCCAACACCCAGCTGCTGCAACTTAACACAAGTCTAAATGAGCAATATAGGATCTTTTTTTTGAAATACAGGATCTAATTAGGAATGAATTTGAGATGGATCTGTGATCCAATAAATCCGAGAATCCAAAACATTAGAATCGATTTGGGACTGATGATTGAGAAATCGAATTCAAATCGTATTCGCATGGATATCTATATAGACCTGATTCGAAGGAACCTGTTAATGTGTGGATATCTAGTACACATGGTACTGGCCCTGACTTGTTTTCAAGCACTGGCCTATACTTAAAACAGAAAATATGTATAGAAAAGGAAAAAAAATACGTACATGTATATTACTATGAGTAAAAAATGTAAGCAGATGTACGCTATTTGGGGCCTAGAGTGCTGTCGATATGAATAAATACAGTATGTGTATAAATAATTGAATATCGCTTGAAGTAGGGTTATTGATGTATGTCCTATTACCTTCTTTCTTAGCTGTATCTTCAGTTGCCTCAGCTGAAAAGCATCCAATTCGTATGTAAGAAAAAAATTGTGCAAACGAAATGTGTTGACGAACATTGTTGAATAAGCAAGGTTGCAAATGCATAGTGTAGTAAAATGTCCCATTATACCTTCTGTGCCAGTAGACATTTCTCCAGTTAAGACACCTGAAAAGCAAACAATATGTTTGAGATCTCTGATAACTCATGTACAAGTTATCGAAACTAGAACATGAAAAGGAGTATCGTACAAGAGCACATGAGACGTTTAAGGTATCCCCCGCCAGCTCTCCTTTTGAAAGCCAATGAATTGCATGCGAGAAGCTGAAGAGCAGTCATCCCATTATTGTCTTCTACGGAGACTAATTGTGTATATTTTTTCGCGATCAAAAGGGCCAGATCTGTTCACATTTCACAGTACGACAAGCAAAAAAAAAAACTTATCCAACTAATTTATAATTTGATAACAAAGAAAGATAACATTTCTACTAACCAAAACTTCCGTTGACAACAGCCGTGTGAAGTATAGTGGTCTTGATCGTCCTGTGATAGTAAACCTCGAGATCTGCTTCCAAGTCTCCATGAGCCGTTGTCTGCTTTTGTGTTCTGATTTTTTTGTCGAAAAATTTGAACATATCCATCCTGCCAAATACTACTGATCGGTAAAGAGGTGTAACTCCAAAATTGTTGCACATATTTAACAACTCGGGTGCCTTGTTGAGCATTTCCTCGGCAGCCCCGACAAACTTGTCAGAAGTGGAAGCCTCATGGAGGATGGTGTTTCCGACTTTGTTTTGAATGGTCAATTTGCCAAGTTGATCATCTTTGATCATTTTGAGCAAATCGCGAACCAAGTTAGCTTGTTTACAGGCAATTTACAGGATGTCTTTGACAATGTGGAGGACCATGTCCTGATGAATGGTTACCACATGCAATGGACCATCTGAAAATTCCTGGCATAGTTGAAGCACACTCGCATTGTTTCGATGCATTAGTGCTTTGTATAGTTCCCTACTGGCTTCATCTACTGCAGTTTCAGGTGTGAAACCCATGGGAGAAGGGGGCCTAATGTATTGTTCCCTTTCCTCATCTGCAGCAATTTCAGGTGTGAAAGCCATTGGGTGGGGGGGTTCAAGCTGCACAATTTTAGATCAATGCAACTCTCTCTCTCTCTCTCTCTCTCTCTCTGTGCATGTTCATATCAATTTACAGATTTATATAATTTAGTTTGATCGTGGATTTGGCCTAGCAAGTATCGGATCTTTTAAAAACCATTACAAAAGTGGTCTAAGTTCTTAACTCTGGTACCAAGTTAAGAATTAGTGACAAAGTAATGTACTGTCTACTTTAGTAAAACATAGCTTTGATACTGAAACATGTCTGTGGTGGGCAGTACGACAAGAATCAAGTACCATTCTTAAAACATACGCAACTGCTATCTTTTTACAACTGGGAGAATTTCATGCACTCTGTTAAGATTACTACTGTAACTCTAAAGATTAGCATCCCAAAAAGTTCATGTGATTGAGAGAAAAAAAAGCGAATGCCATTCCCAAAGAACTTTAAATGACAGGATACATTTAAAGTATGAGGACACTGGACACTACAACCAATGAGAAAACAACTTAACTCGATCATTCACCAAAAATCATTCCATTCTGATAAGGATATAAACCTAGATATTCTCTACAAAATTTACAAAACAAATGATAACAAGTTCAATGGACAGCCTTGCAAAAAAAAAAAAAAAATTGAGAAATACACAACAAGAATAATAATCTAGTCCAGCATAGGAACACTCATGGTGCTAAACTACCTAGTCTGTGATGGAATATAGAAAATGAGAAACAATAAACAGAACATAAACAGTTGAAAGGATTCACATGGTTTGAATTAAAATAACGGACTATGTGATCTTATTGAGTCTTTCACCCAAATGATTAAGTGAATAGTTAAAACTTGTGGTTCGGACATGAGAAATTATTGTTTTCTCCTGGAACACTGGTCCCCCATCGGAGCTCTCCATCACACATTTGTTATGGAAATGTGTGGTGGAGAAGGCTTCTGAAACACCATGTCAGGAGCACTGAATAATCACTCTTCAGAGGTGGTGGTCTTTTTTTAGTGACAGAATATGAGGTTCTCATTTTTAAGAATTTTCTCTTTTTTTGAGAAATAGGCAGAAATATCTCATTTTTATTAAGAATTTTCCCTTGAAATTGTGTAAAAGATAGCTATAGACTATTTACGATAGGAGAGTACTTTGATTGTGTAAATTACTTTAGATATTAAAGAAGGGTTTATAGTCTGGTTTCGTTTAGAAAATGACTTTTGTGGATATGACACAAGCATGCATTTAAGTGAGATGTCTTGATCATCACTAATTACAGAAATCTTATATAGGAATGTTTCCACCAAATCAAGGGATGATTCTGTGGACCGAACTGGTATAAATCTTTCAATTAGGAAGAGAAAAATTCTATTTTTGTGACAGATTAATTGCTGGTTGTTGGTGTCTTTAGTTGGGCCTGATCTTTAAGCCGCACCCCACATGCTCATCAATTTCTGTTTCTCCTGGTAAGAACTGGGAAGTAAAAGTTGGGTTTTAAGCATCATAGTAATGGCTCTGTATTTTCTTTGCCATTACCATGCCCTAGATTTTGAATGAGTGGAGCAAGTTAATGAGCAAAGAAATTGAATCGGGGTTCTTGGGATGTCTTATTTTATTTATATCTTCCGGCTTTGACTTGGAGGATGTCTAAACCAGCTTACGTGCATCTCGAGTAATTTTGGAACTCTGAAGTTAACGAATGGGCAAACCTTCTAGTGGCTCTACGGTTTGAATTATATTTGACCTCCATGAGGACACCGACATCATAAAGAATAATCACTTATTGTTTTTTCATGGCCACTGGCCTAACCCTAGGTCCTAGGGTTAGTGGTATTCCAAACTTGAAATCTAGGTTTTTTGGGGGTGTCTGTAGTGAGCAATCACAGTCGTCGGTTTGACAATCAACGGTCCGGATTAAATGAAATTATCCTACATGTAAATTGGTCTAAATTAAATACATTTAATCCAGATAATTGATTACCAAACCGACAGTCGTGATTGATCATTACACTGGCCCTGGTTCCGTTTTTATTTGAGAGTTCAATGAATAGGAATATGTCCAGTGTAGTCCTGTTAAATCATTGTGTGGGAACAAACATACGACGATTATCTCCACTTAAAGCTCCTTTGGATCGCATGATTGGGAGAGAAAAGAAAGGAGAAGAAAGGAAACCGGTTTCTCTCCCATGTTTGGATGACCAAAAGGGTGGGAGAGGAGCGAAATGGTGAGACGGAATCCCTTATCCCCTTTTGCTCATTTCCCGTTTCTCACCAAAAGTGGCGAGATTTGGTGAGAAATGGGACTTAAGTGTGTGGTTTAATTTTCGGGTTCAAACTTTAGGGAATTTAGGCTCTTTCGCCGAGGAGAAGCGGGATCTGTGATCAAATCTTAGTTTCGAGGTCACGGAGACGAAAATGATGATTGGGTTTAGACACTTTGAAAGTGGTTTTTTCTTCCTCCAAACAAGGCGTTTGAAGCTTTGAGAGACACAAAACTCAAGCCCTTTCTTTTCTTTTCTCATCAGTAAGGTGGAGGAGTCCCCTTTCTCCTCATTTCTTCTCTCACCATCCACTTACTGACAGGGAAGGGAATGACAGTGTTTATGGAATAGAGTTGGAGAGTTTAATTCATTCATTTTCTTAGGGATGAAAATTTTCCCATATCCAGTGGATACCCGCCCCACCCCGCCTATATGAAGGCAAGAGTAATCCAGAATTTTTCTCCAATAGTAGCGGGTATGGTAAGATACGAAGAAAATCCGTTTGGGTATGGAGCGGGTATGATTTTGTTATCCCCACCCCTGAATACCCGTACCCACCCCGTACCTGATTATACGTAGTACATATAAATAAGAACATACATATAAATCTTGAGTATAGTTATATATCTAAACAATTACCTTTTTAATTAGCAAATCTTATTGATTACGTACTATCTATCATAATAGACTACTTAATATTTAAAGAATATAAATTGAGATTCTATTTCTAAATACAAATATTAATTTATTTTCATTTTTGAGTTCTTTATTTATTTATTTTTTTGGATATGGGTACGTATATTCGGGGAAACCCGATCCCCATCGGGAGGTGAGTTTGGTTCTTTATGTTATATCCCCAATGGGGATGGGGGCGGGGATAGTGAAAAACCCTCTAATCGGGGATTGGATATGGAATAGGGTCCCCCGATTCATACCCTACCCGTTGCCATCCCTACTGATTTTCTCACTAGTCTATAAATAGTGTTTTGGCTAAATAATTGAGCCAATTTATCTTTTAATTTTTACTTAATTTTTTTTCACTTGTTAGTTCGGCACCGATATTTTTTAAATTATTAGTTTGTCTCAATAAGAGGAATCTAAAAAATAAAAATTATGATCAAAATTTCAAAATAGCTCATTGCAGACAAAAATAATCCAAAATAGACATTTTTTAAGATTATTTTTGTCTTTATTTGCAAAAAGAATTAGTTTGGTTAATAAATTTTTAATTTTTAGATTCTTCTCGTCGAGACGAACCAATAATCCATAAGAAATTAACAAAAAATAATAAATACGAAAAAAATTTGAATAAGAACAAAAAAAAAACAATCTGACTCAATTATGTAGCCAAAACATTTCTGAATTACTACAAATCTTATTCCACCTAAAAAACCGCACATTCTTCAAGCAAAAGAGAGCACCATTACACTATCATACTTGGAAAGAAAAATAGAAAACAAACACATCCACAATGTTTTATTCTTTAGACGTTGAATCAAGAGAAATGGTAGGAAAACTCAAGGACGAGCTACTGCAGAAGGGACGCCGCCACCACTTCCGGCGGGATTCGGGACCTCGAATCCAGGGTTGGGGAGGGGCGTATCGTCACCACCGGGAACGTAGCTGTAGCTTCCCCCGCCACCAGTTCCACTGCTGCTGCCAGTTGATCCTCCGCTGGTGCCAGTGACCGGATTGTAGGTGAACGGGTTGAATCCGTGTTTGTCTCTCGGGAACATGAAACGGCCGATGCCCGGAACAAGGAAGCTCCCGTCCCTATCAATCAGAAACTGAGGTTGTTTCTTGTCTGTGTCTTTTGAGCTTGTTGGGTGTTTCCGGCCGGCGATCACATGATCGGTTATCGCAAGTAGGATGTTGAATGCGAGGAGGAGAGCGAGGAGGGATTTAGAATTGAGGGCCATTTTGGGTAGTGAAGAGTACAAGACAGTGAAATGTGAGTAATGTTTTTGAGTTGGTTTTGTGATGAAGATAGGAAGAGAAGAGGTGTTCTTATAGTTTTAGATTTTAGGAGAGTTGGTGAAGTTTTTGGCGGTGAGTTAAGGAGAGTGTTTTCTTTTGTAAAGAACTAGCAGTGGATCCTGCATAAACATGTTCATGCACTGCATACCAGAGACAGAAAGACAGAGAGAGAGAGAGGAGCATGGTAACAAGGTTGGAGTACTAGTAGTAGGTTTTGGGCATTTATTATATCTACTGAAACGGCCAATAAATACTCTCCGTCCCGAATTTGTTTTTCATATACGTGAATGCGTGCCTTTTTTTCAATTGTCTATATCTTTCAATCTAATAATTTTTTTTAACAATTTTGAAAACTTTGTTTCAATAGAAGTCATCGAGAATTATCAAACGAAATCCATATCAAAAATATATATACCATTATACATTTGAAAATATAAATATTTTTTTGAGGTGTCGTGAATCGTGAAAGTAGACACGAAATTCGGGACGGAGAGAGTATCTGTAGATATATCCCTATACTTTTTTGTTTTTTGTTTGGCGAGTGTCTGGGTCAACTTGCAGGTACATTGACTAAATCCCCTTCCTATCCGGTCAAAGGTAAGTCATCCTCTCTGGGCATAAGAATTCACAAGAGAAATTCTTCCGGCTTGACCCCAGGAGGTTTTCAAGTTTCAGGCTCAGGATATCTAGGTTTATATCTCATCTTTATTACCACTTGAACTACCGGGTGGTAGACATATCCCCCTTACATGTGTATTGAACTTGATGAAGCAAAAAACTGAAAAAGTGAACCAGTATATATGTCTACCTTACCAAATAAACACAAGCTTAAGATTCCGGAACATTGAAAAAACAGTTTGTAGCTTCTATTTTGAAGTGACAAGACTTCCAATTCTGCCGCCCACATCATTTTTTAATAAATTTTTTGGGCGTTTTTTTCCAAAAATGATTGTTTTCGAACATTGAAAAAATTATTGGTTCGGACATGAGAAATTATTGTTTTCTCCTAGAACACTGGTCCCCCAGCGGAGCTCTCCATCACACATTTGTTATGGAAATGTGCGGTGGAGAAGGCTTCTGAAACACCATGTCAGGAGCACTGAATAATCACTCTTCAGAGGTGGTGGTCTTTTTTTAGTGACAGAATATGAGGTTCTCATTTTTAAGAATTTTCTCTTTTTTTGAGAAATAGGCAGAAATATCTCATTTTTATTAAGAATTTTCCCTTGAAAATGTGTAAAAGATAGCTATAGACTATTTACGATAGGAGAGTACTTTGATTGTGTAAATTACTTTAGATATTAAAGAAGGGTTTATAGTCTGATTTCGTTTAGAAAATGACTTTTGTGGATATGACACAAGCATGCATTTAAGTGAGATGTCTTGATCATCACTAATTACAGAAATCTTATATAGGAATGTTTCCACCAAATCAAGGGATGATTCTGTGGACCGAACTGGTATAAATCTTTCAATTAGGAAGAGAAAAATTCTATTTTTGTGACAGATTAATTGCTGGTTGTTGGTGTCTTTAGTTGGGCCTGATCTTTAAGCCGCACCCCACATGCTCATCAATTTCTGTTTCTCCTGGTAAGAACTGGGAAGTAAAAGTTGGGTTTTAAGCATCATAGTAATGGCTCTGTATTTTCTTTGCCATTACCATGCTCTAGATTTTGAATGAGTGAAGCAAGTTAATGAGCAAAGAAATTGAATCGGGGTTCTTGGGATGTCGTATTTTATTTATATCTTCCGGCTTTGACGTGGAGGATGTCTAAACCAGCTTACGTGCATCTCGAGTAATTTTGGAACTCTGAAGTTAACGAATGGGCAAACCTTCTAGTGGCTCTACGGTTTGAATTATATTTGACCTCCATGAGGACACCGACATCATAAAGAATAATCACTTATTGTTTTTTCATGGCCACTGGCCTAACCCTAGGTCCTAGGGTTAGTGGTATTCCAAACTTGAAATCTAGGTTTTTTGGGGGTGTCTGTAGTGAGCAATCACAGTCGTCGGTTTGGCAATCAACGGTCCAGATTAAATGAAATTATCCTACATGTAAATTGGTCTAGATTAAATACATTTAATCCAGATAATTGATTACCAAACCGACAGTCGTGATTGATCATTACACTGGCCCTGGTTCCGTTTTTATTTGAGAGTTCAATGAATAGGAATATGTCTAGTGTAGTCCTGTTAAATCATTGTGTGGGAACAAACATACGACAATTATCTCCACTTAAAGCTCCTTTGGATCGCATGATTGGGAGAGAAAAGAAAGGAGAAGAAAGGAAACCGGTTTCTCTCCCATGTTTGGATGACCAAAAGGGTGGGAGAGGAGCAGAAATGGTGAGACGGAATCCCTTATCCCCCTTTTTCCCCCCTTCCCGTTTCTCACCAAAAGTGGCGATATTTGGTGAGAAATGGGACGCCGGCGGCGAGTGCGGGCCACCCCGTCGTCGGATCGTCGTCAAACTTTCACCGTTGTCTTCGTCTCGCCGAGGAGAAGCGGGATCTGTGATCAAATCTTAGTTTCGAGGTCGCCGGAGACGAAAATGATGATTGGAACGGTTGGCAGAGAAAGTGGTTTCTCGCTGTCGTTTGGTTGAGAGAAGGGAAACTCTTCCCCTTTCTTTTCTTTTCTCATCAGTAAGGTGGAGGAGTCCCCTTTCTCCTCATTTCTTCTCTCACCATCCACTTACTGACAGGGAAGGGAATGACAGTGTTTATGGAATAGAGTTGGAGAGTTTAATTCATTCATTTTCTTAGGGATGAAAATTTTCCCATATCCAGTGGATACCCGCCCCACCCCGCCTATATGAAGGCAAGAGTAATCCAGAATTTTTCTCCAATAGTAGCGGGTATGGTAAGATACGAAGAAAATCCGTTTGGGTATGGAGCGGGTATGATTTTGTTATCCCCACCCCTGAATACCCGTACCCACCCGTACCTGATTATACGTAGTACATATAAATAAGAACATACATATAAATCTTGAGTATAGTTATATATCTAAACAATGAGTCCGGTAGACTAGTGAGATACGTAGTACATATAAATAAGAACATACATATAAATCTTGAGTATAGTTATATATCTAAACAAAAAATTAAGTAAAAATAAAAAGATAAATTGGCTCAATTATTTAGCCAAAACACTATTTATAGACTAGTGAGAAAATCAGTAGGATGTTTTTAAAACCGAGCATTTTGGAGTACTAGTAGTAGGTTTTGGGCATTTATTATATCTACTGAAACGGCCAATAAATACTCTCCGTCCCGAATTTGTTTTTCATATACGTGCATGCGTGCCTTTTTTTTCAATTGCCTATATTTTTCAATCTAATAATTTTTTTTAATAATTTTGAAAACTTTGTTTCAATAGAAGTCATCGAGAATTATCAAACGAAATCCATATCAAAAATATATATACCGTTATACATTTGAAAATATAAATATTTTTTTGAGGTGTCGTGAATCGTGAAAGTGGACAAGAAATTCGGGACGGAGCGAGTATCTGTAGATATATCCCTATACTTTTTTGTTTTTTGTTTGGCGAGTGTCTGGGTCAACTTGCAGGTGCATTGACTAAATCCCCTTCCTATCCGGTCAAAGGTAAGTCATCCTCTCTGGGCCTAAGAATTCGCAAGAGAAATTCTCCTGGCTTGACCCCAGGAGGTTTTCAAGTTTCAGGCTCAGGATATCTAGGTTTATATCTCATCTTTATTACCACTTGAACTACCGGGTGGTAGACATATCCCCCTTACATGTGTATTGAACTTGATGAAGCAAAAAACTGAAAAAGTGAACCAATATATATGTCTACCTTACCAAATAAACACAAGCTTAAGATTCCTGAACATTGAAAAAACAGTTTATAGCTTCTATTTTGAAGTGACAAGACTTCCAATTCTACCGCCCACATCATTTTTTAATAAATTTTTTGGGCGTTTTTTTCCCCCTGTTTTTATATTAAAAAAAATGTATCCGTTGTTTGTTTTTTTTTTTTTTTTAATACATGTTTCACGATTAAGCGAAGTACTACTACCTTTAATTGCATTTTACGGAGATTAATGACTAAAAAACCTCGAGACATTGGACATTGATTAGCAGATCCTTCATGTTGGTTGATTTTGAATTTTGTGTCATTTACAAATTACAAATACCATTAAAGGTTGATTACATCCTCGTATTATTTACCCTCATCCACAAACCACGAACAATGGTGTGATTGGTGGATGTGTACATATCATTTTTGCAATTTAAAAGACAAAATATTGAGTTTAAAGAACCAAGAAGAATAAGAGCATCTTCAATAGACTCAACAAAATTCTCACCAAATTAGCTACAAAATGTGTCAAATGCTGATATAGCTAGCCAAAAAATACCACCTCTACCCAACAGACTAACCATTTAACTCAACAAAAAAACTATAAAAAAAATAATCAAAAGGCTCAGTCGGTTCATCATCGTCTCACCGCCAACAACCACCATCACCGCACCGCAACCACCATCATCGGCCCAAACAAAACCCAATAGACACTGCCGGAGTCCCAAACTTCGCCGGAGTCCACAAATCGAAAACCCAGATCGTAGAAGAAGAAGAAGAGGAAGAAGAAGAAGAAGAGAGTGAGGGGTTACCGTTCTGTAAGTCAAAACACGGCGATGACTCCGGCCAAAATCAATAGAGAGAGAGAAAGAAAACAAGGCTCAGATCTGTAAATCTTCACTGCCTCCGGCCATGGCTGCAACCACAGTTGCCCCGCCATGAAATCCAACAAAAATCCACTAAAATTGACCGAAATCAGCCTCCGTCACCGATCGAAGGAGTCATTTTTCAATGGCCGAAGGAACAAACGACGGGGCGATATGCTCTGGCGAGGGGTCTCAGCGAGCCAAAAAGTGAAACTCGAAAATGGCGAGGCAGTCGGCGAGTCTGTTGGGTGCTGGTTTGGGAGGAAATTTTCGCCAGTTTGGTCTCGCCGAAGGGATGGCGAGACAGATGGAGATGGTCTAAGTGGATATATTCTGAGTCACCTCTATGATTTTGCCCTTTTGTTTTTTAAAAACGAATTATGACTAGGAAAATGATACTATTTGCATTTGATTCTTTTGTAGTCGTTTTCTTATCTTTAATCACGTGAAGTTATCAATATGCGAAAAATAATGGAAATTGATATTCGCACTCTCAATATTGATGCAGGGGCTCCAAGTTACAATAGCTTTCCAAAATTACCCTTTTGCAAGTTCTATGATTTACTTCAGGCACTCTAAAAAACATTTACTCTTCTTCTTTACTTCAGGCATTCCAAAAAAGAAAAAATAGTTTTTTTTATAAAAAAAAAGCACATAATTGCTCAACTTCTTTTACTGCACGTCACTGAATTGCCTACTTCCATATGTAATGTTTCTTTGGTAAGGTCTTTATGTTATTGTCTCCATGTTCTGCACCAGGATAACTTGGACAAGTGGTCTTCGGCCTATGATTGTAGAACCATCATTTTGTCCATGCAAAGTCTCTTGAGAGTTCTGTTATCTTTCCTCTCAAGAGTTCTCTCACTATGAGTTTTAAAATGTAGATTTGTGGCCGTTATGAATATTTTGAGGGAAAAATGGTAGATAATGAGTACGAAAATATAAAGATCTTGTGTCGCAGTCGTTATGAAAATTTTGCAGCATCAACATTTTCAATTGTGTGCTGTTTATTTTGGAGAATTCTAGCAATATGTAGTGTGTTTTTTTGGGTGCAAAGTGGGGTGAAACAATCTGACATAAATGCATATTTAATGTTCGAAACCTAATGTTTATGTGAATGTTTAATGTTTGAAACGTAATGTTAATGTTTACAACCTAATGTTTATGTTTGGTTTTGGTTCATTTTTCCGTTTGGAGTACTTTCAGTAATTTTTATATCTTAAAAAGGGTAGTTTTGTAACTTCATTAATTATTGGAGTGCCTGCATAAAAAAAAGAGAGCCCAAAATCAGCACCCAAAATAATTTAAGAAGTAAGGATAATTTGATGAATTCATGTGATAAAAGGGGTGCAAATATCATTTCTGGGGTTTTTTTTTTCAACACAGAAACATGAATTTTATTACAGAAAATTGCTCCAAAGGCCAAGTTTGGGACTTTAAAGAGTGTTTAGTCCAGCCTAACTTATTTTAAAGTCTCCAATACATTGATGTGAAATTTTTGAGAGTTCAAAAACAACACTGACAAAAAAATACCGTAATGATAAAAAAAAAAAAAAGAAACTGCCGCCCGTCACTGACCTTTTTGGCTTTTGCCGTTGACCGATCAAGGAAAGAAAGAAGCCCCGAACTCCTACAAAGGTGACCTGAAATTCGGATAAAAAAAGAAAAAGAAAAGAAAAAAAAAGGTAACTTGAAAGCGACATGTGCCTCACTTTTCCAGCCACCGCCCCCGTCACTTTATTTCTCTCCATGGGTGGGTGTGAGACAAAAATAATTTGGGATTCTCTTAATTTTCTCTCCTTAATTTTGGAATTGTGTTCAATTATGGGGTTTAATTTTAGGGGGTTAGGCTCTTTGAGATAAGTTATGGTGTGGGTTTAAGTATTTTGAGTTCATTTCTTCCATGGGTCTTGAGACAAAAATAATTTGGGACTTTTCAATTATGGGTTTGAGGGTTAGTTTATGTCTTTTATAGTTATGACGTGGGTTTAGAATTTTGAGCGTTTTGATATTGTAGTGGTTTATGTACTACAATGTTTAGGTTTATGGTGCACTTTCTACTTTTCTAATTATAGGGTTTTTGGTGGTTTAAACTTTACAGATAGGATCTGCCAGGGTTTAAAGACTTTTTCAAGCTGACAGGTTTAGATTTAGGTTTAGCACTTTCATTAGGTTTTTTTTTTTTTTTTTTTTTGGAGTTTAGCGAATGAGTTTTGGAATGTGTAGTTGATTTGTCTTTGGCGTTGAGAATTAAGAAAGTTTGTTTGTCTTTATTTGTGATTAACGATTAACACATATATCTTATGTCGTTGAAAAAAAGACTCATTTTATTAAGTAGAGATTGGATCTGAGGAGCGGGCCTGCTGAGAGACAAGATAAAAAGCCATTGGGAGACATCATTTCTGGGTTGATTATGCCAAAGAGTAATTGAAATTGACAATGACATGGTTAGTTGATTCTGCTTTAGAAAAGCACATCACTGTACAAATTTTGCCCAAAAAAACACGACATTAGCATTTAGCATCTCAACACTATTTAGTAAGTACTACTTACCTAGAATATAGACTACGGTAGCCCACCACCATTGCTTCCTTTTCATGTCTACCAAACTCAGAGCGGTGCATTTACATTCCGGACACATAATTCTGGTTCCACATTGCTTTCATAGCCGCATTGTACATTCATTCAATTAAACCGAAGAACGCTGTAGTTGGTTTCTCGGCCATTTAGTTACACAAGGTGTTTTCCGTGCATGCAGTGCTCTCTATCTCGGGTGGGAGCTAGAGTCACTTGGTTAGTATCAGTTAGTTTTTGTAGGAAGCCTCAACAATTGTGAAACCACCGTGACTTTTGTTCATATCTATCGATTTCCGATTGAAGTGATTTTTTACGTGAATATATTACTTTGCATTGAACGGTTCAAACTACTTCTCCTTTCCTCATACCTACAAGATGAACGGTTCAAATTACCTCATTGAACGCACAATGGGGCCTGCCGGAACCCCATCGTTCCGGTTCATCCGGACAGAATTTTCACTCCATCTTTTATTCCCTTTTCCTTATTACTTCTCCTTTCCTCTTACTCTGGAACTCCAAACAGATTAAGCGACCTTTTGCCATTTTTGCACAGTAAGATACATAAAGCAATAAAAATAAAAAATAAAAACACTTCTAATTACTTCGACACCAGTGCACAAGCACATGCAGATCTCGAATTGCTTGAATAAAAGAGCCCAGAAGAAAACATATCATACAAATCTAGTCCCAGTCAATTATCAAAAGTCGCAAAAAAAATATATAAACAAATTAGGTTCTTGATTTTTCTTCCGAAAATCTGGGAAGCTGAACAAGAGAGTTAACTCGAGTCACACCCTCCAAACCTGACCAATTCTGATCCTCATGAACCACATTCTCCCCATTTGGTGCTTCACACTCATCGGCTAATCTTTTGTAGGCATCGTTTTCTCCTGAGGATCTAACAGTATTGTTTCTTTGAAAAGATGGCTCAGAGTTCTGGCCATCGTCTGATTCTGCTACATTACCGGAATGGTTGCTCTGGATCGTTGCGGAAGAGAAGCCTTGATCGTCGTAATCAGATTCTGAGTCCATTTTCCCGTCCAGAAATAAGCAGACAACTGCACAATCGTCCATCTTAGATGTTGGGTACTTGGTTTTCCATTCGCGTGCAGCAGAGTCAACCAGGATCCGTGCAGCTGACGACCGGGTAGGAGCTGATGATACTATATCAACCACTTCTTCATTGCTTAGAACATCCCAAACCTGCATTAATGCACCAGAGCTGGCATGAAGATTAAAATGAACTATCTATGATTCAAATTGTAATCCTCTCGTTGACGATATCAAGTTTTCTTGAACACTTTTTAGAAAAGAAAGATAAAAAAAAAAAAAACAAAACTCGTTTGATTGAAAGATTTTGAAATGTGGTGTCGGGGAAATTTTTGGAAAAGAAGCCAGTTTTAAGAGAATGCCAAAACTATGAGTTTATGTTCTCGGAAACAGTTTCTGAGAAGTATATGGCAACACAGATTATGTAAACAGCAACCAAGCAAGCTACACAAAATAACAAACGACCGTGATCATTCACTATAAAAAGAAAGCAAAACAGACCCGGGAAGGGCCCGGAAACGGGCTGGACAGGACCGTCTAGTCCCACAAAGCATAACTATTCCTTTTCAATCTGCCAGTCAACGGTCATGCTATTTTGGCGTTCAAGTGTGTTAAAACAACAGAGAACAGAACAGAGTTGACAAAAGGAAAAGGATGTAAGAAAAATTTCCGACGCTCCCCTTCAATCTGTCATGTTAGCTGATGCATTCGGTATCACATCAGCAAGCATTGATCTTATTTAATGTCGAGCATATTTTCCTTCACCCGCCCCCAGACTTGGTGCTTTTGCATAACTGCTAATTGACGTAAAATAGTGAAGATTTCAAGTATACAAAAGCAGAGACTCTAAAGGTGCACAAGAAATACCAATGCAGATGAATGACCACAAAAATGACATCACCGTGGGTCGGTCCCTTGTCAAATGTGCTTCGAAAGCTAATATGTCATCTTGTAGAAAGGAAATTTGTTTTCCGAAGACCAAGTAATGAGGATTCCATGGATACTTTTTTCAAGCTGAAAGAAAAATCTCCCCAATTCACTGTCATGCTTAGAAATGCTATCGGGAAAGAGGAAAGCTGAAAGAAAAATCTCCCCAATTCACTGTCATGCTTAGAAATGCTATCGGGGGGAAAAGGAAAGGGAAGGATAATGAAAACCAAAACTAATTTTGTCTCAGCTCTTTAAACAGGCATTGTGCATAGAATTTTGGCAAAAATTCAGAAACCAAGAGAGAGCAAAGCATAATTATCCAAAAGAAAAGATCTACTTTTCCCACTACCAACAAAACAATGGGGTTTTTTGTTTCATAATTCTTCTCCCCTTCGCAGAAACTGGCCCAATTGTTGTCTTAGTATCCTAGTGGTTTTAGCTTTTAGGCAGGAATGAAACTTCTTTTGCGCTATCGACACATAAGAGAAATGATGGATGTAAGTATGTCTAGGAATGTCGACAATGTGCTATGTCAAAGCTCTTGCGTATGTAAGTTCTCAGTTCTCACTTATTAGTTTTGTTAACCCTCTAATATAATTCTATTTACTTAGTCTTATATGCTTAAGTCTACAGACAAACCCACACAATTCCTCCGTCAACTGAAGATCACCTACTAGTATTTTCCATCTACATTATGACTTTTGCATGGTTGAAAACTGGAAAACTTACCCCATCAGAAGCAAGGACAATGAATTTATCTCGGTCCGTAAGAATCCGGTGAGAGAATTCAGGAATAGAGATCACTCCATATTCCTTTAAACAGAAGTCCCCAAATGCCCGAGCCATTGCTAAGCCAGGGGCATCATCAAATGGCAGCCAAACTCTCGGCACTTCAGGTTCATCTTGCAATGCAAAGACCCTTCCTTTACACCGTTTGATCCGTTCAGCTTCCCCTATTCATTATCAGGACGGGTCAATACAAATTTGTCATGAATTCAAAATACCCCAACAATGCGACAATCAAAATCATGGTATAGCTTACTTGGCAAATCAGGCTTTAGATCAACGGTCAACTGAACTGCAACCATGGAGTCGTTACTGTCCTTAGATCCCAAGATCGCCCGGGAGTCCCCAATACTTCCCATGTAAAGGTTAGAACCCTTGCAATCAAAGCATGATTAAAGGAAATAAGATGAAGCAAAATGAAAACCACAAAAAGAATAGGGTGGGTAGTAATTCCTCAATGTTGTACCTGTTTCACTATGGTGATAGCAGTGCTTCCACTACAAAAGCAGTCTAAGTTAGGGTAGGACTTCAGCTCCTTGTCCATGGCTTTGTACGACTTGAGAAAAGCTTCTCTCCATAAGGATCCCACTTTCTCCTCCGGGTCGCTGTCCTTCTCGGATGCGGCATCTCCTACATCAGATTTAAGATTCCCAGCACAGCAAGTGGTACTAGAACCACTTTGCTTTGTTTCACAAGAATGCAAGGATGACATTATCTTTAATGGCAACAAATCTCTTACTTTGCGGGCAACAAGATGGCCGTATGGGCCATGGCCATCAAAGACGCCACAAAAAGTAACATCTTCTGGCATGAAATCCTACAAAAAGTTCATAAAAGATTACGTAATTGAGTCCCAAAGATGATTATATCACAATTCAAACAGATGGTATTGAACTTACTTCCCACACAATCATTGCATCCTGGTTAATCCCCTTACGGCCCTGCTGAGTGAATATACAAGAAGTACGGGTCTTTCCATTCGCGAATATCCTGTTAGGAATGGAGGACAAATGTTGCAACGAAGCGACATGGTCTGAAAATGTTTTCCTATTTTTATTTCTCTTGTACAATCCAAGGCCCAGCAAAGAAGGAGAAACAGAATCTCCATTGCTCTTGTGACAGCTACTCTGATTACTAGTCGAGAGACAACCCCCCATTTCCTCAATACTGGCAAGAAGATATCTCTTTTGAACAAGTTACAACGTTCCTCCTTTCGCAAGACCAGATTGCCAATAAAATGCCCAATTCAAATGGTTTAACAAACCCAGCAAAAGACCAAGGAAAGTCCAAAGATTGGGACACCAAATACCACGTCAAGCTGGAACTTAGAATTGACAACTGGGTTGAGTTTATTGTAGTCACATGTTAATCCACTGGAGGAGACGTGAATTGATGACGAAACCCCCTAAAAAAAAATGAGAGATGCATTAATTAATAACTTATATCTATGTCACTATGAAGGCTGTATGCCTTGTATGTAACCTCAATAGATCAAGCTCTTCCCATGTGAACAAGGAATTAAAAATACAGTAAATCATTAGTCCTTCATAGGGAATCTCATTTATAAATTAAGCATCATAATAACATGTATTTAGATATTCGCGCTTGCAATATAGTAGTACTCACGATGAAGAAGACTGAATGACAACAGTTAATTTTGCAACCAAACCTCAACTGCCAATGACAACAGTTCCACAAACTACTCTCTCTCTCTCTCTCTCTCTCTCTCTCCAAATAAAAATTTAGCTCGGTATCGATGGGTGATTAGATTAAGAATATTACCATAAATTAAATGTATGAAACATAGACTCAGAATCTGCAGGTGATTCCAAGAATTCTTACTGCATATACCTACTAATAAAAATAGTAAGAAATATATCAGTTGACTGTTATGAAGTGCGGATCCTGATTGTATTGTGCACCTAGCCATGTGCGCTATGGATCCAAGACTTTAGTATTCTAACTATGGGTACTTTTGGTATTTGTTGTTGAGAAATCTGTCAAACCGATGCACGATGTGCAAAGCTGCAAAGAACAAACAAGAAAATACCGCAAATAAAACACAGTTTTGTAAATGGTTCTCCAATTGTGTAACTGAGTACAGGTCACGACGGCTGTGTATTACATGTATTTATGTCTAGAATTTGCAATTACCTTTATACCCTCTCTCGGTTTCGAACCCAACATAGTCAGCAAAGTCAAAATCCAAAGCCGAATCCGACTTCACAAACCCAACATGTTCTCGTGTTTGTGCTTTCAATTATTACGAAATTTGGCACTCGTTCTCCCAAGATCCTGAGTTAGAATTCTGCATATACTTGGACAATAAAATACTTCTACAGAAACTATAGAAACCTAAACTTCAATGTACAATTTTTTACAAAAATAGAGACAAGATTCTTATCTAAATTGCTTTCCGAAAAGATAAAAACGTCCAAATTTCAAAAACAAAAAGAGGGTAATGCCGAAAGGGACGAAAATTCATTCTTCAACCAGAATCAATCACAAACCCAAAAATCCGTGAGAATCTATCAAGTAACCGTTGTCTTCTACAAGCCGAAAGCGAAAAAAAAGAGTAGAAAACGAAAGTCAGAGAATCTAAAAAGCCATAAGAAATCCATACCAGTAGAAACGAAAATGTCAGAACTGAAGTCGAGATTTCACAACGAAAATGTCACAACTTAAGTAAACTAAATCATCATGAGTAAATCGTACGGAAGAAATTGGTAAAGTTTAACATTTTGAAGTTTGAATTGAAGCAAGGTTTGTAAAATTTGATCAGAGAGTGGAGGAAAAGAACGAAAAACAGAAACGATGGATGTTACCTCGGAATTCTTCCAATGGGGTAGTCGAGATTTCGAGTTTAGAGAGAGAGAGAGAGAGGCAGACAGAGAGATAACTTATGGAGGAGAGGGAGGAGAGAGAGAGAGAGAGATGGTGTCGGGGGGTGGCATTAATTGCGAAAGCAAGCAAAAAGTGGATAGACATAAAACACACAACAGTTATTTGAGACACGGAAAAGGGCAGAATATGGCGACAGAAGTTCAAACTGGGGGAGAGAGAAACTGGTTACTGTTGGGATATTTCTTTTTGTCTTGAGATAAATTTGGAAATCCCATTCTTTCTTCACCAGAAGCTCGGGGCGTGCTGTCTCTTCGACCAAACATTGGATCCACCGTGAGTTGATTTCAGTAACTTGAACCTTCATCTTGTTGGATCCGAAAAATATATATTTATACAAAAAATCAGTTTCAATGGATCATCACCAAGCTTCTAGTAAGAGATCTCTTACTTTGCTAAAGTATGGAACTCTCATTTCCCGATTGAATTTTGATGATCAGAGTCGTTTAATGTGTTTAAACGTGTATTTATGAGTCCACGCAAGGAATCATTCGAGCATTTTTTCATAAAATATCTATCTACAGTTTATATGAAAACTGTTCGGATGAAACCCTTCCGGGTTATTTTTTTTGTAATTCATCGCGTGGACCCGTAAAAACACGTTTTAAACACATTGAATGGCTCGGATCATCAAAATTCAATCAGCATAGTAAGGGATTCCTTATTAGAAGGGGACTGTACATCAGATATCAATAGATAAATATGCATGGTTTCAATTCCTGGCTTATTCTCAAAACTGACTTTTACTGACTTATTGTGTTTTACGAGACAAGTCATTCTCTCATAACATATCATTCAAAAAGCATGTTTAAGCCAGGTCCTAACTTAAATCAAGAATTAGGGCAAGGCCATTTCATTTCTACTTCTGGATTCTGGATTTTCCCCTCAAATTTGCTCTCCCATTCTACCCCTCAACCTTTTTCCTCTGAAATCCCCATTTTTTTCCATCACAAAAACAAACGACAGATTCGTTACAACTCCATTAAGCTGAACAAGCTCTCCAACTGCCCAATCTCTGGCGGTATTTTTTTGGCCAACCTTTTACCTAGAGGGAAATGTTAACCACCCGACCCTGGTCATCGTAGGCGATTGCTTCAAACGCGCCGTCGCAAAGGGCGACAATGGAGGTGGAGTGGTGGTGGTGGGGGACCAGGAGGAGAGGTAGAGGCCTTTTGGGTCGAGAGAGGATTTTATGGACATGAGAATGATGATTTGGGAAGTGGGTTGGGAGAGAGGGAAGGGGGAGAGAGAGGAGGTTCATATTTGGGTTGGAGAAAATGTAATTTCAGGGGGTGAGAGAGTTTTTTGTTTTTTGACTGTGTTTTGCTAGAAAAGTGTGGAAAGTAAGCTGTTTGTTTTGTTAGAATTTTCTATAGTTTATGATACTTTTCAGTCGAACACTTTTTTTTACCAACTTTTTTTTTTGATTTTTCAGCAATTACTTTTATTTTACATAATTTTTATTAAGTATGGGAGACTTTCAATTACCCAAAAAAAGGAAGATCAAAAAAATGTCCTAACAAAAAAAAAAAAAATGGTCGGGACACATTTACAAAAATATTTCTCAATACGACGTTAAAAAACTTGCAAAAAATAATATTCATACACAATTTAATTACTGTAATAAATAAATGAGGGCAAAATGGTATACAACCAATCCATAACTCATTTTCATCATTATTCTTCCAAACATTACTCATGTTGCAAAATGTATTCTGCACATTTCTCCAAAACACTCATTCTTTATTCAAAACACAGTCTGACCATAATTCAAAAAGTTGAAAACGAAAAGTTGAAAAGTAGGCTTATAAACACCCGCTACTATTACTTACCACACTTCTATTAAAGCACAAGTTAAGTAAGTGTCCTTAACACACAATATCTGAAAGGTCTTGCTAATCTCCATCTATTAGGAGGAGGATAATATATATATAATATATATATAATAGAGACAAACGGAACCGTCCGGACCTTTTATTTTATATCGTTAGATAAAACACGAAGATTTTAAGTTTTTCTTAACAAAAATATCATTTGTGAAAAACTGCCCGATACTTCCGGTATTTTTTTTTGCCAAAGGTTGGACCTTAAAATATCACATCTATTTTCAAAAAAAAATTCGGAAGGAGGATAATATCCGGGGATCCTTGATGAAGAATCGGTGTATATATATATATATATATATATAATGACAAACAATTTTGTATATCAATACACTTAAAGGGGAAAGGCATAATTCGAGGAATTTCCTTTTGCTCAATTGCCTTTTCACAGATATCAATATACTTATATGGGATATCAATACATTTTTTTTCGAACATCGATACATTTTCTACACATTATCCTCTGCCCTAAGGGCTGAGGTTAGCAATTTCCATATCTGAATTACGAGAACTACTAGGGCAAGCGAGATGAAACTCACGTTCATTGGGAGAGAAATGGTGTTTCACCTCACACCGTGGTTAACCCTACTACCACCTCGACGGTGCTGTTACAGACGGCCCATGCCTACTAGAGCAAGCGAGATGAAACTACTAGCCTACTAGAGCAAGCGAGATGAAACTCACGTTCATTGGGAGAGAAATGGTGTTTTACCACGCACCTTGGTTAACTCAACTACCATCTCAACGGTGTTGTTACATGTGGTCCATGCCTTAAGCCATTAAGGGCATCCCCAACACTCTCAACAAATTTTGAGCTAAAAATACTAGTGAACAATGTACATTTTTCACTTTACCTACCCACATCTCTTTCAAAACTCCAACAATCATTTCTATTGTGTGTGTGTGTGTGTGTGTGTGAGAGAGAGAGAGAGAGAGAGAGAGAGAGAGAGAGAGAGAGAACAATAACTCTCTGAATGGGAGGGACTAGGAGAGGTACTGTTCATCCAACCATGTAAATACAGAGCTTTTTTGTTGAGGCTGTTGGGGGATTGATTTGGACTTTGTCTTTCTATTATTGCTAAAATTCTTTTTTAAAGAGCCATGTGTTGGAATATCGTTAATGAAACTGGGGTTTTCGGAGGATCTCCTGAGACAACCGAAGATCCTCCATGGGTTCATTGATTTCAGAGTTACAAAGTTAATTGTGTGGCTTGAAACCTCCCCCATAATGTGAATTGAAAGGCATAATTCATTTCGTCGATTTTGGTATTGATTGGACCTTAGCTGCTCAAGGGTCATCCTCTTACCTATATGTTTGCAATTCTGAAATTGCTTCTAACACCAAAAAATCGATATTGCTCCCAAGCTCTAAAATTTGTGTTTGAGAGAGAGAGGCGCAAGTTAGTTCGCCAAGGCAGCCAACGGAGGTGTTCCAACAGTTTGTGGTTGTTGCCGTTTTGTCCTAGTACAAAGATGCCGGTGAATCCTACAACACCCACGGTAGGCGGCGAATCATTGTTAAGGAGATTGTGGTATCACACAGAACTTGGTTGTTTCATCACTTTGTTTGCATCTCGTACTTTGTATCTTGTTTTTAAAGTGTTGAATTTGATTTATTATTCTAATATTGAAATGAAATTATTCTTTGAAATTCTCTATTTGCCGTATTTTTTCCAACGTCTTGTTGGGGATGCCCTAAGGCCTCCCCTAAGGCCTTCAAATCAAGTAGGCCTCGTGGTACTCCATATGTATATACTGGGTATATATGTTTATTTATAAAGTTTGACTTTTTAATTGCTTAATTTAGCTAAAAGGGGAGAAAGTCAAGAGAACAATTGCATTTTAAATTATTTATTTCCTTTTGATAATATGAAGTATAATTTCATGAGAATATTAATTAGGCATCCTATACCAATATTATCGTTATGATTCTATCCTATGAGATTTGAATTGTAACGCCCCCAAAATTTGGGTTTGTTAAATAAGAATACATAAATAACAAATAGGGTTTTACAACAGTAACCCAAAAGAAATTAGATAATCTTCCTGCCAAGTTTAATCATTCTCTTCAGGGTTGACTAGGTTTCTCTATTCCATTGCTCGGTTGTCCATCCCGACGGTATCCTGCTCTGCTCCGTAGGCCTTCAAGCCATAGTTCTCTCCTCATGTCCATCTCTAAAGTCTGGCATAATACGTTAGAGTCGCAGAAGCAATATCGTGGTATTATGCTAGGGTTACACAAGTGCAACACTGTGAGCGATAACGCCTAGTAGTCTACACTACCCAATCTCTAACTAGCAATTCTAGAACAATTAAGTTCAAAGACAGTAAAGTATACTTGTGAACAGTAAAACCATGCAATGCACCATACGTGTTTATGCGGATCAGAGTAAACATGCGCAAAAAACAATATCTCATTTCAGTATCTCAAAACAGTGTCATGTGTCAGTTTCTCAAAACAGCATCCCATTTCAACAACTCATCACATTGTCTCAAATCATTTTCTCGTATAGTGCCTCTTTCAGTATTCTTCTTCAAATTTCAACCAAGTCATCATCTCACACCGCTCGAAAGTTATTGGTTCGCTTACGCCTCCTCTCAGCTGGCGGCACCAATCTTTCCGCTCGAGGCCCCGGTTGTCATGCATCACTGAACCTAACTAGTCTCTTTGCACGGTCCGTCCACCCCGCGACTCACACATACATAGTCCCAGCTACCTTGTCTTACTGATCCCCACAGTACGTTTCAAGGTCGTTTACTATGTGTTGTGCATGCTTAGCCCTTACCACCAAGTTCACTCCATGAAAATGGGGCGGTGCCTCGCTGCACTACCGTATTACTTAACCCCAACCTCATCATCGCGCATACTCACATGATGGGCGGTGTTAAGGCTGCATTACCATTTTTAATTCCCTTTAATCAATCCATTCTCATTTTCATTTCATTTCCCAAAACACATTTCTTTCCCTTACAAACACATTCACATTCTCATCTTTATTTTCTCATCAACTATTCAAGCTTTTCTCGTAATTCGTGTCGATAACCATATCGTGTGCTCAATGTCATATGCTCAAAATTATGCCCATGCATTATTTTCCATAAACTTGTCCCACAAAAATCATATTTTTCCATTAAAAAAAATACCACATAAAATCATGCACTTAAATGCACCAACTTTTCCCAAATAAACAAATCCCTCCATAAACTTTATTATTTTTTATCCAAAAATCCAATCTCTCTCTTTTCTTTTAAAACTAACTTATTTCTTCTCTAAAAGAAATAAAATTAGTAAACTTTCTTTTTCTTACAATCTCTCATAAAATAGACTTTTCTAGAAAATTATGACCAAAAGCTTTAACCCAACTTTGTCATAATATTTCCACACCAAAAAAAATTTTAAACTTACTTTTTAGAAAATCTATATTTTTCTAATAAGTACTTTCTAAATTTTAAGAAACTTTCTTTTCCAAGAAAAATTTAAACAAACTTTATAAATCTTTTTAGCACAACACCACTTTTTTTTTAGAGAAATATTTCTACCAACTCTTTTAGTGGAAAATTTCTAGAAAGATTTAGTGTTAGAAAATCCTCCACACGCTTTATTATTATTATTTTTTAAAACTTCTAGTTTTCCAAAAATAAAAATAGTGAACCATGTAGAAACTTTGTTAGCAAAAAATTAAACCAATTCTAAGTATGATCAACCTACTAATTTTAGGAAGAGCCATTTAATTAGTAATCTAAGTTAGAAACTCAATCAATCTTAATTAGTACTTCAAAAGAAAGCTTAAACAAATAAATTATAAACTTTCTAGTAAACCTTATTTGAACTTTGTCTTCTAATTTCTTCTAATCAACTTTAAACTAGTTCAATCTCATGAAACATGGAAAGAAATAAGGCATGTGCTTGCATAGTGACCTAAATTTAGGCTTGCTAGGTTCTATGGGAAGAATATTCTTCCATAAAACATGGAAGCTTGTTTTGAGGAAACTTGGAAGCAAAGCTTACTAGGTTTTTTAGGTTTAGGTTGCTAGCATGTGCTCCATTTCAAGCACAATGCATGTGTATGTAGTAGGCTAGGCTTTTAAGGAAAGAATCTTAGGCAAAGTTAGGGGAAAATTGGGCACCTCTCCCCTCTCTAAATGGCTGCCCTCTCTCTCTCTATTCCATGTGCAATTAATTCTCTCCCATGTGCATGAGTTTCTAGGAAATTTCCTTCACTAAAGAAGCACATGCTCACTTACTAGGAGGGAAAGAAAACCTACTATGAGGGTTATAGGTGCTAGTTATACACACATATATGTACTACACAAAGAAAATAATTATTGGCCCAAAATAGTATTACCAAGATAACTTTAAGTAATTTATTAGAGAAAATATGAAAAATCAAAATTTTAAACGAAATTTTTATTTAGCAAAAATTAGGGTCGTTACATGAATCTTTATGATTCTATCTCGAAATTTGAAATTGGACCATTGTGCCCCTATTATGTATTTTGGTAGTATAGTTACAATTCCAAAACTTCCAGATATATATTTTATAGATGTATATGTTTTCCTTACTAGTAGGCAATACCTTTCTGTTTTCCTTAATTAAAGGAATGAAACGGTTAAAGTTTTCTACATCCAAGGGATTTGTTACCTATTTTTACTCTTTCTCTCTCTCTCTCTCCCCCTACCCCCCTGCCGTCCACTCTCTCATCTCACACCGGAATGGTGGCGGCGGCGACGACAATTTGCACCTCACCTCCATGAAGGCCGCCGCCCTCTCTCTCTCTATGGAACGCGACGATCTCCACAATCGTTCATCAACGCCAATCTCCAATCGTTCATTGTTGCCAATCTCCAATTGTTCATCGCCGCCAATCGTTCACAGCCGTTCATCACCGCCAATCTCCACAATCGTTCATCGCCGCCGATCTCCATAGCCGTTCTCCAAAATTGTTCAATTTTTCCTCATTTTGGATTGTTAAAAAAATGTGTACAACGTTCAAACTTCGTCAAATCTGTTTGGTCATATTGTTGGAAGAATGAAAAACAAATGCATGCGTAAATCTCATGGTTTTTTCAGAAATCTTTTCTTTCCTATCTAACATTGAATATGATTTATTGATTTAGTATTTTGGTGATTTGGTACAATAAAAGTTGTAAATCAGTAAACCATGTTCACTGTATGAAATTTCATGGTGATTTAGTACTATGTGATTTTATGATGCATTACTCTACCATACGTTTCATGTGCTTTTTTTTTTGTGGTGCATTAATCTACCATGTTTTTATGGTTTTTTGTATATGCAATCTGACTTTTATCCCTTGGACTACATATACCTATTTTTTTATGGTGCATTAATGTATCATGTTTCTTAGTTCATTTTATTTACACTTGTATTTCTTTAGAAATTTATCATGTTTTCCATAGTTAATTTAGTCACGGAAATCGTGAAGTGATTTTCATCGTACATGAATCTATCATGGTAAAAAAAATGGTGGATTACTACAAAAGTGCATGAAATCAATATCTCATGACTTGTGTTTTTAGGACAAAATATTGTGATTATTTAGTTGCAATTTTTTTTTTTGAGAATTATAAGATTAGGAAGAGAGAGAGAGAGAGAGAGAGAGAGAGAAGAGAGAGAGAGAGAGAGAGAGAGAGAGAGAGAAATTAGGAAAAATTAGGAGAGAAATGGTAGGAAATTAGGATAGATAAATATTAGGAAAATCAGGAGAGAAATATTAGGAAAATTAGGAGAGAGAAAAGGGTATTTTGGGGTTTATTTGAATTTCGAGATGAAATCATAAATATTCAAATCTCCTAGGATGGAGTCATAATGATCTTTTTTGTACCAGATGCCTAATTAACTCTCCCTAATTTAATTTTGTTGTCTATAAAAATCCAAAAGTCTCAATTTAATTCTTACAATAAAAAAGCACTATGGTCGTCAATTACGTGACATTGAATACCTGCGCTTATTCACAAATTCAATCAGATTACCCAAATTAAATTACTGTTTAAACAGAAAATGTTGAAACAACTTGATTTTAAAAAGTTTGATAAGTATAATTTTGATCATAATTTAAAAATCCAATAAGAAAAATACAAAACGCAAGCAAAAAAAAAAAAAAAAAGAGGCACGCAAGCAACCCCTACCACATTTAATGCCCTCTATTGAACCCAAGAAACGGGTTGATTAGTTTAATTAGCAACTCTTTTGCTATCGATCCAATCAGAGTCAGATTATTCATGCCGGGACTAGAGGATTTACAAGATATTACTTTCTTTCAGCCTGACCTCAAAAATTGAACATTTATCAATTGTATGGGAAGCAAACTCACTATCTAACCCTACGATGTTTAGCAACTCTTCTGCTGGCCACAAAATTGTTAGAAATTGGACGTATAATGCAAGTGGCCTTATTTTGAAGTTTTCCATATGAAACCCACATCAGTTGGAGGCCTACAAAGGTACTTTCCGTTAATGCCAAGCATGGTGGTATCATCATATCTGTTTCCATTTCTTTGGTTCACATGTTATCTCTTATCCAGCTATACAAATCTTATTACAAAACCCTCAAAAAAAAAAAACACTTTTTCCACCCACTTGCAATGCAATACTCAAAACATGTGATAATCCTCCTATCTTTTGAGTACCGACTCTTCACAATAGGGGATAGCTAGCTTCTTTTCTGGTTCTTGCTCTGGAAGATCCTGTTAAAATCATTTTACGACCCATTTTCAAACTTACTTTGATGATCGGTACTGTTCAATTTCTAAAAACATTCTTCGTACATACTGTAATTTTTAGCCGATGAATATAATTTTTAGCGTTGTCGATTTTGTTGACTAGTTCTAAAAATTAAAAAGTTCTATAACCAGTATCGAAAAAGACCCACAAAAAGAGTACACAAAAATTAGTCTTCACATCAAGGAATAAAAATGACCTAACTCCTAAGGTTTAATTATTCAATATTGCTTCTGGAGCACAATCATGTAATGCTCCAGGACATTCAAACACTTACTCATTCGTATGGAGTCCATAACAAATCATGAAGCCCGCATAGGTATGTGATGCTAGAATGACCCAAGCACCGTGCCGTAATTATACGGGACTCCTGAATAATTACTCACCTATAAGATACTTGCAGATTCTTGTTGACCTAACCTAGAAAGCATGATGTGCATTAGCAGTTAGGTTCTTGATATAACTCTCTTAAAATTTGCATGTTGCCGTACGTAACCTAAGTTTGCCAAAGCCCAAGTGAATGAGAAAGGGAGTTGGGATAGAAAATTGGGACAAAATGATCAATCTCGAACTAATTAAATTTTTTTTATTTAAAAAGGCTTGTCTTTTTTTTTTTTTTTTTGTAATTTTACTTTTGGTTTGATAAATAAAAAGTCATTCTTATTAACTAATATAAGCAAGGCATGGGGTGGTTGGACTAGTTTATGCAAATAGAACGTTGTATGTAGATGGTAATGTGGATCAACCTTTCAGTATTGGAACTTTTCATTAATTAAAACCATGTAAGCATTTCCAAAAGGCTAATTTGAAGAAAGCCTAAAAAATCGCCAAGAATCTAATCTTGTGGACCCAAATAATTTTTACAAAACAACAATAAGTGTTTTTCGTTTTTGTAATTGACATATGCAACTGATTTTTCGCACTCTATTTTTTGAATGCAGACGGTAATTTTAGAGTGCAAAAATCATTGTCCTTTTATTGTTAAAATACCCTCTATGTGTACATGTTTTTATATATAGAGAGAAATACCGACACATTCTAATTGTTCGTCTCGTCACTTGTGCGATTGACGCGTCAAAATTTATATTTCGCTGGCATATATGTGTTTCTGAATAGAAGGGTGGTTTGCATAATCTGCTTGAAACTCGAGATGTCTCAATTGTTGTGATTCTTGATTTGATTTCTCTGCAATCCATTAATAAATTTAGCAACAATTTTATCATAAGACGGGAGCAGTTTTGAGTCACAGAAATCAGTCCGTATATATAAGAATATATATATATATTTTTTTGATCGATAAGAATATATACATACAACGTTGCAATGAAAATTAAGGAATATGCATTAGTAGATTTGTGTGCTGATTCCAGTGATATCCCAAAACACAGATTACATAGCAACTAGATTCATATGCGGGACCTGGGGTTGCTGCTGTGCAGCCTCGTTCATAGTAGGTGTAGTCCGTCTATTGCTCGGATGGACGGTTCAGATTTCATCTTGCACGCACGATAACAAACGGTTCGGATGTAGCCTCGTTTATAGCAGGTGTTGTGCACATCCGGGCCGTCTGTTGCTCGGATGGACGGTTCAGATTTCATCTTGCACACAGGATAACGAACGATTCGGATGCAACCCGTTCATAGAAGGTGATGTGCACATCCGGGCCGTCTGTTGCTTGGATGGACGGTCCAGATTTCATTGCACGCACGATAACGAATGGTTCGGATGCAACCGTTCATAGCAGGTGTTGTGCACATCCAGGCCGTCTGTTGCTCGGATGGACGGTATAACGAACGGTTCGGACGCAGAAGGTGCGAGATGAAATCCGACCATACCCACCTGAAAGAAACAGCGGCTCGGAAACTCGGATGTACACAACACCTTGTTGTGCATAGGACTGCACAATAGCAACCCAGATCCCTAGATTCATATGTACGTTGGCTTTAATTCAAAAGCTTATTAATAGAATTCTTTCATTGCCTAGACTAGAAAAGAAGTTGGATAACTTTTTCCCACTATGAAAAAAGTGGATAAATGGCCACCTATTTCCACTAAACTTTGTGATGACCTTTTTTTTCAGCTTTTGGAGATCTTTGCTACAAAAATCAGATACAGCAAATAAAGCTCAAATTCACTTCCTTGCTTTATTTTCTTTTCTTCAAAAAGGGAAGTGGGGTGAAGGAATCACCTTCTATTTTTAATCCACATTACTTCTCTCTTTTCTCTCTCTCTCCAACAATTGGCATACAATGTAGGCCCCATGACCAACTTTATTGTGTTGCTTTATTTGTTGGTGAAGCTCAAATTAAAATCTCACAAACTGTCACTTTAGGGGTGCATTTGGTTAGCAAGAAATTGTTAGAAATGTTGGGAGTGAAGAGTAATTGCTTTGTTTTGATTAAAACCAAAAAGAAGCCCATGACCTATTTTTATAGGACATGAAAAACGCTACTATTGAGCCTTAAAATGCTTTTAGGGTTTTTATTTGTTGTTGGTTAGATCGATACGAAATACTTTTTCTGTGGAGCGAAAGCGTTAAAAATAGAGAGAGGCGAGAGAAAACCAATCTCAGAGAGATTGTGAGAAGAAAACTGAGAAGAATTTGATTCGATTTCATAGAGGGTGAGGTGAACGAGTTTTTGGTTGAGGTTTCAAAACGTATATCTTGTGTCTTGCTTTCTTTCCGGTTTTTCATTAAATTTGTTTGCTCTTTTAGATTAAATTGTTAAGATCCATAGAAAAAAGTGAGATTTGTGAGTGTTCGCGATAAAATCCATAACAAGAAAATGATAAATTAATTTAAGAAAATTAAAAGTTATCATTTTCATGTGTTTGATTAGCATTAAAATGATAGAAAGCGTGAGGAAAAAAGTTGTTGCAACCTACTAATTTAATACACATATGTAAAGTAGTCTTTCAATTTTCTAGATATAAAACCAAAAATAAACTCCTACTCTATCATTGTGTGGGGGTCTACTCTCTCATGTTATCTCAAGTACTATAGACCATAGTAGGTAAACTTGAAGGCGAAAGAAAAATCACTTTGAGCTTTGCTGATTCATTGTATGACGATTATATTGAAAAAATCGAGGCCACGGTATTTATTTTTTTGAAGATTTTCTCTGCCAGGTGTTCTACCCGTGGCTACGAGGGGTCATATAATTTGATTCGTCTATATGTATTTAGATTGAAACTGTGGAGTCCGAAATCTATTATATATGTGTAAGGATTTAGAATTGTATGGAGACTAGAATTCTTTTTTCTTTAAATAGGATTTTGCAGGCACTTATAGAGAGAAGTGGGAGAAGACGTGAGAAGAATTAATAGAGTATATATAGAGGGTGACAAAGACAATATGGGTGAGCACCGGAGGTGAACGAGTTCTCAACTACGATTGACCGAGGGCTCAAGTAAGAGTGAATTTCAAAGACGTATCCTTAGGGTGGGTTTGGCATAAGTAGGCCCAATTTTTCAAAAGATTTTAGCACTCAGTTGCTAAAATCATGATATTTCAAATCAAAAAATGAATTGGTTCCGTGTATCGTTTTTCGATTTTTTTCGCTCCAAATTAAATTACTCCTCGTGTACTTTAATTTGGTGCAAAAAAAATCGAAAAACGATACACGGAACTACTTCATTTTTTGATTTGAAATATCATGATTTTAGTAACTGAGTGTTAAAATCTTTTGAAAAACTGGACCGTAGTACATGCTACTTCTAACTTTTTGCTTATTTGAGGAAAAAAGCCACAAGCAATTAGTAAACTAGTTTGACATAAAATGGGCTTTTCTTTTTTCTTATGAATTGCAGTTACTTTTTCGGCCTAAAAAGTTCCCAAAAGTTTGCTAGTTTGGCCTAAAAATGGCTTTTCTTTTGGAGACTTTTTAAGCCAAACCTTCCATCTTTTCTGGGCTTTTTGAAACACCAAAAAGCCAAAAGTTGGCTTAACTTCTTTAACCAAACCAGGCCTTAGTCCAGTTCAAAAAAAGACGTATCCTTAGTTTCCCTCTCATATTATACAATCTTTTATTTAATTTAGTGGCTCGTGAATTTGGTTGGTTCTTAAAGGCCGAATCACATAAACTTCATGTTTATCTTGTGTATAGTGAGCTTCCTATCCACACCACTAAAATCTGGACTACATCTAGACCTCATAGTTCCAGACCAAATCTCGATGATCCGAACCACTCAATGTGTTTAAAACGTGTTTTTAAGGGCACCCACAAGAAATAGAAAAAAAAAAGTACCGGAAAGGGCTTCATCCGAGCAATTTTTCATAAAATTGTACATATATAGTTTTTATGAAAAACTACTCGGATCAAGTCCTTCCCGGTATTTTTTTTTGCTGATTTCTCACAAGGACCTTTAAAAACATGTTTTAAACACATTGGACGGTTCAAATCAAGAAAGTAGGGTGTGGACGGAAGATCCACATTTTAGGGTGTGGATAAGAAGCTCACTGTTATCTTGTGTACGTGTATATTTGTACTTTTGTATTTGTGGATGCTTTTATTGATTGTGAATGAAATTTTGATCAGTAATTTCCAACAGATAGTCCTCTTTAAATGCCACCTGGTAACCTCGACAGCCTAACCATTCTTGTAGCTTGAAATGTTGCAGCCACATTCTGAGACGGATCCAGAAATCCAACCCAGTGGGGTACCTTATTAATAATTGTGAAATTTTTTTCTTTGTCAACGATCTTACTAAATTAAAATATTCATTATGGACTATAAAATTTATAATGCATACTTTAAAAAAAAAAGATAAAAAATTGAGCATACGATCTTATACAAAACTTTCAGAGTATGGTTTACCTTGATATTGACAAGTCTTTAGAATTATCGAGATGGTTTATTGATAACTTTTTTAAAAATATTTCTTCACCACGGTTAAAATTAAAGGTAATCAAAAGATAAATTTTCAAATGAACAAACAATTTAAATCAATAATTATAAATGCCTTAGATCCGTCCCTGGCCACATTGCCTTCTATTTATATAGGATTGATAAATGGTTCAAACTAGCTGAACAATTGTTTGTTCAAATTTGGTTTGAAAAACTTAACAAGCTTCAAAGTATTTTCGAGCTCGGGTTGTTTATGAGACGAATTGATCTCAAACGAGCCTTAATTAAATGAGCAGATCAACAACCGTACGTGAGTTGCTTGAATTGTGTAAATATCATAAGTCGAACGAGCCGATCAGTAGCTTGGTTTGAGCTCGGTTTGAAAAACGAGCTTTAAAGAGATGTTTAACCTTGGTTTGTTTATACAATAAATCGATCTCAAACAAGCTTTTAACGAGCAAATACAAGCCGTACTCAAGCGATTTCTTTTCATCATCCAAACTCGATCCTATTATTTTAGAAACTGTGAAATGATATCCATTGATTTATTTATTTAGTGATGACAATGTGGTGATCATATTAAATTAATCAATTCCTATTAAATAACAGCACCCACTGACCCACTAGGCAAATTTAATAAGATTTGAGTGCTTTTCCCTTTGTAATTTTCAAACCAAAGTATGGGGACATTTGTTGTTTTTGTAATGCAAGAGAACATAATAACATGATTAAAAGTGATCTTTTTGAATATTTTGCATTTTCCAGAGGTTTAGGATTCTGGATGCTAAATAGGTACATTAGGACCACACACACAAAAAAGAATAAGAAGAAGAAGAAGAAGAAGAAGAAGAAGCAGCAGCAGCAGCCAGTTGACTGAAGGAAGGTTAGGTAATAGGATAGGGTCAGTGATATTGATCCAGGTCATTCAACCAAATCAGATTGGAATATGGACATAAACATGCTATTGGTCTCAATCAATTAGTGTCTAAGTTACGTGAGTGCGCGGAGTTGTAGCTAGCCTAACTTGCTATCTCATAAATATATGAAACTCACATGAATACGTTACATTGAGAGGTGTTGGAACATCACATGGTGGTTCTCATGAGCGACGGCAGGTAGGGAGGAGTGGGGTCCGCCGACCCCATGGCAGAAAAAAAAAAATAGTTCTAATTTTGCTGACTAAATTTTTTGTTAAAAGAAAATAGTACTACTATTTACAATACTAGATTGTTTCTATAACTTCAACAAACTAGAAATTTTTCTCATTCACTCATCAGAAAACACACATGCAGCTCTTACTTTTTAAATTGTATTTGTCATGTTCGAAAATGTTTGCAAATACATAGCCAAATTAAAAAATTCGTTGTGCTTTTAAAATTGGTGTAAAGGAATTTATAAAATTAAGCATGACAATACTTTAATATTTAGTAAATAAATGCCCAATTTTTCGCCGTGGCAAGCAATTTGGGACAGAGGGAGTATAGGCAACTAACTGATAAACACTTGAGATTAGCATTGGTGGAACAACAATTTACTCCATCCGTCGCATAAAGTTAGTCCTCTATATGATAAGAAGTGTAATTTTCGAAAAAAAATTATAGTATTTTACCCTTTGTTTTTGAATTTTTTTGCACCAAAATTAAAGAACTAATATAGATCTTTAATTTGGTGCAGAAGAATTCGAAAAAATTACGTACAAAAATACCTTATTTTTTGTCCGTAAATTACACACCTTTTCGTAGTATTTTTTTGGGACGAATAAAGTAGTAACTAAGAGACATCAAATGAATCACAGCCACTGTCCTCCAAGATCATTGAATAATTACCCAGATGGACTAAGTGGTAGAAGTTTTATTTTGATACTTGATGCATTGCATCTTTTAAACTTTTTCTTTTGCAATCTTTTGTCGATATATTGGAATATATATGTCTGAGTTGAGTCGAGTCGAGCTTTAATGTGTTCAAGCTTGTTTATTAAAATTTTACCGAGCTCGAGCTCGAACATAGCAAATAGTTAACAAGCCAAGCGAGACGAAGCTTGACTCGAGCCAGACCTTGTTCATGAGCCAACGACAAACATAAGTTTTAATTGCACATGTACATGTGTCTTAAATATAGTTTAACCTACAAGAAAAGCCCATATTTCGAAATAGTGATACAATTAACTATAGTTTTTTAGTATTGCACATTATCGTATTACTTTTGAATTAATAAGAAGCGACGTAATCTTCTCCTGTTAAGATAAAATGACCCTTATTGAGCCTATCATGATAGTTTTTAGGCTTATTTATTAATTTTCCGCGAGCTCGAGCTGAGCCAAGTATACTAATGTTCAAGCTTGTTTATTAAGTTTTTACGCAAGCTCGAGCTTAATAAAATCTTAATGAACCGAAGGTCAAACGAGCCCAAAACGATCCGAACACCAAACCGTTCACGAACAAACGTGTTTTAAAGCTCTAGCTAGTAGTATTTTGTTTTATAAAGATGACTAGGCGATGGACCTAAGTCACATAATTCATGTGTGCATGTACGAAAGCGTTTTTGCATTACTTCTAAAACTACTAAAATCCACGACAGCGAGAATAGAGAGCGTGAGAATTGCGAGCGGAAACGCTAGACATTTTCAAGGATTATGTGATTGAGGATAGACACAACAACACGTGGAATAGTGTGTCTCTAAACAAACCTGAAGAGAGAATTCGTCTTTTATCAAGCCCAATTGGGTGACCTTTCTCGTTAGGCCCATTTTGGTGGCTCACTGTTCGTTATTTGGTCTGGATTGCTGATATGTGGCTATTGATTCCAAGTGGCAAGAGCCCAGGATTCAAATAAATTCAATCAGGCCCACCCATCTGAACAGCTTCTCGTGAAATAAAAATTACAAAGGGGAAATTTTAAAAAAGCAGTGGCTTTATTAAGGGCTTGTTTGGAAATTCAAGAAAAGAAGGGAGAAAAAAAGAAAATTAAAAAAAATTTCTTCTATTGTTTGGAAATGCTACAATACACACCCTTTATTTGGGTGTATATCATATGCACCTCTATAAAAGTTAGTAAAAGTTACAAATCAATTAATAAAAGTTACGATTTTTTTTTTATAAAAGTTATGAGAAGCACCAAAATGTTATGAAACATAGAAAATGTTACGAAAAATATTACTGAAAAGTTACGAAACACTACAAAAATATTACGATTGCTGATGAGGTGGCACAATTTAGTCAACATGGTAACCATACAATAGGTATATGGGTACACACCTTAACGGTGTGTTCCTCCAGTAACCTATCCTTTACTTTTATGGGAGGCCTATTTTGGCTCGGTGGTCCGATCCCCTTAGCGGTTTTCCGTTGAAGGTGTTGCAGATTCAGCGTCTCTAGTCAACATGGTGTTGCCGTGGAAGTGGCAGATGGTGGTACGACGAATGTCGGTCGGTGGAGTGACAATAATGGGTGTTTTTGTCGGAGATTGATTTTCAATCTTTTCTTTTTTTTTTTGATAACTCGGGATAACAACCCTACATGTTTGGTTCCGTAAACTAAATTTCGACCCATTTTAGGACTCCAATCTCTCAAAATTCTAGGGATTGGAAACCCGGCGAAACCCACACCTAGAAATAGCATTTACCCCCGCAAACCCAAAATTGATTTCCCTGAAAATCGAACACTGACCTAGAAACCTAGCAAACCCCTAAAATTCCAAAGCACTCGCCCCTAACCACTGACAACCCCTGGGTGTGTGATTCTGTTTTTCTTTCTTGTTTTTTACCGGTTATCTTGCTTGGAAATTTTCTTGGCTAGTTTAATCTACTGTTTTTTGCTCCGATCTGGTGTTCCCAGATTCGGAGGCCTCGTTTGATTCGCGGACTAAAATAGGTGGAATTGATAGTCCTAGGATTAATAGTCCGGGATTATTTGTCCTGGGACTAATATAGTACTGAATCTCACTCAATCCTTTGTTTGATTCGTGCAGGATTAACATCGGGATATCCCGAGTTTCGGTCAATCCCATGTTTGGTTCCGTAAACTAAATTTCGGGATTAATTTTAGGACTCTTTCAATCTCTCAAAATTCTAGCAAACCAGAAATTCGAAACCCAGAAATCTGAAACCCAGAAATAGCATTTTACATTGACCCAAGCAAACCCAAAATTGATTTCCAACCGAAACTATTCCAAGCAATTACAACCTAGAAATCCTAGCAAACCCAAAATTCCTCACGTTTAGGTTTCCAATAATCGAAACCTTCAGATCTACAATTGATTTTACAAATATGACGTGTAGGGTTCGCATATTTTACCTTCAGATCTATAGCTTTCGAAGCTTCAACGTCGTCGTTCATGGTGACTGCATCGCGGAGAGAGAAGACAGATGGAGTTCGTTGTTCATGGTGACTGAAGAAGAATAGTGCGATTAAGTATACAGAAAACGAAAAGAAGTATTGAATCACCATATCTGTCCGAGTGGGCCTTTCCGAGCCAGGAGCTGGTGAGAGAGAGAGAGAGAGAGAGGAGTTGTTAATGGCGGTCGACATGTAGAGAGAGAGAGAGAGAGAGAGAGAGAGAGAGAGAGAGAGAGAGAGAGAGAGAGAGAGAAGAGAAGAACTGCCGAGTGGCATTTTTGCAATTACCCTTTCGTGTGTTTTATCCGGGACTATACAGTCCCACCCCCCCATGAGATTACATAGTACCTACCATATAAGATAATTTCTGTACCTGGATTACTAATCCCAACTGCTTTTGTGGGAACCAAACAAGGGATTAGGTGGGATTGGACGCATTTAATCCTATCCCAGGTGCATAGTACCCGAATCAAACGAGGCCGGAGGGTATTGGTGGTGGGATAGTAATTTCTGTTTAGGTTGTTTTTGGTTGTTTTGGTCTGAATTGCTCCTTGCTTGCATTGTTCTAATCTGATTGTAATCTTCACAATTCGTAAGGCGTTTAGTCTCTTTCATCTCTGGTTCACCCTAAACCCGACTTTAGCTCGGTTTGCCCACGCAAGGTATGCTTGCGCTGCGTAGTATGGGTTAGAGAGCCTTTGTCTCACATCGTGATGTTTGGGACGGCATCCTTACTTTCGGCATCCTTAATTACTTTTGGGCCTAGCTGTTTTTATCATCTGTTTATTGGGTTCTTCTCTAGATTATTATCAGTGTATTTTGGTTGCAATCATTGTAAGTGTCGTTTGACTTTTCATGATGCAATTGGCTTCCGTTCAAAAAAAAAAAGTTAAGAGCGTCAGTAATGAATTAAGTGCAAGTAATATATACTGCAATTGGTCAAGTCACTTATTTGCTATACAAACTTAAGTCAATAATTCCAAGTACCTATCATTGAACCAACCTCTTGTTGGTAATTCAATTTACTTAATTGTATTCGTGATGCTAGTCATGCTATCTACCCTAACCACCACTTACCTTACTTTTTCATCCTTCTTGTCAATCTTGTCTCTTTCACTTCCCTCCTTCTAACGCGGTTAGTCGAAATCCTAATTCCTAATAACTCTTGCCGTCAAGAGGTGCCCAACCCCTTGAGGTTTGGACTATTTTTGGAAGTGATACAACATTCCTTTTGAGAAAGCATAACATGTTATAATTGGGGACATCATGAGAGGGGACTATGTTATAATTTGCCTACATAAAAAACCCTAGAGTTTCATTCCCAAACAATTTATACCCTGAAGTTTCCAATTGTTCAACTAAAACTTTGGAGTTTTAAATGCATTTCAAAACAAACTCTCCCTTTTGCTTCCATCTAATGGGCTTGATAACTCAGTTGGGGGTGGTGGGAACTCTCACTATCTGGTCCCAATTAGGGTTTTTCCCTCCCATAAGGTTTGGTGTTTGTAAACAAAGTACTAATGACAACTACTCTTAGTAACGCGATGTTTCTGTGGGTTAAGGACAAGGTTGAGGAAATAAAATTAAAACAGAAGCAAATGCAAATAGGCGATTTCTCTTATGTCTTAACTATAAGTTATGTTGCATTAACCCGTTGGGTTGGCAAAGTGATCTTGTCTTAGAACTTAAGTTTTTACTCCTACCTAAAGTCTCAGGGTCCTGGTTGTGCTACATATCATTTGTGTCTTGTTATGGGATTTCTAATATTTATGCATTCGAATATTTACTTACCACTCTCGAAGCACCATACATCATGGATATTTTTCCGGCGAAGGGGCAGCTGAGGGGCTTCCCGCGAGGGAACTGGGGGCCCTGTAGTGAGCTCTCTCGACCGTCCGATTGGTGATCAACGGTCCGGATCGTTTTACACTTAAAAAAATATTTTTACATTTACTTTAACTCTAATTTATCCGAACCGTTGATTGCCGATCGGACGGTCGAGAAAGCTCACGTATGTAGTGAGCTCACTCACTACAGACCCCCAGATCGTCCCGCGAGGTTTGCTTTTCGCCGTAGGTGTTTTTGGAAGTGTGTATTGGGAATTTGAAAGGTCAGCTCTTAAATGTAGCATTTTATTTGGTGTTGATTATTGGGAAGGGTAGCTTGTCTATTTTGGGAACGATAAAGCTTGGAAAATCTACTATGATATTCACTTGGTTGTTATAGGTGACTGATAATTAAGGAATGCGTTTACTTTATCTGCTGTATTGATTTCATTTTTTATCTTTATGATAATGAAATTTCTTTGCCGTTAAAAAAAATGTAACATGGTCAAAGAAACTTACGAAGTGTAGGATAAATTAAAGTGAACAAACAAATTAAATAATTATTGATAAACACTCACTTATATTCTGGCTTATAATATTTTTTTCCTTTCTGCAGTTTTCATTAATTGTATATTTTTTGCATTATCTTATAGCACGACAGCTTGCCATTGAAATTTATGCTATCTACCTCAAATTCCAAAATGTAAACCTCACAGTTTATCTCAAACTTGACAACAAAAATTAGTAAAATAAAATTCAAATATATTTTAAATTAAACTAGAAAAAATTGCTACCACTGAAAGTAGCCGATTTATCTTCCTCTCACTAGAGCCTTCTCAGCCGTTTCCATCTCTTGAAGTATCCTAGCCTTCCTCTTCGCCGGGATCGGCGCAGTCGGGCCGAAACTGATGTAATGGCCCGAAACGGCATTAAGGGCCGAGTAGATATCCCTGAACGAAGCCCGGCCCAGTAGTTCTTTTTCCTTCCTGTACTTAGCCACCCATGAGTTGGATGCCTCTCTCAGCTCCGCCACCGCTGCCGGCACGCTTGGGTCGGTTTTGTCCATGTTTATGGTGTTTCTGATCTTGTTGATCACCTCTTCTGCGTCCTTCACGTACTCATCGTCGGCCGCGGCCCGTGCGGACTTGGCGGGGAGGAGAAATGATGGGGAGAGGATACCGGCCGCGGCGAGGGATAGGAACTGGCGGCGACGGGGTTGTGATGTGGTGGTGGTGGGAGGAGTGAGTTTGGACTTTATGATGGTTGGTTTGGTGGTGGTGGGAGTGATGAGGGTTGTAGAAGCCATGGTTTGGAGAAAGTGTGAGAGGAGAGAGAGGAAGCGGGGTGGTCGAGTGAGATTGTGTTTTTAGTAATAGGGTGTGGGTTTTTGCCACGTGGGCTTATCACCTTATCTTCAATTTTTGGTTTATGGATGAGAAAAGGTTCAATGAGATTTTCATAGAGTAATGCTGCATATACAGTCTCTCATTCACACCCCCACTCACACCCTATTGTGTGAGACCTATTTCGGGGTCTTACACAAATGATCGAAGCCGCTTAATTTGTTTAGAATATGTTTTTAAGAGTTTTGTGAAAAATCTGCTCAGTCAAATACCAGTAAAGGCTCGATTGACTCGTTCAAGTTTCAGTTCTTGAATCGAACAGACCAAAAATTTAACAAACTTATCAAGTTTTTACCGATTTCTAACTGAGCTGATTTTTTACAGGAGCCCTTAAAAAAATATTTTAAACAAATTGAGCGGCTCCGATCTTTAGTGTGAAATCCCGAGATAAGTCTCACACAATAAGATATGAGCAGAAGTGTGAATGGGAGGATGTGTATGTAGGGCTTATGGAGACTTATTGATTTTTGTGCTGGTGTGTATTTTTCCAGTCCTCGTACTTTGTAATAAGGTGTCTGTGTGTTAGGGCTGAAACCGGTTCGGTTCGGTCCGGTTGAGATTTTGTGTCAAAAAATTATTCAGGAATATAGAGTAATGAAACCGGTTTAAAAAAGGTCGGTTCATTTACGTAACATTTCCGAGACAGTTTTGCGGAGAGAGGGACAAGAGGTGGACCAGATCTACAAAGTTACAACCAGATTGATCACAAACATTCATGTTCAAAGTAAATAGATCTACAAATATATAGAAATTGATACAGAAACTAACGAGAGAGAGAGGAGACAGAACTTGACAAACAAAATACAAAATGGAACATATATAGACGCATATATACACATACCGAGAGAGAGAGAGAGAGAGAGAGAGAGAGAAGCCAAACTTGGATCTTGATATGACGATTATGGACACTAAGGGACGATTGATCAGATCTCGGCATTTTCGCTTGATTGCTTTGAATTAAGGGCGGCGTCCCATGGATTGAGTCGATTGGCGGCGGCGGCTGTGCAAAATTGCAAGGCAGGCGCTCTCTCTGTCTCTCTAAATGTTAGGTTTGAACAGATCGTTGAAATGTTTGAGGAGACAAGTGTGAAGTATATATATATAGTAGTAATAGAAATTAAGTAATAAATACTTTTGTTTCCCACTTTTAATGTGAAGTGATGTCCAGCACAGTTGGTAAGTGCCCCACCCTCCTTGTGAGGGGTTGGGGGTTCGATCCCTGCCTACTACTTTTTCCCAAGGGTATATGTATATATATGTTATACCGGTTCGGTTCACATATAAAAAATCTTCCGAAAAGGAATGAAAATTTTCAATTTTCAAAAAAAAAAATATTAAAAAATATTTTGAAAAATCACCGGTTCGGTTCGGTTCCTCGGTTTATATTTTCACCCCAGTGTGTGTCTCGAGCTAGAGTGTCTTGTGTCTATTTTAAGCCTTGACCATTTCAAAAACTAATTATTCAGCATTTTAGAGTACAATGTGTTGTTTACGTAGTACTACCAATCATTTACGTAACATAAATTATTGATATGGACATTATTATAATTAACTTTTATTGGGTTGTTGAAAGACAAAGAATAGTCAACATAATACGGTGGCGATCTTTTATTTGCGAAAAGTATCAAATGACAATGTCTCCTGATACCCCGGGAATACCCAATAGTTACCCCATTTCACATGACTTTATTTTTATTTTCTCCGTTAGAGGGCCAAACTTGGATATAAAGTGAAAAATATAGTTATAGACACTAAGGGCATGTTTGATCAATTTCATCATTTTCTTTTGTTTGAACTTTGAATTAAGATGCAAGAATGGCCTAATTAAAATTCTACCTTATACACTAAGGCTCCGTTTGTTTAGGGTGGAAAACGTTTTCCAGGAAAACGTTTTCAGTGGAAAACATTTTCCGGCGTTTGGTATGATAGAAAAATAAAGTCAACGGAAAACATTTTCCGAAGTCAATGGAAAATGAACCATTTAGGCTGGAAAATGATTTCCGAATTTTAGTCCCAGAAAACAATTTCCGTGAGCCATCAGTCGAGACACCCGCAGCCCCGACGACAATTGGACCTCCATTTTGTTCTTCGCATACCAACAATTCCAGTTATCCTCTGTCCAAATTCTCAGCTCTCTCTCTCTCTCTCTCTCTCTCCATGTCTGATTTCCAATAACTCATGGGCCACATCTCGATCCACTTTCTCCCATGGAAGCCCCTGCATATAACATGCCTAGTCGAATCCACATATTGTCACAAATGAACCAACAATTCCCACCCGATCATCCGAAATTGTGACCCCTTAAATCGAAAAAAAGGAAAAAGAAAAAGAAAAACTAAAATCAATGACCTACGGTAAACATATAAGCCCTAATTGAAATTTTGTCAGATTGAAGAACAAAATGGGTTTCGCTATGGTGAATAATTGGATTTTAATTTGGCAGGAAAGGGTTTCAGATGTTGCAGATGGAGTAGAGAGAGAAAATAGGGTCTCTATGGGTGGGTGTGTCGGTGAGGAGAGAGAGAGATCACCTGAGATGGAGATGGGAGAGCATAGAGAGAAAATAGGGTCTCTGTGGGTGGGTGTGTCGGTCATTTTATTATATTAGTGGTTTTCCTTGTCAACCAAACAATAGAAAATGTTTTCTAGAAAATGTTTTTGTATTACAACCAAACAACAGAAAACATTTTATTTTCTAGAAAACAATTTCCATGGAAAAGGTTTTCTAGAAAACGATTTCCGCCCAAAACAAACGGAGCCTAAGGGAAATAAGGAATTCATTGATAAAAAGGATAAGTACACAGAATAGATCTTATAGCTAGGAAGACGGCCAGAATAAAAGACCAAAACAATCAAAAAGAAAAGAAAAAGAAAGGGCCTACTCCTAATAGAATTGCAAAAGCAACTACATTGAATATACATACAAGAAGAAAACCACTCTAACACATGCAAAAAAAACCCATTAAAGAATAATGAGAAGATAAATAATACTAACGCAGAGCAATTTTCAAATTGAGAGAGTTAATAAATCAACTATGTGGTCAATTGTGATTGGCTCTAGTTTTATAGATCTAATGAATATTGTTTCGTTGCTTTGATAAATGAGTGAATTGTGAATTTCACTCACTTCTAATTGCTTATTATGAACAAGATCAGTTGGTCTAGTAGTTGTGTAACAGTATTAAGTACTGAGAGGTTGCGGGTTCAAATTCTACAGAAAAAAGTTTTATACCCACTGTGATTGGTTGCGGTGGAGTTATAGCCCCCTTTGATGGAGAGATTTCATGAGAAAAGAAAAGAAAAGAGTATGATTTCTCGCCAAATTGCTCATTTGGATTGAGTGTTTTGGTGAGAATTTGACAAAAAAAAGTACAAAAATAAAACATTTTAATTGGCTCTTCCCCCTTGCTCATCCAATCTTTCACAAACAATAATGATACATACACACCCAAAGGCTTACACTCTCCCACACCCTGCCTACGTGGGGCCCGCCCACTTTACCCTGGAAAAAAAAACCGAAAATTTCAAAATCCCAAATCTTGGTTTCATTTTCGCTCCAGTCTCTCCTATTCCAGATGAAAAGTGTGAGAGAGAGAGAGAGAGAGAAGGGATGAAGACGACCATTGACCCAACGACGTACACCACCACCACCAACGACCCAATTAACGCTGTCCACCACCAGCGACTCCACCACGACGACGACCAATCGAAGAAGACCTACAACTCAACCATTCGACAGATGTACGACTGTGTGTGTGTGTGTGTGTCGATTTGTAGATCTGTAGAGATTAGGGATTATTTCCCAAATTTAGGGTTTCAAATTCGAAAACCCTAATTTTTTTGAATTCCAAATTCATACGCTGGGTTCCAAATTTGTTGATTTTGATGGTATAAAAGTGGGCAAATACTGATTTCTCCATGCGCATACGCGGGAAGGGCCCCCCACTACTTCTTCATTCAGGGGGTGACTAGCCTCATTACTTCCCACTGGGCGAGAGGTGCACCTAACCCACCTATCCACTCATCAATCACGGTGTTCAGCTGACTTGCACTGATAGACCCCTATTGTATTGGAAATAGGCACCCTTCTTTTGACTGTTGTCAGCTAATCTCTTCAATATTTCATTATACTCTATGTTAGAACATTTCTGTTATGGGGGGTCTTTAGGTTTTTGTGAAAGGGATGCTCTTCTCATGTTATTGCTGGAAAAAAAAATGACTCTATTTGATGTCGATTCATCCACATTTTTCCTTGTAGAGGAAGGATAACTGCTTGCTGGCTGGGAGCTGTATGAGCGGTAACGTCCACGTACGGCTCCGTGAGAAGGGCGGCGGACAGAAATGGCCTTGTTGTACCTCACTCCCGTCTTCAATGGATATACTCTCTAAAACAAACTATATACGTGGTAACTGTACTATGATGGATTGGTAAAGATAAAGCTACATTTAGTGCGAGTTTTTCTTGTTTTTGTTTTTCCTGGTTAAGGATTTTAAAACAAACTGCATACATGGTAAAGATAAAGCTACATCTAGAGCCTCTCCCGAACCACAGGACACACTCAGGACACACTCGCACCACCAAAACAGCCCAGAAAAAATAGAACTTGTTGGACCTCCCCAGACAAACTTTAAACATGCACCAACTATACATTGCACATTTGCATTAGTTATGAAACTACTGTGGGAGTGTCCCTATTTACTGCAAATTCCCATTTGTTCCACTGTCGGGTCCAATTCTTCTAAGAGCACAGGGTATTCTCTTAGCAGTAGCATTTGCATCATTCCTTTTTTCCCTAAACAATTGGTCAATCCTCTCCCTCCACTCATAACAGGGCAGCAGGAAAGCCTAATTTGCACACCACAGTCCTGACTAACCTCTGCAGTGACTAATCCCTCAATTCACCTCATTCTCTAGACCATAGGCTGCCTCTAGACTCCGTACATCATCAAAATGGACTTAGCACCCTATTTGAGTATTGGCACCCGAAGAACAGAAGGCAGAGTTTCCTTACTCCCGTGGCATAACACGCAATCTCCATCCTTGGTCACCCCCACAATTGGCAATTTTGTCGCTTGTGGCCAATCTGCGGTGAATAGCAAACCATTTAATGAAAGTCCATCTTGGGACAAAATTCTTGAACCACACTAGATCACATTGAAGTATTTATGGAGCTGCAGTTCTAGGAGTAGCCCAAGCTGACTTTGTAGAGTACATCTTGTTGGAATTTTTGTGAATGAAACCCGGGGCACTCGGAGGGTCTCCCGAGGCAACCGAGACCACCCCACGGATTCATAATGTCTACGTAACTCCCCTCATGAAAGAGAAGATAATGGCAGCATTATTTCGGATTCAATGGCAGCATTATTTCGGATTCAAGGCTGGGGTTACATATTCTGAAATGAATTGCAGAATTCATTTGGCTAATTCAATTTCGTCATTGAATTGGGAGGCTCCTCATTTATCCCGTATTGATGATTTCAGCTCCTCCAAACTCCTATTTAAACTCAGCTTTGGGTTATGGTTTAGTATCAGAAATTCGAGCAACACTTGTACTCCAGAAAATCGTTATTGAGAGAGAGAGGAAGGCGTTAGCTTCAGTTCGCCAAGGCAGCCGATAGAGGTGTTCTGTCGGCCGTGGTTCTAGCCGTTGTATCCTGGGATGAAGACGTCGGTTCATCCTACAACACCCACGGTAGGCGGCGAATCTTTGTTAAGGAGAGTGTGGTTGCACACAACTCGGCGTTCAATCTATTGTTTGTATCTCTGTTTTCATATTCTGTTAATATCGGTTATTGTAAATTTCCATTGTATTCTGTTTTATTATATATCGAATGAATTGTTATTTGGAATCTGGATTGCCGCTGTAGTTTTTCCAACACATCTCATTATCATTCTAGGTCAAATGGTCTTGTCCTCAACGGCATGAACAAGAAGTAAGTTGGCTGGAGTATTGTGAATGCTTTCTTGGTTCCCAAGACTCCAATATTCCTGTTGTTGTGCGCTCTTTTTCACTCACAATCCATAATTAGCAATGCAATTGCCAATGTCATTGCATAAATATGAACTCATTTAACCTATAGGGTAACTTCCTGTACTTGTTCAATTTCAATTCTCTTTTGATTCTCTCTAGTTTTTAACAGTGGATAAGATGGGTTACTTACCATAATAAATATTAGCCATCCCAAATTTGAGTGCCTATAATGTTCCCAACGAGGCCAAACTTGTCATCATCAAGATGAGTAACTATTGAAAAGTAATGTTGAGTGGATCTTTTTTCCTAGCAATTGGTTCTCTACTATCGCACTTGAATTATTCTTTTAGGAAGCAGTTTCGTTTTCATGAATAGCTAACCGGTACTTGTGTTTTCTGTTTTCAGCATTTTTTTTTTTGTAGAGCTGACATGGCTTCCGCTTCTTCCAACGCCACATCTGGATGGCCTTCGAAAGTTTGTGCTTGCGGAGCCGGTCCGTGCATCCCCACCAAGGCTGTCCCTAATGCTAAAAACCCTGGCCGATACTACTATAAATGCCTTGTTAGCAATGTAAGCCTCTCCACACAACTAGATGCTTGTTTCCACCATTTTTGTTTATCCTTTTCCCATCTACATCTCATTATGAAGTAGAATCTCATTTGTTTTGTTGTGACTAGCCCTGCAGGCAGTGGAATGGTTGATGCGATAACAACAATCAAAATGTCTCACATTGGGCAGATGAAAGGACATGCGACTTCACTGGACCATTCCCTCAATTCAACGTCGACCTCAACAACTTAAGGGAACTCATCTTAGCCATACGGAATGCAGTCCGTATTATAGCTATCCATTCCCTTATTGGGATTGTAATTTGTGTATTCGTAGTCATCCACCTTTTGTATAAGTAATTTGTTATGTAATATGGTGAGGTACTGGAAAATAGTTAATTTAAAGTCTATTTCGGACAATGGTTACGTAATGAATGACAAGGTAATGCGAAAGATTCTAGGGGTGCTCACGGTCCGGATTGGTTCGGATTGGCATGAATCAAATCCTAATCCGCGAGTCACGATTTTTTGAAGATAAAATCCGTGTCCGATCCGAAAGTCTCACGGTTTGGTTCCAATCCGATCCGCGACTCACGGATCGGTTCCGGATTTGTCCACGGATTTTCAACTTATTCTAAAAATAAAAATCATCAACTCAATTTCAAATTTTGCCCCTGTTCATACCCTACATGAAGAAAATCAAGTAGCAGATGCACTAGCAGAAATAGAAACCAATCAGGACTACAAACTTATACTAATACGTAGATAGTTCCAATTCACAAACGAAGGCATTAGCAGAAATAGAAGCCAATAAAGATTATAAACTTATCCTAGTACGTAGATAGTTCCAGTTCACAAACAAATGCAGTTTAGTTTAGTGGGATACAAATACTTCAGTAGTTACATCAAAGTCCAATATTAAAAAACTACATATATATTTGTTCTTTTTAAAAAGTTATATATAATAAAAATCTCACGGTCCGGATCGGTTAATCCACGGTTTCAAAATCAAAATCCGTGTCCGGACCGCGAGTCACGGTTTTCTATTTTTTGAGTCCGTGTCCGGACCATCAATCTACGGTTAAAATCCAAAACGTGCGGATCGGTTTGGTCCGGACCGGATTCACGGTTCACCGGTTTTTTTGAGCAGCCCTAAAAGATTTTAGCCTGTTTTGTACCAATATGTATTAGTGCTTTGATTATTGGATTATATTAAGTCAAGTGTTGTTCCATAGTCATATGCTTTGGCTATACTTTGATGATACTTTTTGGGTTATTCTATCGCCTAGTTTTATGTTGTGCCTTATTAGTTGATTGTTTGATGAGACGCTAAGACGTCAGGTATACAAGAAAATAGCGGAAATGCTACCCAAATAGCATTTAAACACAGTTTTAGCACCCAACACGAAATTTTTTGCACTTATACAACAGTTTCAGCGACCGAAAACATGGTTTAATGCACTTCCATAGGAGTTTTAGCAAGCATAACTCTATTTTTCTGCACTTTTAGAGCAGTTTAAGCATCCAAAACATGGTTTTATGCACTGTTATAGCAATTTCAGCTTCCAAAACATGGTTTTATGCACTTTTACAAAAAATCAGATTTTTGCATTGTTTGCTTATTACATATACAAAGAGAGCACTTGAAGGGTGTCAGCAATTAACTAATTTTTTCATAAGCTTCGTACCCATTCAACTTTTCTGGCACCTTCTTCATAATATGCCATATGCACCATCGATGTCGGGTATTGGGGAATATATTCTCTATAGCATTCATCATGGCCACGCATTGATCTGTAATAATTGCATTGGGAGCACAACCCTACATACATGTCAACCAAGTCTTAAATAGCCACGAAAATGATTCCATGTCTTCATGGGAGATAAGTCTACATCCCAATTATACCGAGCTACCATGATGATTGACGCCTACGAAAGGAGCAAAAGGCATGTTATACTTGTTGACGAGGTATGTTGTGTCAAATGTCACAACGTCACCAAACTCCTTAAAAGCTGCCATACTCCTTGCGTCAGCCCAGAATACATTCCGTAGTCGACCCTTTTCATTCAAATCCATTGCATTAAAGAAGTCTCCATTGTCAGCTTTCGTTCTCATGAAATATTGATGGATTGCCTTAGCATCTCCTTCCATAAGTTGTAAACGTCGAACCTTATCCAAATAATTCTGGCAATCCCTCGACAAATATGGAACCTTATTAGGTCCACCAGCTTCAATTTGAAGCGAGTACTCTTATGCAACCTGACCCAGCTTTGTCATTCAGTACAAGAATCCTTTTCACATTTGAATCAAATACCCTATTGCTCTTAAAAAATCTAGACTATCCCGGACTTTGTTCATGATTGTGCTCCAAGATAACCCGACTTACCTTCCACTTTCCCTATTGGGTTAAACAAATATTAAGGTGAGCTAGACATTTTGTTTTTTACTATGGATGTGGCTTGGCAAGGTTGCTTCCTCTAGGCCTTGCATTTCCACCTGTGCTGCATTCAAGAATTACATGCCTCAAGACTCCATCTTTTCCCTTTTTCGAAGATCTTTTAGCCACTGCAAACCCCTTTTCTTTCGCAAATTTTGAGTAATACAAATAAGCATCATTGGGGCTATCGAATTTCATTCCCATCTTTGGTTCCTCAACTGTATCTTCAGAATTCTTAATCGCCGCTTTACCATTACCACCCTCCTTTATTGGAGAACCATTCATAACCTCTTCTTCTTCTCCATTGTCTCCATTCCACACCTCTTCCACTTCTTCGTCCCTTTCAATTTGGGAAGATATAGGACACATCGCCGATGGAGCAGACTCTGGCGATATCAAAGATGATGGTGATGGTAACTGAAACATCACCTGCAGATGAAAAATAAACAAGAACAAGTGAGTATAATACGCAAAATATGAAATGAACTCGTTAATGTGTAGACTTGGTGATGCAAGTATAGGCCAAAGAGTACCCACCAACAATCTCCAGACAAGATATGGCTTACAATAGGCATATTTTTATTTTCTTTTGCCCCTTAGTTGAACTATTCAGAATACCATTTCCTTCACTGGGATTTTCCAATACCATAAACCTTAAAAGAAACGAGAAAGAGTGATGTTCACATGCTAATTTACAGCTTCAAAAGAAGGTGCATGAAGGCTAAGAATACATATATATCAGCTAAGCCAAGAAGGCTAAGACCAGTTTCAATATCCCCAGACCAATTCTGCAGTTGCACAAAATACCTAGTAAAATAAGAAGATTTTTACAGTCAGAACACATTGCTCGAGAAAGCAAACAATTTCCATTATAGAATAGTCCATTTTACTTGGTATTTTGTTAGCACTAGAATATAATGATATAGGTGGTAGTGCATGAAGGCTAAGAATACATCTAGTGTTGGTATTTCTACAGTCAGAGCACATTGCTCAAGCAATGTGAGAAATTCATGTTTTTCATTATATATATCAGATGTTTTTCCAGGAAAGCAAATAATGAACAACGAATATTTTTACAGTCAGAGCACTCTATTTCAGTGAAAGCAAACAATTTCCAAGAAATTTTTTACAGTCACAGCAAAAGCAACTCAAAATCACAATGAACAACGAACCCTATAAATATGAATAATTGTTTGCTTTCACTGAAATAGAGTGTATATGATGAATCAAATCGTTATATGCACAACTATTTGTAACAAAAATAGGGGATTACCTCTTTCTTCTTCTTCGTACTACTTTAGAACCACTAATGGATCTCAGATGTTTGATCTTCTTCTCCCTTACTCAATTTCGATCGATCGTCTCTTCTTCTTCGTATTACTTGGCTTTGATCGTCCTCTCTCTCTCACAGACGCCTCGCTAAGAGAAAATTTTGGGTGCCCGCGAAAATGAAACCCAGACACCAGCGATTTTGAAATTTTCATTTTTTTAGGGTAAAGTGGGCAGGCCCCACGTGGAGTCCACGTGACAAGTAGGGAGGGTGTGGGAGAGTGTAAGCCTTTGGGTGTGTATGTATCATTATTGTTTCACAAAAAATGGTGAAACTTGGTGAGAAAGGGCTCTCCTTTCTTATCTCTTCATTTTGCACCATCCAAAAGGACTGTTAGGGTCGACATATGTTGTTCTTTTGTTCGATAATTGTTTATTATGGGTAAGATTGTGGGCCGGCCTTCTTGATCTCGTTTGTGAACAGTGATGTACAAAAGAAGAGTTGAATTGGGCCTTCGTGGGCTGGTCTAGATCAAGTTATTTATCACCACGTTTGATTTCGTCGACCTCACGTGGGTTTTAAACTGTTGGGCCCCCGGATAGACCAATACGATTATCCGAAAATGTCTCTTTTTCATTCCATGAAGCTGAACACTTTTTCATTTCATCTGTACATTTCACCAGTGAGATTTAATTGCATGTTCTAAAATTGCGGGCAGCGTCGGTCCAGAGCTAAAGTTTAATGTGCCATCGCTTTGAGCTCCGAAAATTTGTTGTAAACTTTTAGGGCCTCTTCTAATTTAGCACTTGTTATGAATTTCATAGAAAAATTGTTCGTAAGTGACATATATTGATTTTTTTATGGAGTTGCTTGATTGATAGATATGATTGTTTGAACATTCTAAGCTAAAACATGCTTTGAAACATGAGGGGATTTCCAAAATGATTGATTAGAATTTTTATGCTAAAACAACAATAAATATTGTATTTAAGTGATGATTTAAAAATCTTATAATGCTCTGATTTTCTTTATGGGATTATTGATATTTTACGTGATGCTTTTAAAATTTCTATTTTCTTGTTTGTAAAATTTTGTAAAGGATCCCATTTAAATTTTTTGCTTTAGCCTGTCGAAAAGTTATGGCCATGTTATGCGGACGCGGTCCAAGAAAATAGAAATGGTAGAGTTTCATCACATGAAAATGATGGTGTTGTTCAAATATGCCACGTGGAGCGACTCTTCATCATCATATGGTCAAGGACATTAATCTTTTGATTTTTAACTTCTCCTTATGAGAATAAGATAAGATAATGATTGTGATTGTTGCCCAAACTTGTTAGTAGAAATACTATTCTAGTAGAACGCTGCTACGTGCACAGACCCACGTGCACCGACGCCGTGTGCGCCCCAACCGAACCGAAGCTTTTTTCATCCTTTTCAAAAGAGGAATTTCGAGTGAGGTTTTTACGCAATGAATCGAGGAAAATCGGACGGTCAATGAGCTCGATCCAAAATCACCCCATTTCATTCAAACACCCGGGCCCACTCGGAATTCGATTTTGAAAAGGATGAGGCTAATTCGATCGGTTGGGGCAGCCTAGCCTAGTAGGCTGATTTCGGTGCATTTTGTCTTGCAAAAGGAAGCCCGATTCAATAGTAACAAGGCCAAGTCAATTAAGGGTTGTTTCAACGAAACTGACCATTTTAAATATATTGGATTTTTCCCAAATTTTTATTCTGATATCTTTGTGAAATGTAATGAGTTTTGAAAAACAGGTTTTTGTTAATGAAACACCCCCTGAGACTGTTATTTAACCGGTAGGCTAATTCCTCATTGACAGCCTAGTAGGCTGATTTCAGATTTTTGCTTCTAACAAAAGGGAAGCCCCATTCAATTCTACAAGGCCAAGTCAATTAAGGGTTGCCTTCAACGAAACTGACCATTTCAGCAAAGGATATTGGGTTGGTGTCCCAAATTTTTATTCTAACCTATCTTTGGTGAAATGTAATGAGTTTTGCATAGTTTGTGAACCAACTAAAAGATAAATCTTCTTTCAAAAGTTAGACAGCATTTTGACTAACTAAACGTTTGATCTTTTCTCTTACCCATATCTTACCGTTATCTTAGTAATATCTCCATGGCTCATTCACAAAGAGAGGTCAGAAGTTCAAATCCTGCTAGAAACTGAGAATATCGATGTTGATCGAATTAACTGGGATTGTATTTTGCAACAACCAAAAGAAAAAATGGGGATAATAATTTTTGAATATTAAAAAGTTCGATTCTCAAATTTTGGGAGAATTTCCGTTTATTATTGTTTCATGTGGCTACGAGAAAGGTTTAGTCCATAAGAGAATTGGACCAAATCTATAATGAACATCCGGGACACATGTATAATATACGGAAAGGGGATTCTGTCTACCTTATTCCAATCAATAAATTTTCGGCGCCGAACTGTGATGTCACATCAATTAGACAGTATGTACTGTTACCAAAATAACATGTAAGGATGTTGTGTTGGTATTCCATTTTCCTACTATGATCTCTACCTTATCTTTATATATTTTGCCAACTGGAACGAAATTTGGATGGTCTAATTAACCCACCATTAGGTAAACCTTCTTTGAAAAATTAGGTTTGATTTTTCTTGGCATTAGAATAATTTGGCCATTCCAAACTAGTTACAAGAGAGAAACAATCCATTTAGGTGAATCGATTTACGATATAGTTTTGCTGTGAATGTCTAGTCTAGTAATATCACCTAACTAATTAAACAAATACACTTCTGAAATATCGGGAGAGACTCGACAAAAATAAATTTCAAGATAAAACCCCGTAAAAATAAATTTTCTTAGATTGTACGTGTGCGATCCAAAGGGTTCACAATTTAAATATCCTACTTGTCAAATCTTCCTCAACGTGAAGCGTGGGGGCTAATATTCTATAGCCTTGCATCTGCATTTTCTTTTCTAATCTTCTCGAGTTGAGATGGATGTGTGAAAGCTCATTGAAATAAACTGTTTCTATACGAGCTAGGAGGCAAACATACACTCGGCATTCATATTGAATCAATATTAGTTTATGAATTTATAAAAACATTTATCCACGACAAGTTTGGATTCGAAAATTATAAAAATAGACCACGGCCAATCCTATGCAAAATATACATTACCTTGTTTTTCTTAGTCTATTTCTCTTAGACTCTGTCAATGCCTACATTACTAGTCAGTGAATTCCCACTTTGTATTCTTTTTGCTAATAATCCTAGTTCGTAAACAAACAAAATAAGTGTCCTCGTACTATAATATGCTAATGTAACTAAATAAACAAATACACTTCTGAAATATCGGGAGAGACTCGACAAAAATAAATTTCAAGATACAATCCCGTAAACCAAAATTTTATAAATTTTGTGGGATCCAAAGGGTTTACAATTTAAATATCGTATACTTGTCAAATCTTCCTCAACGTGAAGCGTGGGGGCTAATATTCTATAGCCTTGCATCTGCATTTTCTTTTCTAATCTTCTCGAGTTGAGATGGATGTGTGAAAGCTCATTGAAATAAACTTATTCTATATGAGGCAAACATACATTCGGCATTCATACTGAATCAATATGGATTTTATGAATTTATAAGAACATTTATCCACGACAAGTTTGGATTCAAAATTTATATAAATAGGCCACTTCCAATCATTTGCAAAATATATACTCCCTCCGTCCCTTTTTAAATGTGTTGCTTCGTAAATCAAACTTATTAAAAAAACATCATCATTACACCTTTCACATCAACTTTTTCACTTTCCACATCAACTTTTACCTCCACTTCCCAAAATTATCATTCACCCTTACCCATTAACTTTTTACCTACTAACTTTTCAGAAGCGCAAAATGATAATTCTACAAACTTTTACCCATTAACTTTTCAAAATACACACTTATTAAGGGACAACCCAAAATAGAAATGTCAACACTTAAAAAGGGACGGAGGGAGTAGTACTTATTACCTTGTTTTTCTTAGACTATGTCAACGCCTACATTACTAGTCAGTGAATTCCCACTTCGTATTCTTTTTGCTAATAATCTTAGTTCGTAAACAAACAAAATGTTTTGTTCGGTTTGGGTTTTGAAGGTAATAAGTAGAGAGAGATAGGAATTTTTCTTTATTGGGAACCGTGCAGGGCGGGTTTTGAGACCATAACCAAACAAGGTAAGTGTCCCCGTACTTTAATATGCTACTGTATTAAGCTTGTAAGGTCAGCGGTGGTTACGTAAATGGCCGTCACGGGCGAACTACTCTACAAAGAAAAGAGGCCAGGCAGGCCAAGACACTACTCTGACTATTTCTTAATCCGTAGTACTCCTTTTGCCTGTTGGCCAAATAAAGTACAACTTAAGACGTACTGCAGTATTTAATGAAATAGGCTCATAGATTACTTATTAGATAATAATGCCACAAACGAACGAGTCAAAAACCATCAATATCTTACGACTTTGTTAATCCACCACGAGATAAATCTTCTTCGAAAAATCAGGTTTTATTTTTCTTGGTGTTAGGATAATTTGGCGATTCGAAAATTGTTGGGACAATTAACGATTGATCGATGTCGGTGAATCGATTAAGTCTAGAGTAGAATTGGACCAAATATGTCCACGGAAACCCGAAACACAAACCAGGGGATTTTTTTTTACCTCCTCCTCAATAAGTTTTGGTGCCGATTAATGTGAGAAAGTCACTAAAATCTGGCAATATACATTAAACAACCTGATATGTGACACCCATAGAACTAATTAAACAAATGCACTCCTACAATAAATTTCAAAATACAGCACCATAAAAATAAATTCGCAGATTGTGTGGGACCCAACGGTCCACAATTTAATTAAATCCTACTTGTCAAACCTTCAAAAAAAAAAAAAAGAAGCATGGAGGCTAATATTCTCTTGCCTTGCATCGGCATTTTCTTTTCTAAACTTCTGGACGTGAGATTGATGTGTGAAAGCTCATTGAAAATAAACTGGTTTCATATGAGGCAAACATACATTTGGCATCAATTCTATATTGGTTTATGAAATTTATAAAAAAACATTTATCCACAAGGAGCTTGGAAGAGAATTTATCTGAACATACAGTTAACAAACTAATCATCTGCAAAATATATTACTATTACCTTGTTTATTCCATGTATTTTACGAACCCTTCTAGCTGCATCAATCAAGATGCACCGACCACGTACAGACCATTTAAACGAGGCGGCCGGGGATGGGTCCCGTCCGATCGATAGTTTCGTTCATCGTTCTCGATAAAATCGATTTCGAGTGGGCCACGGGGAATCGAGCAATCATCTAACTAGTTTTTTATGAGCTCGATCCAAAATCACCCCATTTCATTCAAAATTTCATGCGTGGACCCACTCGGGAATTCGATTCTGAGAACGATGAACGGCTCGGATCGATCGGATGTGACCCACAACGGCGTCCCCGACGGCGTCGGTACGTGGTCGGTGCACCACGGTCGGTGCACGTTATTTTACATGTATTTTACTCTCTTTCTCTAAAACTTCTCGATGTGAGATGGATGTGTAAATTGTAATGCATAAAAGCCTTATTCCGTGCACATGTCACAAGTTTTTCTCTACTAAAATTTTGCATTAAGAAAAACAGTTTTAGCATCAACGCCACTCATTTTGTAATTTGCTAGTATGATGCTTGAGAGACTGATCAGAGTCGGCGGTGTTTATGTAAATGGCCGTCGCGGGCAAACTACTCTGTGTAAAAAAGTGAACAACTCTGCTTAATTGTTTCTTAATCCGTCCTGTTGGCGGAATAAAAACAAACTTTTGACTTCAACTACTAAAGACTGCAGTATTTAATTAACGACAGACTAATAGGCTAATAGAAGTACTCTCTTACATAATCAACGAATGAACGATTTAAAAAATCATTAACTCTCGACTAAGTACATTGTTATGTCGTAATTTAACATGAAAGTGGGTTTAGTGAGTATTAGATAAGAGTGGAAAGAGTAGGATGCGAATCCACTCCTGAGGGGTGCAAACCAGCCGAGCCAAGTTTTGTCAAGTTCGAGCTCGACTCAATCGGTTGTAGACGAGCCAAATTCTTAAAGAGTCGAGCCATGTTTATTTACGAGCCAAGCTTATATAAACGAGCCGAGCTTTAGAGTGTTAAACTCGATCGGCTTGTTTACTAAAGGAGCCTAAGACTCGATAATATGGAGCTTAAGACTCGAGCTCAAGTTTGGCTCGATTACTAAAGGAGCTCAGCTGAACCGCATGTTCTTCATTTAGCTTCAATTCAATTTTTTTGCAGCCCTAATTAAATTGAGGGTCAAAAACTAAAGGCTCAGTTTTTGCTTATTTTATTGGCTAAAAAAAAAATTGTTATCCCTAATTTCCGTCTAATCTGTACCCAGTGGCAACGAATGAACGATTACATAATGCAACGAATGAACGATTCAAAAATCATTAATATCTTAAGACTCTCGACTAAGTACATTGTTATGTCGTAATTTAACATGAAAGTGGGTTTAGTGAGTATTAGATAAGAGTGGAAAGAGTAGGATGTGAATCCACTCTTGAGGGGTCCAAACCAGCCGAGCCATGTTTTGTCAAGTTCGAGCTCGACTCAATCGGTTTTAGACGAGCCAAGTTCTTAAAGAGTCGAGCCATGTTTATTTACGAGTCAAGCTTAAATTTTGGGATGGGCTGGTGGGTCCTAGTACCACTTAAATTTTGTACTATTACTTTAAACAACACTTTTGAAATATCGCGTCACGCTCGACAAAAATAAATTTCACAACCTCGTGAAACTAAGAGGGTGTTCCACTAACTTGGTTTTTTTTAGTTTTTGCAAAAAAACTAAGTGGTTTTTTGTTAGTGGAATGAGATAGTTTTTGAATTAAAACAAAACTGTTTTTTTTTTTTTATCGGAACGGGCCCTAAATTTTCTCATATTGTTTGGGACCCAAAGAGTTCAGAATTTAAATATTCTGTACTTGTCAAATCTTCCTCAGCATGAAGTGCGGGGGCTAATATTTCATAGCCTTGCATCTGCATTTTCTTTTCAACCTTTCGACTAGCTGAAATTGATGCGTGAAAGTTCATTGAAATTGTACTGATTCTATACGACTATACGAGGAGGCAAACATACATTCGGCAATCAATATTGGTTTATGAATTTATAAAAACATTTATCCACGAAAAGTTTGGATTCGAAATTTAAAAAAATAGACCACGCCAATCATATGCAAAATTATATATATACTTACCTTGTTTATTCTATTTATTTGTTAGCCTATTTTTCTTAGACTATGTCAATGCATGCCTACATTACTAGTCAGCGAATTCCCACTTTGTATTCTTTTTGCTAAGAGTGGAAAGAGTAGGATGCGAATCCACTCTTGAGGGGTGCAAACCAGCCGAGCCAAGTTTTGTCAAGTTCGAGCTCGACTCAATCGGTTGTAGACGAGCCAAATTCTTAAAGAGTCGAGCCATGTTTATTTACGAGCCAAGCTTATATAAACGAGCCGAGCTTTAGAGTGTTAAACTCGATCGGCTTGTTTACTAAAGGAGGCTAAGACTCGATAATGAACCTAAGACTCGAGCTCAAGTTTGGCTCAATTAGTAAAGGAGCTCAGTTGAACCGCAGTTGCTCGCAAGCAGTTCAAATTTTTTTGCAGCCCTAATTAAATTGAGGGTCAAAAACTAAAAGGCTCAGTTTTTGCTTCAAAAAAAAAAAAATTGTTATCCCTAATTTCCGTCTAATCTGTACCCAGTGGCAGAACTATATTGGGATGGAACGGCGATACATACTCCCTGGGAGCCACTCCACACCCTCTCTCATTGGGGTGTGGTCCCTAGATGAGAGGGTGTGGCAGGGAGTGACTCCAATGGAATGTATGTATCATTTTTCATTGGGATGGGCTGGTGGGTCCTAGTACCACTTAAATTTTGTATTACTCCACTTTAAACAAATACTTTTGAAATATCGAGCCATGCTCGACAAAAATAAACTTCACAACCTCGTATTTTTGTGGGACCCAAAGAGTTCAGAATTTAAATAAAATGTTGCAATCAATTTTGGTTTTTGAATTTATAAAAACATTTATCCATGAAAAGTGTGTGTTTAAAAAATTGTGCCAATCATATGCAAATTATATGTATATGTAGTGTTATTCTAGGAATTTAAATACCATGTACTTGTCAAATCTTCCTCATCATGAAGCGGGGGCTAATATTTCACAGCCTTGCATCTGCATTTTCTTTTTAACCTTCTCGACCAGCTGAAATTGATGCGCGAAAGCTCATTGAAATAAACTGATTCTATACGAGGAGTCAAACATACATTCGGCAATCAATTTTGGTTTATGAATTTATAAAAACATTTATCCACGAAAAGTTTGGATTCAAAATTTTAAAAATTAGACCGCGCCCAATCATATGCAAAATTATATATATACTTACCTCGTTTATTCTATTTATTTGTTAGCCTATTTTTCTTAGACTATGTCAATGCATGCCTACATTACTAGTCAGCGAATTCCCACTTTGTATTCTTTTTGCTAATAATCTTAGTTCGGCATGTGTCCTCATACTTTAATGTGCTAGTAAGCTTGCAAGGTCGGTAAATGGCCGTCACGGGCGATCTACTCTACAAAGAAAAGAGGCCAGGCCAAGACTGTTTCTTAATCCGTAGTCAGTGAATTCCCACTTTGTATTCGTTTTGCCAAAAATCTTACTCCCTTCGTCCCTTTTTTAGTGGGTAAAGAGTTAATCGGTAAAAGTGAAAGATAATTTTGAAAAGTGGAGGTAAAAGTTTATGTAAAAGATGTAAAGTGAAGGTAAAAGTTGATATAAAGATGTAATTATAATATTTCTTTAATAAGTTGGATTTACGAAGTAAGAAACTTAAAAATGGACGCAGAGAATTAGTTCATAAAACAAGATGCGTGTCCTCATATTTTACTAGAAAAATGATAATGTCCAAACTGTTGTTGTTAATGCAAAAAATGTATTGCATAAAAGCCTTGTTCCCTGCACATGGCATGAGTTTTTTCCTACTTAAATTTTGCATTATTAGGCCTGATTTGGCTAATTTGAAAAAAAACTGGTTTTTGATTTTTTTCGTTTTGTCCTTATTCAATTTTTTATTTTCGGCTTTATTCAAAAAACTATTACTTTTGACCATAATTTTATACTTTTTTGATTCGTCTCGACGAAATAAATCCAGAAACCACAAAATCTTGACGCAAAACTAAAAAACGTAATTTTTTTTTGAATAAAGACAATGAAAAAAAACAAAAAACCAATTTTTACAAATTAGCAAAATCACCCCTAAGAAAAACAGTTTTAGCATCAGCGCCGCTCATCTTGTAATTTGCTAGTTGTATTAAAGCATGAGAGTCGTATTAAAGCATGAGAGTCGAACTACTTTGTGTAAAAAAGTGGACTACTCTGATTAATTGTCTCTTAATCCGTCCTGTCGGTGGAATAAAAACAAACTTTTACTCCAACTACTAAAGACTGCAGTATTTAATTAACAACAGACTAACAGGCTAATAGAAGTATTGGATAATGCAACGAATGAACGATTAAAAAATCATTAATATGTTAAGACTCTTGACTAAGTACATTGTTGTCGTAATTTTACATTAAAGTGAGTTTAGTGAGTGTAAGATAAGAGTGGAAAGAGTAGGATGCGAATCCACTCTTGAGGGGTGCAAACGAGCCGAGCTGAGTTTGGTCGAGTTCGAGCTCGGCTCAATTGTAGACGAGCCGAGTTCTTAACGAGTCGAGCCATGTTTATTTACTAAACAAGCTTATATAAATGAGCCGAATTTTAGAGTGTTAAGCTCGATCGGCTTGTTTACTAAACAAGCCTAAGACTCGAGCACAAGCTTGGCGCTCGATTACTAAAGGAGCTCAGCCGAACCGCCAGCTGCTCGCAAGCAGTACTTAGATTTTTTTGCAGCCCTAATTAAATTGAGGGTCAAAAACTATAGAAAATTGGTCTAAATGCCAAGTTTGGGGCTTTAAATGGTGTTTAGTCCAGTTTAACTTATTTTAATGCTTCCAATACATTGATGAAATATTTTTGTGGCTTCAAGGACAATACAGGACAAAAATACCCTTAATGATCAGAAAAAGTTACCTGGCCGCGTGTCACCTTCTTTTTGCTGTTGAGTCGTTGACCAGTTGAAGGCAAACAAAAGGTGACCTGAACGACAGGTTACTGTATTATTTAATTTCCAGCAGCCGCATGTCAAGTAGTCGCTTTCACCACTAGTCGCTTTCACCCATTACTTTCTCTCTCTCTCTTAGACCGCCCGACACCCGCCACTTTCTCTCCATCTCTCTCATGCATGAGTGAGACAAAATTAATTTTCTCACTCTTCAATTTTGGGGTTTGGTTCAATTTTTAGGGTTCAATTTTAGGGGGTTTAGGCTCTTTGGGGTAGGGTATAGTGGGTTTAGGCATTTTGGATTGTTTGATACCAGGGTTGGAGGATGGGATTGGATTGTGAATCCTGTGGGACCTCTAATACTTTGTTTGGTGTTGTAAAAAATGGGAGGATTGCTAATACCATGGGATTGTGAATCCCACAAAAGCATGAGATTACCCATCCCAAGGGGGGTTGGGTATTGGCAATCCTATCCCATGGGATTGGAAGGATTCCTCTCCTGTGCAAACCCCTCCCAGCTGTGCAAACCACCAAACCCCATGATCTAATCCTATCCTAGAAAAAACAAACATGTTATTAACAATCCCATGATCTAATCCTGTGTAAAAACAAACATGAGAAATGATTTGTCTCCTCATTAATAATCCCACCTTATAACTAATCCCAATCCTAATCTCATCTCATTACCAATCCCCCCAAAACGAAACCTCGTATCAAACGGGGCCTTAGGGTGCACTTTCCAATTATAGAGTTTTAGTGGTTTAGGCACTTTTGTGGGTACCCTAGGATTTTAGGCTCTTTAGGGTGCCCTAGGGTTTATATTTAGGCACTTTTATAGGGTACCCTAGGGTCGTAGGCACTTTCATAGGGTACCCTGGGGTTTAAGTTTAGACACTTTCATTAGGTTTGAGGGTTTAAGCATTTTCATTGACTAGTGGGGGCATTTTTGGTATTTGTAGGTGATTTGACCTCTTGGCATTAAGGAAACAGTTGATGTCCTTATTGCAGTAATCACCCATTTATTATGTCCTCCCCAAAAACGGACCCATTACTTTAAGGGTGTTGATTTTGGGGCTCCCTTTTTTTTATGCAGGACTCCAAAATTTAATGAAGTTACAAAACTGCCTTTTCAAGATATAAAAATCATTGGAGGCACTCTACCTCCAAATTATCTCCTCATTTACTAGGAAAAGACTACAATACACATCTCTTATTTGAGTTTGTATCATACACACCCCTTCAAAAGTTATAATTTTTTTTATAAAAGTTACGTGACACATCAATGAGGTGGCACAATCTGGACCATACAATAGGTGCATAAGATACACACCTTTAATGAGTGTGTATTGTAGCCATTTCCCATTTTCTAAGGCACTCCAAACGGAAAAAAAATGAACCAAAATCAAATATAAACATTAGGTTCTAAACATAAACATTAACATTAGGCTCCAAACATTAAACATCCACAACATAAACATTAGTTTTCAAACATTAAAAATGCATCTATGTCAGATTGCTTCACGCCACTTTGAACAAAAAAAAAAAAAAATACACTGCTAGAATTCTCTAAAATAAATAACACACAATTGAAAATGTTGATACTGTAAAATCTTCATAACGGTTGCGACACAAGATTTTCATACTTTCGTGCTCATTATCTACCATTTTTCCCTCAAAATCTTCATAACGGCTAGAAATCTACATTTTAAAACCATAGTGAGACAAACAAAGCACATTACCAAAGTTATGAGAACTCTTGAGAGGAAAAAGTCAGAACTCCCAAGAGACTTTGCATAAACAAAAGAATGGTTCTACAATCATTCGCCGAAGATCACTTGTCCAGGTTGTCCTGTTGCAGAACATAGAGACAATAGCTTAAAGACTCTATCAAGAAAACATTACATATGGAAGTTGACAATTCAGTGACGTGCAGTAAAAGAATTTGAGCTACTATCTGCTTTTTTTTTATTAAAAAAAAAAAAATTCCCTTTTTTGGAGTGCCTGAAGTAAATGAGAAGAATAAAGGTTTTTTGGAGTGCTTGAAGTAAGTTATGAAATTTGCAAAAGGGTAATTTTGGAAAACTAATGTAACTTGGAACCCCTGTATCAAAATTGGGAGTGCGAATATCAATTTTCTTACTTTAATTATCTAGATGTAAGAGTATATACGTTTTTCACGACGTTAGGATATTAATATCTTATATATCAATAATTTGGATTAACAAAGTCAAAATTCATTTAATTTCATGTCGCCATACAAGCTTTTAATCTGAATTAACTTTAAGGGAGCTATTGATGAAAAATCACGAATCTCATCTAGTTGGCTCAATGCTGATGTGCTGGCTGCTGCTGCTGTTCTGCTCTAACCCAGGGCTCGACTGTTCTGTATTAGCGGCCAATTTGTATCTCTGGGTGTTTTTGCTTTCTGGAATCTTTGTACTGGGGTCTGTGGTTCTGCTGCTTTGGCACCTTGGTTTACTGCTTTGGTGCCTCTGTTTGGCATCTTGCCAAAGAAGGAGCCAAGATTTTTGTGTAGTGGGAACGAGCTATATATGTGGAGGAGAGGCGGGGCGTTATAATATAATGATATACGTACATATATTTTCAATGTAATACTAAGATTTTTTCAAATTGTAGTAAGGGCGACAGCCCCCTAGCCACCCCTGGCTCTATGATCTTGCATCCATGATCTTGCATGTGGTCTTTGTTTCTTGTCTCTTCTTTGGTTAATTTCTCATCAATCTTTCATCTCGGAAAGGTCATTAGTCTTGTACCTATCGTACGCCTATGCATTTGGAATTGAAATAGAGGCTGCTTGTACCCTTACCGGTTACAAGAAGACAGAAGTAGACCCACAACATGTGGACTAAAGTTGAAAAATATACTCCACAAGAGAAGTCACCGAACTGCATCGTCCAATAAGTAGAGAGAATCCTTTATCAAAAAAATTGATCCAAGACTGGGAGGGTACCACATGTTACTCTCTCGGTGTATCTGGGATGTCCAACATTGCAATCGACGATTGGAGTGAAAGTGTCGTCCGAATTTTATTTTATTTTTAAAAAGAAAACAAAATAAAAAGTACATTTCAATCTGGACCGTCGGATGCATTTTTGGACGGCCTCGATGCACCGCACGAATACCACGTCATCCATACCCTATTTGCACCCACGTTTTTCTCTGAAGGGTCACATGAAATTGAGTGACAAAAACCCAATTTCGATGGAGTAGTTTTTCAGTTCCTATCATGCTCGGAATATGCTTTTAGAAACCTCCTCTAGTGATAAGTACTCCCTCCGTTCCAAAATAAGTGTATCATACTCTCTCTCTTACCATTTTTCAAATTTAAAAATTAAGTACTTTCGTGTATCGTGTTCTGAATTTTTTCGCAATTCAGTGTGAAAAAATTTGAAAAGCAATATACAGAACTACTTGATTTTTTTATTTGAAAAATGGCACGACTTTTCGTAGTGGACAATTATTTTGAAACGGAGGGAGTATATTCTTTCACCAATATTTCTGAAGACACAGAATATTCCTTTTAAAAGAAAGGTGTCAAATAATATAGGTAATTGACTTTTACACCCTCAAATTAATATTCAAACTCTTTTTTGTCTTTTACTGAAAATTTTACACATGAAAATTTCATTAAAAGAGAGAAAAAAGAAGAAGAAAGGGTGTGGTTATCAATTCACGGGTGTGGAAATTACTCTCCGTAATATTAAGGCTCTGTTTGAATTACACTAATCTTAGAAGGAAAAAAAAATGCGATGTTATATCTCGATGATTTCACGTTTGGAGGAGCCTTTAATATACAGATGTGATTCTCGATAAGATATGTACTACTGATAAATGTTTATTCGATCTCCCTCCCCTCTCTCTCTCTCTCTCTCTCTCTCTCTTTTCTCCTAAAACCCTAGCCACCACTAACATTACTCTTCCTCTTTCCCCTCCCCCCAGGGTTTCAATACCCATGGTGGTGGGAGGGGAGGGCCATGGTACTATTTATTTTCTTCGTTCGTTCTTTCTTTTTCTTTTGTCTCTCCAGATCAACGACTTGTCGTCTGATCTGAGAAGGTTATGGCTTTGTTCGGATAAATTTTCAGAAAGTTTTTGAAAAAGTCTTCCTCTCTCTCTATCCACTTTTGACCGGTAAAAACATCACATCCGAAATCCACGTCATTGTCCTCTCTCTTGCTGTCACTCCAAAACCCAGCGTGTGTGCCCTCTCTCTTGCTCTCATCCACACAATGAAGTGGGACCATGGAAAAATCAATGGCTTGCAGACTTTTTGAATTTTCAAAGGTCAAGTGGACCTCATTTTCAGAAAATATTTTTGCCGGTCAAAAGTGGACCCCATTTTCGAAACACATGTGAAAACCTATCCGAACAAGGCCTATGTCTCTCGCTTTGTGAGAGTTGTTAGTTTCGTCTTTGGACGAATTTTTGTCTACAGATCGGGTACTTTCAGGCGTGGTTGCTTTATAATGGTATCTGTGCCAACAGTGTTCTTACTCGACATGATATCACTGGCAAGGCAACTCGCGGTGGCTTTGAAGATCTGTAGTTTTGGGAGTTCATTGGTGCAGCATGTTTGGTTGGAGTCCATCCGATCGTCTGGGTATTCTTTGTCTTTTATCTTTAACTAGCACTAAGTCTCTTCAGAGATGCTAATTCTAGGTATGAATCTTGTAAGTGCCGCTGTTTGCGTCAGGCCATTTCTGGGTTAGGGTAAACACATCGATTGCCTTGTGCGTTTCTTGTTCTCTATTAAGATGATTAGTTTGGCTTTGTCCAAGATCTTTGTAATGAATTCCGTTTTTGTAAGTGCCGTTGGGCGTTCATTAATAAAATCTTCTCATTTCCGTGTAAAAAAAAAAGAAGATAAATGTTTATTCGATATGATTACTAAATATATCAACTCAAACATCGAGATATAATTACTTCAATTATTGAATTCTAGAATTTGATTTATGGTAATCAAGTTTTGATTTGTACTTGACAATATTACGAGCATCCGAACATAGCCTAAGGCCACATGGAACAATATATACTTTGTGAGCAATGCTACAGGCACTAACTAGTGTACCAACTATTACACTAAATGCACACATGGCATTACCACATCAATGCACTATTCAATACATGGATAGATTCATCCACTAAAAAAGTGTCACATGGACAATTAGTGTAATAATTGGTAAACTACTTAGTGTCTGTAGCATTTTCCATACTTTGTAGTAATCCAAAGGGACAGTATCCTCTCCAGGGTTCTGTCAGGGCATTTTTGGCCCTCCTTTGCCCACCTCTATAATGGAAACTATCATCTTTTAAATTATGAAAGAACATCAATCATGCGAAAAATCGCGGTCATTAGATATTGTTCAGTATATAACTACAAAAAAAATTGATATTTAGTAACAATAATTTTGTCACTAGGTTGTCACTAAAAGCGTGTTGCTAAAGAGTTTTAGTGACAATTTTTTAGCGCGTTGTCACTAATTCAAAAAGCTGTCACTGAATACCTTTTAGCAACACACTTTTAGTGACACGTCGTTGTCACTAGGGTGTCGCTAAAACTCAATTTTTTTGTAGTTACATATATATTATTTCTTTTGGACACAACGAATTTTATTTTTTTTGTTAGTAGTGTACATATACCCCCTACTATTATATTCTCATCTCATCACTCGAACATTCACTATGCATTGAATGAAGAAGAATGTACAGGTTACATGAACTACGAATAACAAATCATACATCCTTAGCTTGGGTTATTACATAACCAAGTTACATCAAACCCGGATTACGTTAGGGGTGGCAAATTATCTAAGACTGAATCAGACTTCACAAACCTAATTTTATTAAATAATCAGAACATAAGGCAGAAATGCAAACCAGCAAGGTCAGAAAGGGAACATTAGCTTTCAAGGTATATCCCCCAACTACAAAGCTCATAAATCACTTCACTCTTTTTCAACATAACCATAAATCATGGACCCAATCTTGCATCAAAGTCTCACTCTTGGCCCATTACACTTATTACAGTTTCAGATTATGAAGTCAACCATGCATGCATGGAGGAAACTTGGAATTAGACGTACTGCGGAATAATATGCTTTTGTTCCTTTCAGTATTTCATAATCGACATTCGATAAGGTTCCTTTCAACGGAAAACAGAGAAGAAAAAAAAAAAAGTGCATATGACTTGCCTTTATCTTTCTCTCTGATCTTGAAAATTTGAAATAACCACAGGCATATAATCTACCTCTTGTTTGCACCTTATACTTCTAATAGGCAACCAACATTACAGCTCGACACACCCAGGGGTTGCCCCAGTGGTTAGGGCGAGTGCCTGACTTTAGGGGTAGTCTCTTTGGTCAGGTGTTCGATTCCCCACAGGATGACATATTTATGGTCAGGCCCGCGGCCCTGAGATTTTCGTGGCCCCAGACGAGTATGTAAAACAGGGCCCTATGTTTTTCCTAAAAGAAAAATTTAGAGGACCAACATTAACTTCAAATGATAGATACTTTGTTCTATATTTTGTCATTTTTGTAATTTGTGTCGTTATGTCAATGAAAAATAGTTTTCGCTAGTAATTATTTATTTTATTGCAACAATAAAAAAAAATTGAAATCGGCAAATCAATGCAAATATTTTACAAATACACAGAAAGTGTTTTATTTATTTTCCCTTGATGGCGACACTGACAAATTTTTCTTAAAAAAGTCTACAAACAATATGGAGGTGATGGAAGTATATGTTCACGCGATTGAGTTCTTCTAAGATCATAGTTTTGAACTTAGTATCATATTTATATTATTAATGGCACAATTGAAACACCTTTTTGAGGTAATTTGAACCAGAAATTTAATGAACCAACCTTCGAAAGATTAAAGAAGTACAAATCTTTTATAGCAAAAGATTCTACCAACATTTGTAAGTGGGTATTTCCCAAATATGTTATCTTTTAATATCTATTTTGACTATTTTAGTCAAGAGGTATATAAAATAAAATAATTTAACCAAACCAAAAAAAATATCTATAAATAACTTTAATAAAAGAAAACCTGAAAACTTTTTATAATAGAAATCTCATGGTGAAGGAAAAAAAAAGGAAGAGAATGTACAAAGTTTACATTGCACACTCTTTGAAGAAGGAAGGCATTTCCATTGGGCTAAATGCCTCAATTAATGTATTTGTGCTACATTAATTATTTATTACTTACCAGATCATATATACCTAAGTGGGCCCCAAAAAATGGACTATTTTTGGTGGGCTCCAGGCCCAGGCCTACCCAACGTGCCCTCAGGGCCGGCCCTGTTTATGGTTGGTAGAAGCGGCGGACGGAGGGGGTGCAAGCGTGAGTTTGGTCCTCTGCACACCTCTCAGTTGTCCCACTAACTATACTTTCAGGTTAATTTGGAAAAATTCTATGGGATCAGCAATTGTAAGTCTCTCAAGTGAAAAAATAGTTGATAAAGTTTATATATATGGGTGAAAAAACCCCTAAAATTTCAAGTTGTCTACCATTTTTCAATTGAGGTTACAAAATTAAATGCGCTTATGTAGATGTGCACATTCTTGTTTTTCATCTCAAAATTAGTAAGTAGCAATCTTTTCTTCTTCATTTTTCTTTCTATAGACTGTATTTTTTGTTATTAATATAAAAATACATGTGATTCATGCCTCCGCTGAGTACAAATCCTACGTCCACCCAATGGTTGATAAGATATGGGTTTCTGGTTGATACGTTATGTACTTATGTTATTATCTCTCCTACGAAAGCTACTTTTAATTAGGGCATCACGTGGTTAATTATATTAATATTATTTCCAATCACTTGTACACTTGTATGCCTAGAAGTTTAGATCACTTCCATTGTGGATTTAGGAGATATGCATGACTTTTTATTTTTAATGGATGTTTTTTACTTTAACAAAAAATTGTTAGCATCACTTATATACTAGTTGAAGGGGTATTTTGTCACAAAATTCGGACATGAGGCAATGCTTTACGGGAATCGACATCTGCATATAAATGCGAGGGTAAGGCAGTCTACTTATTACTTTTATCAAGTTGTAAACTTGTAATTAGTATAGCCAAGATACTTTTGGACAATTTTGGACACGGCTAATTTTTGGACTGACTCTTGTAACGACAAATTTTTTTGTCTCTCATTGGTTTTTGCAACAAAAATTTCACCCTCGAATACGAAATAATATGGTTCCTAAAAAGGTTGTTTGTTGTGTGAAACCAACAAAATTGAGTAATATGATTATCCATTTTTTCAATACTTTAATTGCATAATAATAATAAAATTTACATTATGTCCATCTCAACTGCAGGACCAGTAAATTTAAGTAACATGGGATGGGACAATTAATAATTTGCAACCACTATGGGAATACGGAAGGGGCTGAGTCTGGGGAAGGTGGTGACTGTTTTTTGAGCCTCAAGGTGTGAATCGAAATCGAAAAGGACATACTCGATCAATTATAGTTAAGGCAAATTCTACGTATTGTCCATTTGGTGGTCAGCAGTGTCTCCCACGCGATACATTCATTGCCCTTTTTCCCGTGAATCAATGTCACGCGCCTTACACACTGTCCTTGGTTAGCTTTTGTGTGGAAGTGGTGTTTGTATGGGACAAAATGACAATATTGACCCTTTTTCAATTTCCTCCAGTTGGGGTGGGACCTGCTACTTCAATCCTTTTGTGGGGATTCTTAAATTTTTATTTTACTGAGAAGTACTCCAGTACTATATTTTTCTTGTCTTTTCTAAATTTTTGCTTGATTCACATTATACTTTTGGGATAATCATTTATCTTAATGAGAGAAGTCTAAAATAAAAATGAATGGAAAAAAAATTCACTAAGGACTTAAAAATACCATATAGTGTCATCTTCAAAAAACTTTTTTCAACTTTGGTCCATTTTTTTTTTATTTCACAGATTTCTCTTAAGACGAATGGTTAATTTTTTTGCATTATTCAATTGTATTCTTTGAGATATTTTGAAAGGTGCAAAAAAATTAGTTTTTCAAAAAGTCATGAAACAAACAAATGCAAAAAAATTAAAATAAAAAAAAGACACTTGACTTATTAGGCCGGACTTAACCTTTAAAACAAAAATATCTCTCTATCAGAGTAAACTAGAACAATGGAGAAAATGCCAAGGGGATGGAGGACATGAAAAAGCAATAACTAGTTGATCCTGAAGTCGTATGTTCGAATGTAATGGGGGCCAATCATCTTAAATCTTGGGTCACTGGGGGTTATACTAGATCATTATCTTCAGGGCCTAGAAATTAGTCGAGGTGCGTGCAAACTTATCGGACAGAGGCGGCTCTAAGAAGAGCCGAGGGTGGTCACTTGAACACCCTGAAAAAAATAATTTTTTAGAAATACATGTAAAAATTTATTTATTTTTTAATTTTTGTCATTTTGAACACCCTAACCAAAATATTTGAACACTTGTCTGAACACATTACCCAAAAATTTCGAACACCCAATCCTAATGACGGAATTCACCATGCACTATTTGATACTCCATTAGAGAATAGTATAAATTGGATATTTGAGAATTTGGGTGTTTCTTTGTCTCAACACATTTAGCTCAAAGAGATAAGAACATTTTTAACTATCTCTCTTTAATCTATTTATACTTATTCCAAGTGATTACTCATTACATTATAAAATATAGATCAATAATTTAATATATGTGTGCTATCTTTTTTTGTGAAACACTTTAATATATATGCACTGAGGGTATATAGACACAATAGATTTGGATTATTACATAGGTCATTCATAGGTTTGATTCTTTTTTAATTTTTGTTTGGTAGTTGGAACTATGGACAAGTTTGTGATAAGAAAATCAAGAATGGTGCAAGAGTCATTTCCTATTTAAACTTTTTTGATGATAGCAACCCCTAAAACTCGTCGAAGCGAAACCGTATTGACTTGGAATTGTTGTTTTTTCGGTAGCATTGTTGTATTAGTAGAATTTTTATTTATATTTATTTATGTACAGTTATGATTTCTAGAGGACATTGGCTTTGCCCGATTTATGTGTGTGGCGAGGCGTAAATAGACCCTGGGATTAGTGCGCGCAGGATAGTCCGGACCACCCAGTTATATAAAAAAATGATTTCTAGAGGACAATAGTAGAATTTCTGAACACTCTCAAGAGAATTCGTGGAGCCGCACTGGTGCAAAAGGCTCGTGGATAAAAAAAAAAAAAAGTACAAAGGACACGCTGGTCCTTCCGTGGTAACATCTTGAGCAATCAACTTTAACTACCAAAGAAAAAAAGGTCAGGAACCCAAAAGCCAAGTCTATGGTCTCTGTCTTCAAGTTAAAACTTCTCTTCTCCTCCATCCACGGCATGTTTAGTATCCACAAGTACTTGAAAAGTATAGATGTATGTAAAACAAACTTCCTACTATAAATTCAAATCTAGCACTAATACAAGTTGAAAAATTCTGTTCTTCCCAACTGCCGTGTAGTATGAGTTTGTGGCAACAAGGTTTTGATTTAGCAAAAAAAAAAAAATTGGACGCACGAACATCATGTTTGCCATCCTTTTTAAATTTCTTGCACGAAGGTGTTAAATGTGTTATAGTCTCACAGCTATCGTGTCTGACCACACAGTTTTTGCAATAATAATATCCAATGCAGGACTCATAAGTTGAATAGTTTGGATTAACCGTTGTAAGCTTACAAAGGATCCACGAAGGCCCAAAATTGGATGGGACTGGATGGATGAGGACTAGAGAGTAGCCTTTCCCTGTCGAATGACACCATTTTCTCATACCCTTCCTTATGTGTGTGAAATACGATTTAGAAAGATCAATCCCTAGTCTATTCTCTCTCTGTCAGTAAATGCAAGTGGAAGAGGGTGAGATGGAAACAGCCAAACAGGTCATGGCCCAACTCAAGTCTTCGTCTTTTCACAACAAAATTGTTCAATTTAGATTCCTTTCCCTTTACACATGAGTGCGCGCAGGATAGTTCGAAACACCCAGTTATATAAAAAATAATTTCTAGAGGACCATAGTAGAATTTCTGAACACCCTCAAGAGAATTCCTGAAGCCGCCACTGTATCCGGACATCCGGTTATCAAAAAATAATAATACTCCGTAAATTAATGAATAAACAAAATGAGATAAAGAGTGTATATGATACTAAACGGTTCCTAATAAACACGTGTGTGTATAATTTTATTCTCAATTTCAATTTGGGATCCTGGTTCAAAAAAAAAAATTTGGGATCAACTCATTCAACAGATGAAGGCTGCTGATCAACAAATGGGACGAAGGCTAGTTTGGTCATGCAAAGAAAGCATAAGGAAGTACAACACCTAGGCAGAAGAAAAATGTAACAGCTACGCTGATGAAGAGAAAAAGTACGCCACCCATTGGGTGGTCAGGAGCAAGACCCTGTAGTTGAAGCCACATAAATATGGGACATACTGCTGGCTGACTTGCTGCTTTCGCATTTGACAATTTGATTGTGCCATTTTGTCTTGATTTACATGCAGAACTTTTTGGATCCAATGTTGATAACGTTTTTCTTTTTTTTGTGGTAATGTTAAGTGTCCCGTGCCAGCCTGCATTGCAAGCATCTTAGACTAATCTTTACGGCTCCTCCCATAGTCCTTTCCACGCTTAGACATAAGGTGATGTGTCGCTCCAAAAGTTGCTGGTAAGAAGAATCGAATATGAAATCTTAGATGGAAGCAAATACCTAAGTCCTAAATCATTATTACCGAGCAGTTGTATTGTAATTACAAACAACTAGGGATGGAGTCAGAAGGGGATCAGTAGAGGTGGTCGCCATTGTAAGAAAAAAAAAGTTGTAGTATTATATAGAAAAACATAATTTTCCTATGAATTATATAGGCTCGCCCCTGTAAAGTATTTTAGGAAAAAAAATTCGCTCCTACGTGATGAAATTTTTGGCTCCATCCCTACAAACAACGGTCCGCTTAATTTAAGACCGCTATGAATATGACAGAGGATTGGTGGAAATTTTTCATGTTCCAAGTAGATAAGTTTTGGAATAATAACTTTGAATGAAGACTCATACTTCAAAACGTTCAAGGTTATAATCACCATTTCTTGAAACATTGTATAGTTGATTTCCCCCAAACTATTTGAAATGTACTCAATTGGACGGAATTAAACAACAGAAATGATGCCGTTCAAAAAAACTTGGACGGAATTAACATGAAAGCGGACCAAAATAAGGAGAGAGAAAATGTGCGAACCCTTGTGAATCGATTTTTTTTTACTTATTGGTTCGTCTCGACGAGAGAAATCGAAAAAGTATACATATTATGATTGATATCTTAATTTTTGGGATAACTTTTGTCTTTATTTTAAAATAATTTAAATTTGGTTCATAATTTTTTATATCGCCATCCTCCCACGCCCAAGAATGGGTCACGTAATTCCCCATTACCGCCTCCACATTTCTTCGTCGTCATCACCACCGCAACCCCCTCCCCACCATAGTTTTGAATATCGGCCGATACGGTACGTATCGGCCGGTTCGTCTCGAGATTTGGAGGCTCCGATAACGATACGTATCGTACCGTATCGGCCGATACTCCAAAAAAGTTAAAAAATTCACGACTGCTACACCCGATTCCTGCGACGTATTGCCGATACATCCCGATACCGATACACCGATACCGCTATTTAAAACTATGCTCCCCACCCCCGAACAACCTCCACTCTTCCGCCGCCCATCCGGCCTCCACTCTTCCGCCGCCCATCCGGCCTCCACATCAGCTACCTCCCTCCTGTCGACGTGTCCAATCTACTCGCCGGCGAACATCCAACCTGGACTCACCTGAATCAACAAATTGACTAAAGAAGGTTAATCTCACGAAATGAATGGTGCTGCCAATACTAAAAGGTCCCAGTTGTAGAGGAGCAGATTAGTCAGCAATTAATGTTGACATTGACAACGGTCCTTTGAGCAATTCTTCACCCACCATGAGATGTGCCATATACTTAGTCATTGGTCTGGTAATAATTTACCTGGTCTACTTAGTTTACGTAGACAACGGTCTTTGAATAATTCACCCAAGATTAAAACACCAACTATAATAGTAAGTCTGAGTGACAAGAACACGAACAAATTAAGAGCTTAGAATGACAAAATAGCAACCGGGGTATTTGACATCGCGGTTGTGTAGCTACACTGACCATGAATCTTATGAATTACGAGATCTATTTCACGAACATTTCGAAAAGGTTAAACACCAGTCGTAAGGATGAATTAATGACAAGAAGAAAGATATTAGAAATTTACTACTAGAATGGAAACACAATAACCTGATAGTTGACTTAGCCATTGTGTAGCTGCAATCATCCCATGGAGATTGATACTTTTGCATAGTTAGCTAGTTGGGTTAGGTTGGAATTAATTAAGCTTGTCTGAATTCTTCTTGTTTAACATATGACCATACAAGAATGACTCTCTCTCTCTCTCTCTCTCTCTCTCTCTCTCTCTCTCTCTCTCTCTACTTTTCCTGTAGAATCTACAAAATAAAAGGTTTGAAAGACATCAATATTGGAAAAAACAATCCATAATCATCCGAAATTGGAAGTAGATTAATGTACGTAGTCTCCTAATAATAAAAGAGACTACCCTTAGTAGTCTGAAATCTATTATTCTTATTATTATTGCTTTTTCGTATGCCTTAATTCTAAGTTAGAGGGCCTTAAATTAATAAATGGAGTTGGATAGTGTCATAACTGTTAAATTTAAACCAGAGTAATAGTCGCTTCATTAAAGTAATTACTAGGTTACAAGTCATAAATTGGTTGGTTTTACTCTTCAGATTCAACTCCACAATTTGTGACCATTTGATTTACTTACTTGTTCATTATTTAAAATTAAAGACTAAGAAGAGTAACAATTGGACCCGTACAAAAATGCCTTAATCAAAAGTTGTTCATTACAAACTCAATTGGGTGAAGCAATTAATAATATTGTCCGATTGAACGGCCAATAAGAAGTCACCAGGCGTTGGGAATGTGGATCAGGACTAGTTTTAAGTCATAAATTACCAAAAGGTTGTAGTCTTCTAGACATTCTGCGTGGTAGTCCTAGTGATGAATTATTAATGGATCGAGTACATACTAACGTCATGCACGTTCTAAAATACTAATCATGTATATTTACCTTTTTGGTCCCCAAAGTATGACTTGTGTCTCATTGTCGGATGACATTTTGTCCCTAACGTATTTAATATGAATTAGGACTAGTTTTAAGTCATATTTTGTCAATTACCAAAAGGTTGTAGTCTTCTAGACATTCTGCGTGGGTAGTCCTAGTGATGAATTATTAATGCAATACTGTTAGTGGTTCTTTTACTTCTTTGCAACAAAATAATCGAGTGCGAGCGTGCCAGAGAGAGTTTCAATCTCCTCCCTCAGATTAACTTTGGAAAAACCAAATCTAATCAGGTGATTGTGTTTTATTGATTCAATTACCTCAATTAAGAGGATTTTTCTTTTGTAAGTGAAGAAATATAAACCAATAACTTAGGAAATTAAAGAACAACAAAGAAACAAGATACTTCGATTGATAAATCAAAGACAAACTTACTTCGAAATTGCCTTCAACTTCAAATACAAGGTAATGGGAACTTCGAACAAATAATTGTTACAAGAACAACTGAAAATAATCCTATCTACTTCCTAATCTACTTCGAAACTGAGTTCGAAATCCTAAACTACTTGCCAATGAACAAACCAAGCATCAGTTTTTTGATAGCTGTTTGTTGAAGATTTGTCCGGCTTTTTTACTCTTCAATCTCTTCTATTTATAGACGCTGCTTGTAATTTGAACTTCCCGCTTAAGATATTTGAACTTGGCTTGCTTCGAACTCTATCTTTGGTAGTTTCTTCCCTCTTCTACGTCAATTCGAATTCCTTTAATCTTCTCCCAGAAGTTTTAGTTTTGAATCTGCACAATTATTTAAGATAATTCAAATCATTACATGTTAAGGGAAATAACTACCTTGCATGATGTTCTCCACGTGTTGTAACTGCTCATTGTCTTGTTTTACAAGTTTACACGTGGACTCCATGCACTTAGCAGTTAAAATCATGATTTCGAAGTATATCTTTTATAGCAGCGATGACTCGTAACTGCCAATAACTGTTTTTCAATCTGAGAAAACAATACGACATCGTATTTACTCAACTCTATTGCATTAATCCAACGTATTTTCATTGACAAGCATTTGCCAACATTTGGCATTTGTGGTTACGTGTCAATTAATTATTGGATTTGTTAATTTTATATGTAAACAAGTACATACTAACGTCATGCACGTCCTAAAATACTAATCATGTATATTTACCTTTTTGGTCCCCAAAGTATGGCTTGTGTCTCATTGTGGGCTGACATTTCGTCCCTAACGTATTTAATACGAATCAGGACTGGTTATAAGTCATAATCTGTCAATTACCAAAAGGTTGTAGTCTTCTAGACATTCGGTGTGGGTAGTCCTAGTGATGAATTATTAATGCAGTACATACTAACGTCATGCACGTCCTAAAATACTAATCATGTATATTTACCTTTTTGGTCCCCAAAGTATGGCTTGTGTCTCATTGTCAGCTGACATTTCGTCCCTAACGTATTTAATATGAATCAAGACTACTTTTAAGTCATAATCTGCCAATTACCAAAAGGTTGTAGTCTTCTAGACATTCTACGTGGGTAGTCCTAGTGATGAATTATTAATGGAGTACATACTAACGTCATGCACATCCTAAAATACTAATCATGTATATTTACCTTTTTGGTCCCTAAAGTATGGCTTGTGTCTCATTGTCGGCTGACATTTCGTCCCTAACGTATTTAATATGTACCAATCAAGTCCCCAAAGCTAACTCCGTTGGGGGCCGACAGCCATGGTTGCCACCGCCGATTGAAAATATGTGGAAAAATCACCTCCATTCCGAACCACAATCTTGGTCACCCTAGGGTGAATCTCCACCACGTGAACCCAAAGCCCGGTGTGGATACCGGTGTCATCGGTCTCAACAACAAATCGAAAGCGATCAGAGCTCTCTTCGACGGAGACATCGGCGTCAGAAGGGAAGGGGAGCTCGAGGACATATATATATATATATATACGGCAATTATCCAATCAAGGATCCCGGATGGGAGGTTTTTTGGTGTTTTGATGCTTTTAAAAATTGTTTTTGGGAAATCCGAGCCGTCCAATGTGTTCAAAAGGTGTTTTGAAGGGTCCACGCGGGGAATCTTCAAAAAAAAATACCGAGAAGGGCTTGATCCAAGCAGTTTTTCACAAAAACTGTATATTTACAATTTTGCGAAAAACTGCTCGGATCAAGTCCTTCCCGGTATTTTTTTTTGAAGATTTCCCGCGTGGACCCTTCAAAACACCTATTGAACACATTGGACGGCTCGGATTTTCAAAAAAATATCGGGAAGGTGGAGTCCCGGATCCGGGATTCCCGGATTAGATCGAGACTCTCTCTCTCTCTCTCTCTCTCTATATATATATATATATATATATATATATGGGCCGGTTCCCTTCACACTTAAGAAAAGACATAAAAAAACACCTCACTCTTTCGAGCCCCATTGTGATGTTCCGAATCGTTGATCTTGTTTAAATGAGTACAATAAAAGGTCCTGCAAAATTTCAGCTCAATTGGATATTGGTAAATGCTTGATCCATACAATTTTAAAAACACTAGTTCTTGTCATAGTTTTTGCAAAACTGTTTGGATCAAGCACTTACCGATATCTGATTAATCTAAATTTTTGCAATACCTCATATTTTATTCATTTAAACAAGATTAACGGTTTAGAATATCACAGTGGAACTCGGAACAAAATTGTGTATTTTTCTATGTGTGAGGGGAACTGGCCCCACCTATATATATAGGGAGGGCTTCTAGTCAGGAATCCCTGACTTTGCTTAAAGTCAGGACCTCACCTTTTCCGATTGAATTTTGATGATCCGAATCGTCCAATGTGTTTAGAATGTGTTTTTAAGGGTCCCTGCTAAAAATCATTAAAAAAAAATGACTGGGAAGAGCTAGATCCGAGCAGTTTTTATAAAAACTACATATGTACAGTTTTTTCAAAAACTACTTGGATCAAGCCCTTTCCGGTCATTTTTTTTTATGATTCCTCGCGAGAACCATTAAAAACACATTCTAAACACATTAGACGGTTTGGATCATCAAAATTAAATCGAGAAAGGTGAGGTCTTGACTTTAAGCAAAGTCAGGGATCCCTGACTAGAAGATTAGCGTTTTGCCCTGGTTTAGTTAGTTTATCTTGTGAGAGAGAGAGAGAGAGAGAGAGAGAGAGAGAGAGAGAGAGAGAGATTTCTCTTGATTTTCTTTGAAAGTGTGTATATAAACATACATACAAATATATACGTATTCATTGTTTTTTTATAGTGAACTGATAAGCCCTAGATAATGTAAATAATAGGGCTTAATTCACCCATTTTAATCTCACACACGCGCATACTTTAGCTTTATTTGTTTGATATTGCGTGTAGTTGGTTTTGAAAGTCTCAGGTTAAACGGGATAGCAAAGTGTGTTTGAGTGCTCGGGGGAGCATCCCAAAGATAAAGCAAGTTGGCACACAGTTACCGAGTCCCTCGAGCCAAGAATTGAAGAGATGGTTAGTGTTAGAACTCTTATTCACAAAATATCATTTTGTCACAAGAATAACTCGACCACATGAATATAGAAATACAACAAGTAAATCAAGAGTAAGAAAATAGTAAAAATAGGAAAGATGTTGCCTGTGAGAATGGGAGTCGTGTAGTCACTGTCTTAAGGCTAATATTCCTCCCCTCGTGAAGGTTCCACCGGAGTGTACTATCCCTAAGATTAAACCCAAGAGCTAACAAGCATTCCTCATCCGATGTTCACGGCCACCGGGAGGTTTGAACGAGTCATGAACCAAGTTGCCCAACTCTATAGAAAATAGTATGTGAATATTCTAAATCTCTCTTTCTTGATTTGTGTATACTCTCCCTATAGCTCCTACACTTCCTCTATTTTTCATCACTTTCACCTTTTCACAAATCCCAAATATATAGAGGTAAATATATAATTCTCCTTAATGGTAATAATAACAAATAGTAAATCCATTATTAACTTTTGTAACATAAAAGATATTTATATACAATAAGTTTTGTAACGGTAAAACAATGATATTAAGTAATGGCAAAGCTTCTTAAACGGGATTCGGACTTCCGGACCTCCATGATCCGAGCATTTTTTTTTGACGATCCGAACTGTCCAATGTGTTCAAAAGGGATTTTCAAAGGTCCACGCGGGAAATCTTAAAAAAAAATACCGGGAAGGGCTTGATCCAAGCAGTTTTTCGCAAAATTGTAAATATACAGTTTTTGCGAAAAACTGCTTGGATCAAACCCTTCCCGGTATTTTTTTTTTTTGAAGATTTCCCGCATGGACCCTTGAAAACACATTTTGAACACGTTGGACGGTTCGGATTTTGCAAAAACAATTTGCAAAACAAAAAAAAACACCCCAAAACCTCTAATCCGGGAATCCCGGACTAGAAGCTCAGGGATTAAGTAATAACCTTAATTTATTATTTTTATTAAAAGTTACAACAATCAAGTAATTATATTGTAACGGAAAAGTAATAAGTATTTCATTTTATTTTTATTAAAATATTTCAACAGTTAGAACTTGGGACGTTAGAAGATCAAGAAGTCAAAGTGAAGTGACGAAGGCGAGCCAGACACACCAGAACCGAATCTAGCATAACCCTTGTACAGGTTCTACCTGAACAATATGCCAAAAGCAATGCCAGAACCTGTTCTACCCTTTTGTTTGTACAGGTTCTGGCCAATCAGTGAGAAGAAAACAACATCAGAACCGGTTCTACCCTTTTCCTTGCACCGGTTCAAGCACCAACAATCTGAAATTTTTGTGTCCGATCAAGACATAATTTTGGGGCATTTTTGTAATATAAAGCATGACTTGTGGGGGCTATAAAAGCCCCCAAACACAGATTTCTAGGGTTATCACTTATTTTCACCTTCTCTCTCTACCTCCCTTCATTTCTCTTAGGTTTAGCTCTCACTTCTCTCTAGATTTGAGGCTTATTAGTTAGATTGAAGCTTAAGTCATTCATAAAAGCTGTAAGTACATCGTTAATCTCTACGAATCCATGTTTTATTTTAGTTGAATCAATATTTCAATTTTCATGTCTCTTTTACTTAGTCTTTTCATTTCTTCCATGATTATGTGTGAGTAGTGTAGCAAGGCTTGGTCATGGGGTGCTTGGGTTATTTTGTTCTTCTCTTAAAATGAGCATTAAAAGTTGTTTGTTTAAGAGTTAGGGTTCAATCTTATGTATCAAAACTTAGTCTTGTTAACCTTTTTGATCTTGCGTAGGCAAGAGCTTGACCACTTGCCACACATGATGCTTAGAGCTATGGCATTCAAAGTGAATCCAAATGTGTTAAAATGTTAAATCTTCCGGTTAAGCATGTTTGACTACGTGACTTAACCGTGTAATCTTGAGAGGAACAATTTAATTCAAGTCATGAGTGTTTTGAACCCCTTGACTTTGCCTTTAGTTTAAATAAGCAAAACCTTCATTTTCTAGTCATTTAGAGGTAGAGAGAGAACCACCAAACAAAACCACCTTAAAAGTTGGCCGCCTTAAGGCCGAAATTCTCATCGCAAGTCAAACTTCATGCCGGTTGCATTTGGTCTCTGTGGAAATCGACCCCGGTCTTGCCGGGTTACTATGCTCTCAACGACCTAGCCCTACGCTTGGGGCGACGCTACTACGATACGAAGCTAGGTTGCAAGCATGAACCTTGCAATTTTCCTTCATTTTTTTTAATATTTTCTTTGAAAGAAATTTGAGGTGGGCGAAATGACGAAGATGCCCCTTATTTTAACAGATGGGGCTAACGGAGTTGGCGTTGGGGACTTGATTGGTACAAATTAAATACGTTGGGGACAAAATGTTAGCATTTTATACTTTGGGGGCCACAACAAGACGCGGGCCATACTTTGGGAACCAAAAGGATAAATAAGTCATGTATCAGTATATACTTGATTCAATTCATTTAAAAAGTATATGGAAGTACATAGATAAATAGTAAAGAATTACTTAGTTACTGTCCATGGCTAATTGCCGAAAGCATCAATATCCTATGTCATATCCATGCATCGGCCGATGTACAAGATTCAAGATTTGACGAGAAGAAGATACGTGTTCGGTTTGGGTTTTCAGGGAAGTTTTTTGGGGTAATGAGTAGAGAGAGATAGAAAGAAAATTTTGTTGGAGACCGTGTAGGATAGGTCTTGAGACCCAAACCGAACAAGGTTCTTCCAATTACCTCTAGACTTCACCTTTTGACTGCCACACACTAACATCATCAAAAATATCATAGCCTGCATGATTGTTATTTATTAGTATTATTTTTTTTAAATTTAGTACCTCATAGGATATTTTTGTTTGGTTTTTCGATTGATTAGCATAGCCACTCGCTTCAAATCGTTAGTCTTCTAGCTTACCATCGTCGGTCGCCTTCTTAATCATATTTTAAATATTTTTAGTAACTTTCCTAGCTATTTTAGTAACAGTATTTTCTGTCGGTTCTCATTGTAAATTTCTTCCATGGGTGGCCAGCTCCACCATATTTTTCTATTTGCTTCTTGATAAACTCTCTAATTAATATTGTTTCATTAAATTTGTCTCTGCTACCAAATTTTAATGTTTTTTGTCTCATCAGGGCCGGTTTTGATTTTTGGATTGCCCAAGCCCAACTCCAATATTGATTGCTCACATACTATTAAATCAAAAAAATAAAATTACATGCAAGTCAGAAAATAGTAACTCCGGTTGTAGTGCTATTATATGTGCATACAAGTCAGAAATTTTTTTGACTTTTAGATTGAACAACATCAAAAAAATCACAATGAAATGTAACTCCAGTTGTAGTGCTATATGATTTTTGTGAAAAAAATAAAAAAAAATAAACTGATGTTAGCTCACCCATCTTTTTAATAATTTTCCACCATTGGAATTTTCTTTAATTTAATGTAAGAAAAAATCACTTCTACATTATTGTTGTGTTTGTTAAATGTAAAACTTCTAACAAAGTAATTGATTTCATAAAATTGTGGATTGGGATTGAGAAAAAAAAAAAAAGAGAGCCATAAATAACAAAAATAGGGGAAAAAAGAAGAAAAGAAAAGCCTGGAAATGGAACTCCTTACCGCACGGAAGTAAGTTAAATTGGAGTAATCATTTGTGGAATTTACGGACATGAAATAATAATATAAGTGAGACCAAAGTCCCGGTCAAGGGTAAGCTCAGGCAGGGCTCGGCTCTGAGATTTAGGGGGCGTAAAACGATTTTTTTTCAAATGGGCCTCAACTCTTAATATATCGTAGTTAAAACTTAAAACTACTTAGGAAAACAAAAAATTTCATAAATAAGTCATTTGAAAGCATAACTACTACACAAATATATAAAATTGGAGGCCCCAAAATTTAGTCCAAATTTAAGAGCCTAAAGCGGTGATTTTACGGGCTTTAGCCCAAAGCCGTCTCTGAGCTCAGCAAAGAAACTGCTTTGCTCAGTGACATAGAATCCATGAACAATATTTGAATATAATGTGACGTGCGCACGGTTAGCCAAAGAAAGGCCAAGATTTCCGGGTTCTTTTATTACTAGATAGATATTATGAGATCTATTTCACAATTAAACATTTTGAAAAAGGTTAAAACACCAATCACATGTCTCAATGATAAGAACTTATTTTTTTCTTTTTTTCTGTTCATGACATAGCAATTTTGTAGCTGCACGGAATATGAATATGATGATTATGATATCAATCTCACAAACATGTCCATGTCAAAAAAAAATAAAAATCTCACAAACATGTCGGAAAGGTTAAACACCGGTCGTAATAGGCTAAATTAATAACAAGAACAAAAAGAGATTAGAATGGGACACAAAAGGCGGGTAATTGACTTAGCGATTGGGTACCGACCCCATGTATAGACCAACAGTACTGATCGGCTTCGGTAACTCACTTGTGGGCCCCACACGGTTGATTTTTTTGAACGAAATCGGGCGATTTTGAATCGAGCACTTAGAAACGTCCGATTGAGTTGATTTCCACGTGGGTTCATTCAGAATTTGATTCTGAGATGAATAAAGTCATAAACGGCTCGGATTAACTGTGTGAGACCCACAAAGGGGTCTCCGGTGCCGGTCAGTGAACTATCGGTGCACCCCCTTATGTACGAATAGAACAGTTCATTTTCTTCTATGAGGAGAATAATTGATTTGAGAATATATGTAATCCTTCGTACAATATGTGTTTGCTAATGGAGAGTTTTGAGTCTTGGACTAGTGGTCTGCACAACGGTGTTCAGAAATTTCATTTCGTTTGTAAATTAAAAAGTGATTGATTGATGTAGCACATTAGCACTAACATCCGCTCAAATTGTCTGTGATGTCCGAGCGCACGTCACAGTCGTCCATCTCCAGAGAGGGGTTGTAATACCCGTTCCCGGTATTTAAATTTTAATTCGCATTTTAGACTGATTATGGGGTTTGGGTTAAAAATTAATAGCAATGAAAGTTAGAGGGGGTGAGGTGTGATTTGCCAGGGAATATTTTTCTTCCCCTTTTCCTTATCTGATAGCAATCAGAGAAGAGAGAGAGAGAGAGAGAGAGAGAGAGAGAGAGAGAGAGAGTGAGACGTGGGAAGAGAGGAGAAGAAGAAGAAGAAGGAAGAGGAGGAGGAAAATATGGGAAAACCCAAAATTAAGAGGATTGTACGGGCACATCCGAGATGTCGAATACAATAGTCAAATCTACCTTTATCTTTAGAGATCGAGTTTGCAGGTTATTTTTAGGTGGTGTCCACTGCTAGTCCCATGGTGCGGTCGTGATCGCGTACAGGGTCCTTTGTCAAGTCGGGTTTGGACTCGCCGAAGTTCTAATCTAAGGCGGGTCGTTACAGTTGGTATCAGAGCAGGGTAGTTGGTCTTACTTGGGATCGAATGGGTGTTTGGGCGAGAGATATTCTAGGTCATGAGGTGTTGTGTGAGGGTGTTTAGTAGGGGACCCAGGGTGTCGACTTCTATTTGTTGTGTGGCTAGGTGTGGGGTTTATCTAACATTATTGGGAGTGGAAATATATTGTTGTTGTTGTTGTTGATGTTGATGATGTTCAGATGTGGGGCAGCGCGATGGCGAAGGTTTGATGTTGCTGCAGGGGTAAGTGGTTCTACTGTGCCGGGGGAAGGTGTTTGTCATAATACAACAAATGATCGGGCGATTCCGGGAAAGGTGACAAGTATCTGTATGGTTTCAGTATGAATGTCACATGTTTTAAATTGTTCGTTATGGGCAACTAATTTCGGGGACGAAATTCCTAAGAGGGGGAGAGTTGTAATACCCATTCCCGGTATTTAAATTTTAATTCGCATTTTAGACTGATTATGGGGTTTGGGTTAAAAATTAATAGCAATGAAAGTTAGAGGGGGTGAGGTGTGATTTGCCAGGGAATATTTTTCTTCCCCTTTTCCTTATCTGATAGCAATCAGAGAAGAGAGAGAGAGAGAGAGAGAGAGAGAGAGAGAGACGTGGGAGGAGAGGAGAAGAAGAAGAAGAAGAAGAAGAAGAAGAAGAGGAGGAGGAAAATATGGGAAAACCCAAAATTAAGAGGATTGTACGGGCGTATCCGAGATGTCGAATACAATAGTCAAATCTACCTTTATCTTTAGAGATCGAGTTTGTAGGTTATTTTTAGGTGGTGTCCAAGTATGGGAAAACCCAAAATTCTAACAAAAAAAAGATGGATCCAGGTGTTTGTTATATATGTTCCGATTTTTTCAAGTTATATGTGTTCAAATGAGGGACTTAACAATATTTGATCGAGTTCATTTTTGGCAAAGTTGTAGAATACGATGGAGTCTCCGATCGTCAGAATAATGTAAGCTTTATCAAACTTGAACGAGCATGTAGCGCAGCACCCCCCTCTATCACAATAAATGGTTCGGATTTTACTTAAACTCTTCGTTGTACGAGTTTATTTAAAATCCAGACCGTCCAATACAATTTTGGACAACCAAGATCCGCGTCAGGTACGCCACGTGGTACTCGCTCGACATTGAAAAATATTTCTTTGTCAATGAAAGGTGAGGGAAGTCGAGTCCATTAAGGTGGTTTTTTTTTATTTTTTTTATAGCAAGCTATCCAAGCCAGTTTTTGCGCACCTCGGTTTTATGCTTATAGCGCCTCTCACAGTCCTTTCACATGCATATCCACCAGAGTGAGGTTCTCAAAAATTGATAACAAGGAAAATCGAACCTGGGACCTTAAGATGAAGCAAACTCCTTATAAGTCAAATGAGTTCCGAGCAACTCAATTGAAAATTGGTTGAGTGGAAAAATGAAGAAAAATGGAGTGAGAAAAGCTATTTTTGCTAACATGGTTCATCTACGTTAGTCGTCTGAAGTGTCTTTTGACGATCAGTACTACTACATATTCAGAAAATATATGCAGAATTTAAAATTCAATGGATCATTGAATTTTAAATTCTAGATAAATTTTGGGTGCCCCTTTTTGGGCACATTAGACTTTCTGTTTGACAATCGTCATTTGAATTTTTATGCCTTCTAGATTTCTAGTGTGGTGGAACATTACAATTTCCATGTAAAATATTTTTTGTAGTGCAATGAAAATTTAACAAGAGTTGGAGATTTGGCAACTGAATAATCGTCTTTTTATAGTTCTTGCGCGCAATCAAAAGACGACCTTAAAATATGGAGGGTTTATTTATTTATTTATTATTCTGACATTGTACTATATATGTAAGTTGGGGTTAGAAAAAATAAATGGCTTGACGTTTTTTTTTTCCTTTTATAGACTCAAACACTAGACCTCTCATTTGAAATCCAAGAAGTACTATCAAATTGCGTTAGATTGTGTCATAACTGCTCAATTTACACTAGAGTAATGTTCTCTTTATTAAAGCAAATTTATTAGTAAATGCTATGAAATGTCATAAATTGGGTTGTTTTATTCCATTCTTCCCATTCCCACTCTACCCTTAGGGTCCGTTTGACTTAGGAGCTGATTTATTCATTAGTAAATAAAAAATAACTAAAACAAAAAGTAGGGGTGTACAAGAAAATATTTTGTTCATTAGTAAATAACATCATTTTGTTCTTGACTGAGAAAAATATTTTAAAACTTATGATTAATAGTAGGGGTGTACAAGAAAATCAAAAAACCGATAAACCGGACCGACCGGATGAAAACGATCTATTTGGATGGTTCTGTGTTTAATGGATTGGTTCTGGTTCTTAAAAAATAAGAACCATATATTATGGTTCGGTCCCTAGTCTTATAATTGCAAACTGTGGATCGAACGAACAAGACCATTTACATAGCTAGTGTTTCCTATTGTGATTTTTTCATCACAGTATTTAAATATTTTTTTTTGTGGTAAATAGAGAGAATTTTATTGATCAAAGCTACCAAGTACAAACATATACAACTGAAATTGACAAATTATAAATAGGAAAGACAAAAAACTTTACCAAATTAATTGAAGGATACTTCTATCGCACTGACTAATTCAGTTGTCGTTAGTTATCTGAAGACCTGCAAGCAATTTGCCGATAGCTAGTTGTCCCGGTAGGTCCACCATCGACAAAATTTCCAAGCAGAAACTGTCCGATACAAACCAAATGGTTGTCACGTCACACCTATAGTCGAGAGCTCTGCGGCACGGATAGGCATCATGCAACTAGATGGCTGAGGCCAACTACACGCTCCAAAATTGGAAGAGAAGCTGCCAGAAAGAGCCGCAACCACGGTTATGCAAAGGATATTGCCAACAAGAATACCCTATTAAATATTAAACAGGCCTATGACATGCATGCAAGATGAAGATTTAGATTTTAAAAAAAAAATTTGTTAAAAAGAAAACTCTTCAAACAATTGAAGCACTACAAAAAGGCATACGGGAATGCACTATTTAGCATTACATCAACCATGCATGATCGTGAAACAATTGGAAAAGACAGGGTCCAGTTCAATAAAACTAGTGGACCTCAGTGTTTCTTACAGTGGTAGCCTCCACATGAGATAAAATCTCGTAACGCGGAAATTCGATATTCCACCACCTTCTCCATCTTTTTCCAACTTTATCCGTACATTTCCTGTCAATACTAATGACACAAGTTTTAACAGAAGTTTTTTGCATGATTCCCACGCAAATTGTCAGAACTTTTCAATTTGTTTAAAACATGTTTTTAAGAGTTCCCGTAAAAAAATCAACTCATTTAGATATCGGTAAAGGCTTAATTTGTTCATTCAGTTGATTCTTGTCAGATTTTGCAGGATAAAATTGAATGAACCGATCAAGTATTTACCAATGTCCAAATGAGTTTATTTTTTTCAAGAACTCTTACAAAAATGTTTAAACAAATTAAATGACACCGATTGTTAGCGTGGGTCTCTGATTATCGTTCTGTAAAAATTTGTGTTAAAGTTTGTATCATAGTGGAACCGGCGCCATACCATGTTCAATGAAAATATATTTACATAATCTCCTCAAAGATAAATGCACATTAACTTTGCCTTATATTCGATGAAGTTACATAAAAGTTCCTCAAAACCAATATGCATTAAGATCTAACCATTATTATTATTATTTTTATATATCCGATGTAGGATTCAATCTTTCACACATGTTCTATTCCCCAACAGTATCCCGTTAAACTATGCATTGGTCTAGCTCCCCCTCAGCACGATGTCTAAACCCAGGCTTATTTACCGCACCACTTCATTGAGAGCTACCACCACGAAAGCCACCTTGCTATCGACCACTGATGCACGCAACAAGAATTTTTCTTGCTCTATCGAGAGTTACAATTAATTTTTTCCTGCTTTTTCAAGAGTCTCCGTGTAAGCCCACGACCATCTATGCTTCCAAGAGAGTGTGTCCATAGTTTGTTAGCCATCGGCTCTGATACCACTTATTGGGAGTCCAATCCGCCTGAGATTCTTCGCATGTGCGTGTAGGTGTAAAGCCTTGTAAGTAGTGAGTCAACCGATTATATATTAAGGTTCAACCATTTTTCTATTATCCAATGGGAGACTCAAATTTTCACACATATTCCCAATACTCCAAAATAAATGTGTCTGAAATTGTTTGATGCACTTGAGCTCATCTACGTGGAATAGCTCAGAAAATATTTGTTTTGTGGATTTTTTAAAATTTTAAAAAGTGCAAAAGGTCAAAGGATAGTATGAAAATTAGAAACCAAAAAAAGATGCATTTATCAAATAGGGGAATGTGATTATTTACATCCCGAATTCATTAACGTATATGATATAAATTGTCAATCTTTTGTTCAATTTTCCGAAGGAAATCCAGACCGTTTTACCAAATTCAAAAAATTGAAGATTTCATTTTTTAAGTAACTACGGGGACAAGTCGTCCTTCCATTAAAATTCTACAAAGATTGGGAAAAATAGTTTTGGATAAGTTATGCAGTTACACAAGTAGATTATTTGCATTATGATGCATTAATTTTTGTCCCGTCCCTCTCAATATATGGAGTATTTACAAAACAAAAAAGGAAAGAAAATCTCTCCCCCATATTTTTTTTTTGTTTTTGTCATTCGTCATTCCTAATCTATATTAGTATTGCAGAATGGGTTTTCGCGATAATGAATGCGAGTGTGACACGTGGCAGTAATGAAAACCTGTGGATGTGATAAGTGGCGGTAATTGATTGGCTAACAGGGTTATGGATTTATTATTATTCTTGAATATCTAAAAGAATCCAGTAAGTTAACCAAATCCTCCATTTACAGAACAATTTTTTAATGAAGGAAATATATAGAGATCCTATTGATTAAGGCGAAAATTGTGGTGATGAAGGAAACCTTACACTAATATTTATGGTAATGACGAGTAAATTATTGCGTAACTAAAATTAATGAATAAAGAATGCAAGCCAAAAAATATACGGCTCAGATTCCAACTTTTGTTTCCGGCATTTTGTGTTCGTGAATCACTCAAAGCCAAACGTGACCGCCAAATATTTTTCCGTTCATATGGGGTTGCGGAGGGAGACCCTTTGAATAGGGACAAGGTAGAATGGTCCAAGTCCAATTTGGACCATTAATATGGGCATCATATTTAGCTCATTTTTTCAACATCTGGCTTTATTAGAGAATATCCAACCCTTCGACTCACAAAAAAAAAATTTGAGTTGATCCAATCACCACGTTTCCTTTTCATTAATATGGGCCTTATATTTTGCTCATTTTTTCCACATCTGGCTTTATTAGAGAACTAGCATGAACCCATGCTATGCACGGAGACATAAAATAAAATGATGTTTTTTTCTTTTTTTATCAACTTACAAAATTCAATTAGCATGAACCCGTGCTATGCAAGGTATAATATAAGATATAAGTATATACAATTAATTTCAATTCAAAAGACAAAATAAATGATGCGTTTTCATTTTTTTATCAGCTAAAAAAATTCAATTAGCATGAACCTGTTCTATGCAGAGTACAATATAAGATATAATATATGTGATTAATTTCAATTCAGATACAATGATGTTAAATAGGAGTATATTTGAATTTGTCAATGTTATTCACCATATCTATCAAACACCATACAAAATTAAATTTAGAACAACATATCTGGAAACTAATGTTACAAATTATTTCTATAACATATTTATAAAATATCAACATTACCTTTTTTTTTCCGGGACAACAGATCCGCAACCCCAGAAGTGTGAACAATCTGTCTCTATTATGCATTAAGATGTCTAAACTTTCTATCATATTTTGTTCGTTTTAAAAAAAATCGTACCATTTTCTCTGCATTGTATTTTTAAATGAAGCTACTGAGTTTGTTTTCATTTGATGATTGCAGATTCATAAGAGCGAGAGTATGTAAGTGGCGGCTTTACTTGGAGCTTAAAAAAGAAATTTGAAAGCGAATCTTTCTACAAGAAAATTCAAAATCTAGATCATGAAGAACTTCCGTCGTAACCATTACCAATATTTTTTATTCTTATATATTTACTATGTTTAGTTGAGTTTAATCGTATTTAGAGCTTATTACGGAAACTTCATCTATTTTTGTCTTTGAAGTTTTGAACAGGTGTATTTGAAAAGGTAGACATGACTTTCGTCACCTAATATGATTGGCTTTCTCGAAAATATGTTTTTTTTGCTCCTTTTTCTGTATTTTTGTTCTATACCAATTTAGTACATGATTCAATACTTCTCTTTTGTAGGTTCCCTAGAAGAAGATTTAACATCAGAAGTCGCCAGAGCAACGAACTAATCAAGCAGCGCACTAGAGTGGGAAATAGTTGTCGACGTAGTGAAAATCAGGACGACTCTTTGGATCAAAGGCTTGAATGGTATCACAGACTTTTCTGTTGAAAATTTCAAGGGCAATTTGGATGCTGTTAGGATAATCAAAATTTTATTATACTTGTAACTTTTGCAATGCTTATCTTTTCTTCGCTTTCCTTTCTTTGCTTTCGAGCTGGGCTTCCAACTTTTCTTTGGATTTTGCCTTCTTTGTTTTCTTATTCTCTATCTCGATGTATCCTTATCAAGTTTTTATAAAATCTTTTTCTTTTGTTGATAAAAAAAATATACTTATCAATATCGATTTAACTTTAATATAGATATAAAAAATTGTTAGGCAATTACAACGATATACAAGCCATCCACTCATAATAACTACATAGACCTTACCAAATTTTGTAACACGATGTGAAGGTCGCAGAGTTTTTGAAGATTTGGTTAAAATCCTTTAATTTTGCACTATAACTACATAGATCTACAGAATACTTACTTTTACCCGTACATTGCTAAGACAATTAATGATTGGTTGCTTATATATGAATATAGTTATTTTCTTTTTACTGTCTGAAATGAATATACTAATATATTACGAGGTCCAATGGTGGGTGCATTCAACAAGAGTAATTATTCCATGATCTTGGACACTGTCACGTGATGTCTCAACACCCTTATCCACCACATGGTAGTGCCCAAAAACCATAAACTAATTGTTCCATTCAACAGGGGTTGGGGAGGATTTTTACTTTGGGTTAAGAGATGACTTCCACGAGTCATGACCCAACTATGCACGGGGTCAAAAAAAAAAAAATTAATGTTGATATTTTATAAATATGTGATAGAAATAATTTGTAACATTAGTTTCCAGATATGTTGTTCTAAATTTTATTTTGTATGGGGTTTGATAGATATGGTGAATAACATACACTTATTGACAAATTCAAATATACTCCCATTTAACATTATTGTATCTGAATTGAAATTAATCGCATATACTTATATCTTATATTGTACCCTGCATAGAACAGGTTCATGCTAATTGAATTTTTTTAGTTGATAAATAAAGAAAAAAACATCATTTTATTTTATGTCTTCGTGCATAGCACGGGTTCATGCTAGTTTATTACATGGAGAGAAGTGAATGAGACTAAATTCCGAAACGCAGTGTGGGGCATCCAAGAACTCTATCGTATGAGCTAGACACCATTTGCTCTCTCCCCCATATTCACACCTATTAAAGTTTGATTTTTTCATTAATTAATGGATATCAATTGTTCTAATCATTTACTCCTAATTATTAAACTACAATTTTAGATTTTTATTTTTTAACTAAGACCATCATTTCGAGCACTAAAAAGTCAAAATTAAACGACCATAGCTGATATCGAAATGGGATTAGGACCCTTACACGTGCTGGGATAAGGACCCTTTTTTTTGTGCTTCGGAAACTGATAAGGACCTTTACACAAGGTGGATAACGTTCACTTATTTTTTTGGGTTGTGCCAAATAGTACTACGAAGAAAAATGATGGGAAATGATTTTTCACACCCCATTTTATAATTCACACTCCTTTTTTTGTCTTTATCCACGTAAATTTACAATATTGCCCTTTTTCAATACACCTTTTTCATAATTCAAGGGTAATATTGTAAATTCATGAAGATAAAGACAAAAAAGGGAGTGTGAATTTTAAAATGGGGGGTGATAAAATCATTTTCCAAAATTATTAGCTCTCCTTTAATTCTCTAATGCGAAATAAGATCCGCCACTGTCTTACTTGACGATTTGAGTTATTCATTTTGTAAATTTCAGTCAAAATAAGCTACTCAAATCATCTAGTGCGGTCGTGAAAGGTGTCAGTCATATGAGAAGATTAGCACAGATGCCCTAGTAATGTGAAATCCAACACTGTTTCGTTATAGAAAATGTAATTGATTTTGGCAGTCTCTTTTTCGATAACCACACTCCACTATTTTACTTTTAATGTTCACACTAGGCATGACATGAACACTACCATACAAATATTGAAGTGTGATTATCACAATTTGGAGTGCAAAAATCATTATCCATAGAAAAAGTTGGAACAGTGTTCGAGGAGTAAGGAGTACTCCTTCATGTTCCTTTTTAAGTGTATAGCATCATAATTCCGACTTATTAAGAAAGTATCATCAGTACATCTTTCACATCAATTTTTACATTCATTTTTCACTATTGCCCTTGATAGAGATATTATCATTAAACTTTACCAACTGACTTTTTAAAAAGGAATATACTTTTTAGGGCAAAATAGGAAATATACCAACTTTTACCGACTAACTTTGGGAAGCAGGGGCCAGGGTGTAGTGAGCTCGACCTGGCCGTCCGATCGGCGATCGATAGTTCGGATAAATAGGCCTTAAATTATACGTAAAATGTTTATTTAAAGTGTTAGATTATCTGGATCGTCAATTGCCGATCAGATGGCCGAGCCGAGCTCACTACAGGCTTCCCGCTTTCCTAACTTTGCAACATCACACTTATTTATAAACAACCCAAAATGAAATACGCTACTCTTTTTAAGGGAAAAAGGGAGTAATTGTTTTTGAGGTATCCTCATGTGATATCCCAACACTCTAATTCATCGGTGGGATTCGTACAACGGGTATTGGGTCGAACTAGGGGAGGGTGTTGTCTTGATTCGGGGACGGCATGAGTGTTGTGTGGGGCCGATCATAGCCGTCTGTGATCTGCCATGGACGGCTCAGATCTCTTCGACAGCGAACGGTTCGACCACGTGGAAGTACCTATCGTGTACATCGGCCGTCTAAAAGTGTGCCCTTCCCGCTCGGCACCCAAGATTGTCTTAATAAATTTTGGTGTTCGAGAAGCATTGAATAGGTACTCCCCCACAAAAGTACTCTAGCTTATGCTACCTCTTTAAATGGACGGTTACGGCTCACGTACGAGTACAAATAAATATACCTACGCGTGTATGTATATATACATACGTGGTGATACATCTTCTCTCGGAGTGTAGTTTCGTTTGTTTGCTTTTGCATTTCCCGGAAAAGTGATATTCCTTTTCTACCAGAAAACATGGGTTTCCGTTGAGGCCAAAACGATCGTTCTCGTGCACACCATATTTTCCTGGGAACCAAACAAATTTTTTTTTCCCTTCTTGTGGTCGCGTGATTTCTCCGTGTTTCAAAAGCAGGGTAGAAAACTTCCCTTTCCCTTCATCCTTTCCCAAATTTTCCGTCAATTTCCTCCCTCGTACATTGCGCGAAATTCGGGGGATTCTCTCGTACGTGTCAATTTCCCCCCACCTGGAAAATTCAATGCATCTGATCGTGTCGTGTCCTTGCTTCGAGTGGGTTTCTTGATTTGCTTTGAATCGTCGCCTCTTTTGGGTTTTTTTGCTTTGAGTTTTTCCCAAGCGTTTGTGGAAAAGAAAAACAAGATTACAAAAAAAAAAAGAGATTCGATTTTTTTCTGGGTTATTACTGGTTTTTGTTTTTCTAATTCGGACGAGAAGTTTTCGCCGGAGACTCTTCCGGTGCCGTATAAGGAATTGGATTGACACCACTTTGCAATAGAGGACTTATCTCCCTTACTCTCATACATATCCGCTCAGAACTCATCCCGCATCACATATCCGCTCAAAACTCATCTCGCGTCAAACGTGCGAGAGAATATAGGGAGATATTTTCCCTTTTTATAATTTTATTTTATTTTTTATTTTAGATAAATCAGCTTGACCTCGTATAAATTTGCTGTCTAAAGTCGAGAATAGAAATTCTGTAGACCGATTTGCATTCTCTCTCTCTCTCTCTCTCTTAAAGAGGGAAAGGAAATCCCGAGTCTCTCTCCTCCTTTCTCGTTTCTCTCTCTCTCTCTCTCTCTCTCTCTCTCTGTTTTCCCCTGTTGTTTGGGCTTCCCTCTGTTTCCAGGGTTTTGAGAGAGAACCAGAGAAATCTCTCTCTCTCTCTCTCTCTCTAAAACATGATTCTCGAGAAGGGTTCAACGCAATCAAACCTCGAGTGCTTCCTCGATTGCACGACCCCAGTGGTCCCCTCCCAGTTCCTACCAAAGGTACGTCCTTTTTCCTGTTTCTTTTCAAATTCTGGTCCTTAATTTTGTTTCAATCCAAAAAACAAGAATTACATTCCAAATTTTTTCTTGATTGTACATGCTGATGATTGATGATTTATGTGCAGAGTGAGATTAGAAACCTGAATAGGCTTTGGCACCCATGGGACAGAGAAAAAGTGGAATTTTTCACATTGGCTGATCTTTGGAATTGTTACGACGAATGGAGTGCTTATGGTGCTGGTGTTCCAATCACCTTGGACAACGGCGAAACCCTAGTTCAGTACTACGTGCCTTATCTCTCTGCAATCCAAATTTTTACGAGCCATTCGCCGATGAACGGTTTAAGGTACCCACATGAAATTTCTCTGATTGCATTTCTTGGATACCCATTTGGGTATCTTGATTAGTTTCAATGGAAACGCTCTAAATCCTTGTTGAGATTGATTCTTAAGGCAGTTTCAAGATTGTGAGCATGGTAAGAAATTGGTTTTTGATTTTTGAGTGGCTGTATTGAACATTAAATTCTGGGGAATCATTTTGTTTCAGGGAGGAGAGCGATTCGAGTTGCGAGACGAGGGATTCGTTTAGCGATTCGTTGAGCGAAGAGAGCGAGAGCGAGAAGCTATCAAGATCATGGGATGGATGTTCCTCGGAGGAGGGATTGTTTGAGCAAGAGTGCCTTTGGCCTTTGAATGATAGATTGGGAAATCTCTATTTCCAGTATTTTGAGAGATCAGCTCCTTATGGAAGAGTTCCTCTCATGGACAAGGTAACCTTTTTCCTCTTTGCACTGTTCAAATCAAGCTTTTATCTTCTCTATACAATTTCGTTTTGAGTTTTCCATTTGATAAAATTTGCTAAAAAATTTTTCTAAAAATCATCGGTTTACTTTAGCAAATGAGGAAGAATCTAATTAAAAATCAATATTTTCTAAAATCATCGATGGACAAGGTTGACTTTAGTAAATGACTTTCTCATTTGCTAAAATCAACCGTTAATTTTAGCCAATTTTATCAAACGGGAAACTCGTCGTGGCTGTATGGTGCTGGGGACAATACTCTCTAGGCAGGTATGTGAAACAGCCTATCTGCATATCCATTTACGAAACAAAAACAATAAAGATTTGCTCTTTGTTTATTGTTCTTTTGGATGGGTAATTTCCACAAGTTATGGGACATAAGAGCAATAAAATTTGTTTCTGGATTTGTTGGAATCATGTGAAATCCTTTTTCATGATAGGCATCTAATAAAGTTGGAATGAAACTTTTGACTTTCTTTGAATTTATGTGAATCATAATTTTGCTCAAATTTGTTTCTAAAACTATGGTGGTCTCAATTATATGTCATCTTTATTCAAATTCTTTCCTTTTATGCGTGCACACACATTACGTCAATTAATACAAGAATTTGCTTTATGCGAGATCGACGATTGGATTATTATTATTATGTCTTAATGAGCATATGTTCTTACCTTTGATGTAGCATTATTTCAGATCATTTTTATTATTGGTTAAATATCTGATTCCAAGGGAAACTTGAGCTTTTTTTTCTTTTAATTTTAAAACCGAAAATCCCATTTTCAAAATTTTTGTCATAAATTCCTTCCATATCCATAGCATGTGATGTTTGTTGGTTTTCCAGTTTCCACTGACGCCATTCTTTTGGTACCTTGTTTTCAGATCACAGGATTAGCTCAAAGATATCCAGGATTGATGTCATTAAGAAGTGTAGATCTTTCTCCTGCTAGTTGGATGGCAGTTGCTTGGTAAAGTCTAGAAAGATGTCTTTCTTTTCTTTTTCTTTTTTGATGATATCCGGACGTCTGGGCCAGTTTGCGTGCACCTCGATTAATTCTAGAGCCCTGAAGTTAATGACCGGGCAAACCCTCCACAATTTTTGGCATGTCTGGCCACCGTGCGATTCGAACATGCATGTCTTTAATAATCTTAAACCAACCTATTTGGACATGGACTGCACAAGGATTTCAATTTTTCCCAACATTTATGTCAAATTTTCTCTTCGAATGACTTTACTTATTTAATGTTGTCAATGAATTCTCTTCAGGTACCCCATTTATCACATTCCCATGGGAAGAACCATAAAGGACTTGTCCACATGCTTCCTCACATACCACACCCTTTCATCTTCTTTCCAAGGTTACTCTCTTTTCACCCCTTTTGACTGTCTTTTTTCTTTATATGCCCTGTTATTTTCATCTTTTTTAGTTTTGATCCAATTCCTACGCAAAGGCGAAGAACTCCGATCGTTAACGTCTATTTCAAATGACAGATACGGAGATTGACGACGATGAAGATAGGAGTGCCGAAAGGAAGAGAAAGGAAAGGGAGGAAGGCATCTCACCACTTGCTCCATTCGGTCTGGCCACTTACAAGATGCAAGGCCATGTTTGGGGATCGAACAGGAGTGGTCGGGACCAGGAAAGATTGGTGTCGCTGTTGAGCGTGGCCGATTCGTGGCTAAAGCAACTGAGGGTCCAGCACCATGACTTCAACTACTTCACGGGGATTAGGCGTGGCTGAGAACAATGACACACAAGAATCATGGTTTCAGTACTCCAAACAACCCCACCCACCCACCAAAAAAACTAAAAAGCGGTTTAAAAAGCGCGGAAGCATTTCTTTGTGTTTTTCGGCCTTTCGGTTTGTGTTTTTTTCTGCTTGACTTGGAGAAATGGCCTTGAAAAAAAACAAAAAAAGTGTTGAGGATTGAACTTGTTAGTGGGCTTAATTTGTGGAGAGTAGAGATGAGGAATGTTTTCAGGAGAGGGGAAAGGTCTAGGGGCTCTTTTAACTGAGGTTGATTGTCAACTGGGGATTTTACTGCATTTTGATGACTGTAATGGGAGCACTCTTGTAGATGATGACTGCTTTTTGCAGGTTAATTTGAAAAATTCGCTGGGCATGTTTGCGATGTTGTGGATGCAGTTTATAGATTCTAGCTTCATATTCTGCTAGAGTTTTTGTGTTAGATTTTGGTAGAAGCAGAAAAACATGTTTATTAATTACTATAGCTGTGAAATTATGATTAATCTGCAGTAAAAAGCTAAAAATCAACTTTTATAAAACGTAAAACGATCTAAAAAGCTCCAGAAGCTACCCGAATTCTGCTCTGAGATTTTCAAATTTTCATTTCTTTTGTAGCTTTTTAAAATCTGTAGAGTCCGATAAATTATTATAGATTTTTTTGGTAAAAACTCCAAACTGATTTTGGAAAGTTAGAATCTCAGAATCTGCAAAAATAATTTCTCGTAAGCACGCACGTCATACTCTTGATGGAATGTTCTTCTCTGCCTTCTGATTTTTCTGGTTTTGTATTTCCCCTTTTCATACCTCTGAAGAAATCTTCTTTAAATTTTAGGATAAGAAATCAACAATTGTAAGTGCGTGAGTGGAATTACTCTCTTGCCCTCATTCGAAAAAACGTCTAAGATGAGTGTTACAATTAATGTCATTTTGTCTTCATTAATTCCGGTGATTAAATGTTGCGTTTAAGTAAATCTATACAAGCAAAGTAACAACTAACAACACATGTACAATACAGAATGAAGGGAATGGCTGTGCCTACAAAACCCGTATCGTTCCGAGCCAAAAAAAAAAAAAAAAACGTGATCTAAATAATGTTTACTATGCAAAACTTGGCACGTAAAAGTAAAACAAACTTGCAAAAATCAAGTCGATCAGATATCTAGTAAACGAACAAGATGATAGACGGTTATAGATATTCGGAAAAATAAAATAGTATTGACAAAAGTGACTTGTCCACTGAACTTATGATATCCGATCAAAAGTAGCACATTTACGTCATGATAGTTCTGTTAAAAAGATTCTGCACAAATTATGGAGAAGTGGTTTAGTAAATTTCCTTTGATTGAATGAGATAAGAACAACCCATTTTTTCCCCTTTACACACTAATAATAGGTTGAGGTTTTATGAGGTGGTTTTACTGAATGCCAACAAAACGAGGGGTCCTACCACTAAACTGGTTGGTTCAAAACATAAGCATTTGGACTTCCTCCCTCAATGCACGTGGGACTTAATTTATACATCAATAGTGTTGTGGGCCCAATCTGCCATGTTGGCTGATTCGGGGTCGAACGTAGCAACTAATGACGGAGCTAGGAATCGAATTTGTCTTCGCTAATTCATATAATTGAATATTTACATAGGCTAACGATATAAATCTTTTAACAAAAATTTTACATGTAAATTTTAAACCTTTTTTTGTAACTTACCTAGGCTATAGCCCAAGATGGCTATAGCTCCGCCTTTGGTAGTAACTTAGGGGATTGAACGTACATGTTGGCCGAGCCCGGGGCCGAACGTACATGTTGGCCAACCTGAGCCGAATGTGGTTATTGGCAGAACGTAGTTGTTGGCGGAGCTTGAGCCTGGTCTAATGAGGTTCGACCCGAGTTTATACGGATAGTCCATGTACAAATCGGAGGTTCAGTTCGGTCACATGGCACTAGATGCGTCATCCATGACATCACGTCAAGAAGCGGCTAAGGCATGTGCCTATCACGAGCTTTTACTTGGAGCCTAAGTCGGGTCACTCTATATAAAAGGTGGTTTTAACACTAGAGACGTATGCCGCTGTTACTCACTCTTGAGCTTTGTATTTTTGCTCTCCTCCGATTGAGACTGACTTAGGCATCGGAGTGCCGACGGTGACGGTGGCCGGTAGGCACTAACGGTGTTCTTTCTTGCAAGCCTAGGTTGAGAAAGGCGTTGCTCCATCTAGATCGAAAACCCAGATCCAAAAGAGAACTAGATCAAATACCTCCCCACAAATAACTCGCCGTGACACTTTAGCTTCGGCTTTAATATAGGTGTGGTGAAATTTCCTGCAGATATTTCCTGCAGATGGCTATACAACGACTTTATTTTCGGTTTAGATATAGCGATGGTGAGATGTACTCAATTGCTGCAGATGGCTACGTGTTTGCTCAGAACAAGACTCTCACCGCCAAAAATGTGAAAAATAGAGAGAAACGTGGGTCCTCGGTGTTTGACAAAATGGCTATAGTCTATGTACAAATCGGAGGTTCAGTTCGGTCACATGGCACTAGATGCGTCATCCATGACGTCACGTCAAGAAGCGGCTAAGGCATGTGCCTATCACGAGCTTTTACTTGGAGCCTAAGTCGGGTCACTCTATATAAAATGTGGTTTTAACACTAGAGACGTATGCCTCTGTTACTCACTCTTGAGCTTTGTATTTTAGCTCTCCTCCGATTGAGACTGACTTAGGCATCGGAGTGCCGACCGGCCCGGCGGTGGAGGCACTAACGGTGTTCTTTCTTGCAGGCCTAGGTTGAGAAAGGCGTTGCTCCATCTGGATCGAAAACCAGATCCAAAAGAGAACTAGATCAAATACCTCCCCACAAATAACTCGCCATGACACTTTAGCTTCGGCTTTAACATAGGTGCGGTGAAATTTCCTGTAGGTGGCGGCTATACAACGACTTTATTTTCGGTTTAGATATAGCGATGGTGAGATGTGCTCAATTGCTGCAGATGGCTACGTGGGTGCTCAGAACAATACTCACCGCCAAAAATGTGAAAAATAGAGAGAAACGTGGGTCCTCGGTGTTTGACAAAATGGCTATAGACAATTTGTCATGCTTCAAGACACCTCACTAATCATGTGGGACCATGGCTTCATGTTTTATGCATATCTCAAAAAGTAGTCTAAAAAATGTCGTTGGCTTTATCCACTACCCAAAAATGTGGTAATTATCTCCAAGTAGACCACTAAATCTGTACTAATCTATGTATAACTTCACGGGGACGTCGGCTAAGTTTTTCAAAAGATTTTAGCAACTTAGTTACTAAAATCAACCATGATTTTAGCAAATGAGTTTGCTGAGTACTAAAATCAGCAAACTCATTTGTTAAAATCATGATTGATTTTAGCAAATTTTAGTGATTAAGTTGCTAAAATCATCTAAAAAATACTAATCTATACTTGACTAAACAAGTAGTTTACTAATTCTTAATGGAGAAAACCCTTCGGGGTCACTGGACCATTTTGTCGGTCATTAACTTTAGAACGTGGAAATTCAAATAATCCGTCCCCGTTCCACTAAAGACCTTGTTCAGTTGTTAATGAAGTATGGAAAAGGATGAAAAAATCAACTTTGCCATAGCTTTTGGATGTTCAGTTACCTGGAATATAATAGGACCTCCAAAATTATTTTTTTCACTATGACTCACTTCCCCTCAAAATGCATCCTGCAAAAAGAAAGGAATTATATGTCATGCGAAAGTTTACTCCCGCCAATTACACTTCCCTCGAAACATCCTTTATCAAGTGAACACTCACGGGAAAGTAAATTTCTCTTTCCTTCACTTATTTTACTTTTCTCAACATTAACTTTCTGGCATAACATTCTTGGCAAATGAACGAAACCTAGTAAATTATTGGATTTTTGGTTTTTCACGCTTTTTAAGGCAAGTCATCATTCTCACATACATCAACTAAAAATACCAAAAGCCAAAAAGGCAGCTTAATTAGTAGAACACTCCAATTGGCTATCCCCCCACAATAGTCCTTTTAAAAAAAATTGTTTTATGAAATACAAAAAGTAGGTGGATAACATGATGATGATTAGCAGATGTACCCAAAATCAAGCCTATAATGGTGACTCACTAGAAGCATTTAATAGTTGATAACACAAATTAAGCACATGCATGGCACATGTACCCTGTTGGTTGTTTATCATGCAAAACCATCCCATCTCCATTGACTTCCTTGGATCAAAGGTCGTGAATTATTTGACTTTTAATCCCACAGCGTTGGCATAGTGGTCAATAGGGGCGTCCACGGATCTGTTCCGGCCAGATCGGTCCGATCCAATCCGCTCGTGATGGATTATTATTTTTAAGATCCGCAACCATCCGTGGGTGACATATGGATGGTTCAGTTCGGTTGCGGATTGAGCGGATAGGACGGATTTGGCGGATCAAAGAAGGATTATTAGGCGGATTGGGCGGATCGAGCAGATCCAACCCGAACCGAACCGAGCCGAGCCAAACCGCATCCGTCAAAATAAAAATATTAGGATCTGTATCCATCCGTAACGTACCTTGGGTGAGTAAACGGATGGATTGGTTTGGCCGGTTTGGGCGGATTGAACGGATTGGATGATCTGTTGGACAGCCCTAGTGGTCAATACTTGAGATTTAGGAATTTGTTCTCTCCTAAAATTTCAAGTTCGAAAGTGCTATCAACTCCATTTGAGATGGTTCATACGGAGTTTTGCTCTGATTTCAAATGAAATCCCGCTTGTAGAAGGCGTGATTAGTTTCCTATAATTAGTCTATGTTCACAGAAGTTGGACCGGACACCTAGTTATAAAAAATGAATTACTTGACTTTTTCAGATGCAATAATCAACTTCTCTTTCCATATTGAAAATTTATTCCAAAGGAGGAAAGCAACCCATTTTCCAATCTTATCCAGACATATTACATCATCTTGATCTTAAAATTGCAACCACTAACCATAAACAATACATATATAGACATATGCTACAAATTGAGGGGAAAACTTTTGTGCAACCACCAACAAAATCCTAAGCTACACATGGCCATTGGTTGGTGCAAGTCAAACTAGGCTGTGTGACAGATTGGATTTAGCTAGGTCACTTAAATAATTAAATTTCATATCCCCAACTCATGAACTTCATGATCCACTTTGGCATTATTGTTCATGCCATTGCCACCTGTCAAGTAATTAAGGGTTTCCTTTTGTAATGGGGGTACATCCCATTAAAGTTTTTTTTTTTCTCCTAGGTTAGTGCATGATGATTTGGATTTTGGACAAGCTTAAACTAGGATAGAAAATATGGTATTTATTTCGACCAACTAGGGGTGACTATCATTTCTTGCTTAGGAGTGGATTGATAACGTAATTCACTGGTTAGAAATTTGTGGCTGCAAACAAACGGAGTTGTTTGCGCGCAGTTTGAGGCTCAGCTCGGCTCGACTAATTTTGTAATCAAGCCAAGTTCGAGTTCGGGTTCGAGTTTTAAGTTTGTGTAGTAAATGAGCTGAGCTCATAACTCTAAAACTTAGGTTGGATCGAGAAAGCTTGACTCGTTTTATAGGCTTGGCTCGTTTACTAAACGAGCTCGGACTTAACTCGTTTGTAAGAGCTGAGCCCCAACTCAAGTTTTGGGCTCGTTTAGTAAATGAGCCGAGGTTGAACTTGTTTCACTCCTAACTGGAACTTAAATGTTTCGAATTGAATTGAAATAATTTTGTTCCATTTTTTTTTTTTTGGAAAAAATAACAATATTTTGGAAGTACGATCTCATACCTCTTAAAAAATTAAACGAAAAATTCGGACTTTTTTAAGCAAGAAACGGCCTTCAAGCAATTGTATTCGCGATGTTGGACCCACCCTGACTATTACCACCACCGAAAATGAAAAATTTAAATTTTTATATCACTGTATATAGGGGTGGAAATTTCCTATACGATACGAACCCGACACGAAATTAATGGGTTAGGATTAGCTATTTCTGACACGAAACACGAATATTTTTTTTGATCACTCCCGAAACACGAATATGATACGACACAATAACACGAAAAGTTAAATAGGTCAGGTTAGAGTTGAAAAAATTCAGACACGAATACGAGATAACACGACAAGCATGACACGAGACGAGAATTTATGGAAAGACACGATAACATGACACGAACCCGACACGAAATTAGCAGGTTAGGGTCAGCTATTTCAGACACGAAACACGAATATGACACGACACGATAACACGAAAAACTAAACAAGCCGGATTAGAATTGAAAGAATTCTGACACGAACACATAATGACACGACACGACTTGATGCCCACCCCTAGCTGTATGTGTCAAACAATTTGTTCTAATTCAAAATCAAAAAAATTCTTTAAAATCCAGCATTTAGCATCTAAAAATTGCCATTAAAGTGGGCTCGAGAAGGCCCCACAAACGGGCATAAACCAAAACTGAAAATCACTGGAAGGCTGAATTTTCACGCCAATCAGCCAATGTTCATAAAAACAGAGTCAAAATAGATTCAGAAGCAAAATTAGAACGCAGAAATTTCAGACGTCGATTTCATTAAAAATACTCGGAAAATAGAAGGATCAAGTCATGCAGATTAAAATCCTTTCATTATGCGTACCAAATTGAAAGCCGAATTCTAACCTTTCTATGCAAGTAGATGGCATGTTAAATCTCGAGAAATTCTTCCTGTTGAAAACTGAAACACTAAAAACTAATCCTTCCGCAATGAACATCTAATATGCGATGAGCAAACCCATCGCTTACCAAAGCTAAAGATGATAAGCATTTGATCTGCATTTTCATTGTATCTGCTAAAGCCCACCAATTAGTTAACTGTCAACGTTCTCCGATTCCAGCCTCGCTTAATTTACAAATTTCAACACTAAAATCCCAAATTTAGTATACAATGAAAACGAACTGGAAAACCCGGGAACATGATCTGCCTTTGGTCTAGTACATTTCTTTTTCCTTTGGATCAATAGTAGAGTTTGAGATAGACTTCTTTTCAGAGATTTCATCATTCGTTGCCCAAGTGTCCAAACCCGAGCGAATGACTGGTGGTTTTTAGCATGTAGATATGAGCAAAACTAGTAGTACAACAAGTTGTAAGCAGGTAGATCTTGTATTCGATTGATATCTTCTAGAGATAGTTCTCTCTCCAGTTGCGTCCGTGTTACTCTTAGAACCTCCTGAAAGACAGGAATTGGTAAAGCATCAGTGCATCGGGTTCCTAGGTTATAGAAACCTGTTGTGGATGAAGACAATGAGTTAATCTCCAACAACCAACCCAACGAATCCAGCCAATGGCCAAGTTAAATTACAGATTCTGACATCAAAATTCGGTAAGAACTCATAGAAAAGGGAGAATCAATGAAGAAACAATATGCTGGGCAACAATAGAACCATATGCAAGACAACTACAGAAACAAGAGGACGTTGAAGCAAAAAATGGGATGCTAACACCTTTTTCCATGTTCAGCTGCCGAAAAAAAGGAAAGAAGTATATTCCCCAACCAATGTCATTTGTCTCGGGCTTCATTTCAATGTACAGCAGATGAAGAAAACCGCATCTATGGATGTCCCAAACTTAACACGATGGATAAACTGTCCTTTCTATTAACTACTGTTGCATCTAAAAACAGTCGGTCCCCAACATTCGGAAAAAATAAGATTGCTATCAGAACAGTAACGGTGCAGTGCTGCAAGCACAGATCGGTTCAAAACTGCAAGTGATATTGTGTGGTTTAACTTCAAAATTGACAACTGAAATTGAATGCTCAAGATTAAAAATTTCTTGTGATAACGGGAGTTGATGATTCAAAATCCATCATCTGGTGAAGACATGCACTTGAACAAGCAAATGGAGCCTTCTGCTCCCTTCGTACCCAAGAAAAGGAAAATAACCGTTGACGAGAATTAGGAGATTGATACAGAGAGTCAGCAGCCCAGGGCGATGACTAGTATCATCAAGCATGGAGAGAGAGAGAGAGAGAGAGAGAGAGAGAGAGAGAGAGAGAGAGAGAGAGAGATTACATTAAATTCCATATAGGAAGCACGCATAGCAAGCCACTGAGCATCCATCATTGCGAAAGCTATACAATATAAAACATCAAAGGCTTCTTCATCTTCTGCAATAGTAAAGATGCATGGTTTCATTAGTTAGGAACATGGAAAGATGGACAGCAAAGACACCTTAAGATTTAATTAGCATGGACACCTTACCTCCTAGTAATTTAACAAAATTGATTCCTGGGAGACATCTTGGTTTTGCTGCGAAAGAGATGGGTAAAGAAATTATAAACGCGAAGACAGACAATATTTTGCTTATCCATTCAACATATTATGGCAACTAATGTCCCGATGACCCCTTTCTGGAATTGATTTCCCTTTATGTAAACTATGATTTGTGACATCAGATGACAACATCGTAAGTTAACAGACCTAAGTACAAATCCAGCATTTGAATCAACATGAATGATACATTAATGCCGGCAACAGCGAATGGATATTCCCAGGCTGCTCGTTTCCCTCCTTTCTTGAACAATAACCTATGAAAAGAAGCCTTCATTTGAATTTCATGCAATTAGTAATTACTCATATTTTTTTTGCAGAATTTTGGATATACATAAAGTGAAAATAGAGACAGTGAATACAAGGCATACTGCATTTTTAAATCATGCACCACAAAAATAAAATAGAGGAAGCACCAGCACAAGGACTTTCTATTCATACCGGATAATTCCTTGCAAAAAACAGCAAATTCTCGAGCGAAATAAAACCACAACCCCTGAAAACAATATAACTCTCAATGATGGAGAATGAAAACACAAAAGTTTAGCATAATTAAAAACAAAAATCCAAGTAGAAATATGTTTCTGAATGTATTCGAACATAGAACTTTAATGTCACAGTATCACTTCTGCCTCAGGCAGAGTATGCCCAATAAACTCTCTATAACAAACCAATCATATTCCAAAATAGGGTTCAGCAAGACTTATTCAAGCTAGCCTTTAAAGTTGCAGAAATGTACCTAAAGTCGGTTGATGGATTAGGACCCTGCCAACCCATATCTTTCCATTGTTCAGAGATCAAACCTCTAAGAGTGACATCAGGGAAGGCTGCAAACCACAGATCTCTAAGAGCTTCCTACCAAGGGAGAGAAATAATGAGATCTAACCATACATATCTACCATTGTAAACAGAACAAAGAGTTGAAAACTACTGCCATGCACCTTCAGTGGATATACAGAAATAGAAAAAATAAAAAAAGTACTAAAACAAAAGTTCTATGGCAGACAATCCTAATAGTACTACTAAAGTAACATGTGATGTAGTAACTTTTAGGGTATTAGTGTCATTTTGTGTGTCTTTAGTGTTAGTGGGTCTATAAATAGGTGTGTGAATCTTTCATTTAGTAGTTTTTATCATTTTAAGAATATATTATCAAGAGTTCAACTCTTTGTATGCCATTTTTGGGAGTTTCTCTCACTAGAAATCTCAATGGAATATTCCGGTTTGCACCATATGGTATAAGTGCACTGTTTCTGCTGGTTGAATCGTATAAATGCAGTTTCAAAATAACATCTCAAGAAAAAAGAAACTTGAAAAGAAAAATAAACTGAAAACTACACAGGCATGAAGTAGGAAAGTACCTGATGGTCAGCACGAGTCTCATCAAAAGGTACGTGCAAACGCTCTTGAAGATGTTGAAGGCTCTGTTCCTGCTAGAAAGTTATAGAGCATCAGAGAGAGAGAGAGAGATCAATAAAATTCACAATCGCATGATGCAATACATACATGCATTTAATGCTATCCCAATTTACCTGAAGAGGACTCAAAGAAAAGTCAATAAACTTGCCACTTCCATAACGTCTATTGCCTGAGCGGCTAAAGATCCCTCCTATCCATGATCGCGGTCCAACCATAGCATTAGCTATCACAAAATATTGTTAGTGAAATAAGAGGAAATGAACCGAAGTGAATAGTTCAAAACTTAATGTTGCTATGAAGTTGAACCTAGGAGAAATACAGTCTAGCCCAATGTGCTTTTGAACTTGTATGGGATCTCATGAAGGGAGTGTAACAATACCCTCCGTTTATTTGCTAATCTACCTATAAATATTTAATAGCACGAAATAGAAGAGAATCTGAGCACAATTCATCATCTCTTCAGAAAGAGATCCAATTAATCACAAGTGATCAACAAAGATGATAAAAAAGAAGAATCAACTAAATAGAAAAACAACCAAAAACATCTACCAAGGGAGTTTATTGTATAATTGAATTACAATTGTCTTTCATTGCAATATCCTAGTTGTCTTTAACAATTATTCCATGCAGTGATGATATTAAGAGTTACATTTACGTGGGCCAACATGTTTGATTAGTATGGTATAGATTGAATAAAAGAAGTTTTGTTTTACAACTCAAATGAGTTATTGGACATTTGAAATAATAACCTTCATCAATAGTTCAAAATCATTAATTGGTGGATTACTAGCATGTCTGATTTCAGTTTAAATCATCACATGGCTAGGTTGTTTTGATTTATCAAACAACAATAACGATCTTTCAGCATATTCTCATGAGGACAACACTGAAGTAAAGCTAAAGAAAAGAGTTGGCAGGGATGAAATGTTTTCTCTTAACATAAAAGTTAGAACTTGATTATAATGCCAGTATTATGACATGAATTAGTTTACAATCTCTTTACGCAACAATTACAATTCATTCATAATGCTTCCGCATTCGTCTATTTGGAGCCTGTTTACTACAATACAACTGAATATAGTGTTACATACCCAAATAAAGGAAGTAACAACCGAACAATGCAAATAAGAACATGGGTAGACCACACACTCACACACACAGAGAACTTCCGAGAATTTAAACTCACCAAAACATCGAGCTAGCTGTGTTCCTACGTGAGCAGAATTATGAGACCATGCCAACTCTTCTTCACTGGCCTTCTTGTGTCTCCAATAAACTTCATCTTCATCAACCTAATTATCAAAGCCGCAAAGTAATTGCAAAAAGATAATGAGTGGTTTGATAAACTACAAGAATCATTTTTCCAAATTTCACAACCAAAAGATTATCAGCACATCAATAGAAGGATAACGGAATTTCAAAAATACACTTTGTGGTCTTTTGCGGAATAATGTGAGAGAAAATAGTAGGGGATAGAAATAAAAATTAATGACATTGGAAACACAAATTATCAATCAAAGAGTTACAATGACGTAAGGGTCCAACTGCAATGCAGGATTTGAGCTGAGAACATATGGTGAAGACAAGGGCATTTAGAGGTAATTCTTGATAATTAATTCTAACAAGTTTGATTCCAAATATAAGATAAGCTCATCCATTGTGTTTAGAGAAGGAAAAACAAGATGCATGAGGTAAGAAAGAAGCAATGAACAATTGGTACATTGATCTTTACATTTATAGGTAATATAATTACATGTAGCATAAGCTCTGTAAGTAATTAGAGGAAGGCACGACACAACCCAATGGGTATTTCTATGAGACTCCAAACAATATTCAATCTAGACCACAATGTGATTGAGTAAATAAGCAAAAATTCATTGTACATAAGATTTGCATCTAGAGTTACGGTTAAAAACTTAAAATTCACTCATAGTTGAATCAAGACGGGAAACATTGCAAGATAAAATGTATACATACTTACATAGAAGGCTCCTAATCATTGAATCGACCTTCTTGCAACTCAAGATATAAGCTCATTGTAAACTAACAAGCATTTATAGGAAATTCTGGTTCTAAATACGAAAAATCACAAGCTACCAAGATAAACTCAACATATTGTCTGAGACAAAATTCTGAACTAATTTTAGGCATCAAAGCAAGTTCCAGCCGGTGGGGCCATTAACTTTCACAAGAGGGTTGAAGGAAACCACAAAGTGAAAAGAAAAGAAAAGAAACAAAGCATTATATGATTCAGCAGCAGAAGACACAATGAGAGCTACTGGAAAAGCTGTATAACACAAATGTCTAAACAAGTTTTCAAAATTCCAACATTTCAAAGTTCATGAAGAATTTTGTGAAGGGTGTTTACTCTGTGATGAGAAGAGCAAGAAGGAATGCATTGCCTACGCCTTATTCTCATCAGAGACAGAAAAATGGGAGGGGATCAGATTCTCTAGCCCTTTCTAACCCAAAAAGCAAAAAAGATTAAAGCAAAATCATGATTAAAGGTTTAAGCCCATGATAGCGCCAACCCATGCTTTGCTCCCAAATTTCAACACAACATCATCATTCCACAATCTCTCCTCAATTCTCTCCCTCTCTATCACACAAGCCAAATTGTTGCAAGAACACGGTTTAGCAGCGCAATTAAAGGGAACATATGTGTTTTGCTTTTTACTTTAGTGCTATCAAAAGGCAACGCACAGGTGTGACGCTAAAAGGTACAAAATTTTTGAAAAGGGAAAGGGAAGGAATATGTGCCTTTCTTTGCATTAATCATAACACAAGACAAAAAGAAAATCCTCACCCACAAAACCCAAAAGCTAGATACAAATACATCTGTGAATCTGTTATATATTTACTATTATAAATCTAACAATTCTCTTGACGTGAACATCAGTTTTGAGGCTGAATAAAAAAACTGCCCCCTGAATTACCAAACAAGAAAAAAATTTACTGCCACCCTAATTTCGTTCTCCCTTATTTTTCCTCTTTCCATCTTTTAAATAGCACGGTTTGTTCATGCATCGCGTGCGCCCGGGCAAAAACTATAATCTTCATCTTTATAGTAGACAATAATGTTAGGAGGAGGACATAGAAATTGAGAAAAATGAAAAGGGTAAAGTACCTTTTAGGCCAAATGAGACGAGGAACTGCTGTTTGTGATGGAGATAGGTTCTGGGTGGGGACCTGTGGACGAAAATGGTGGGGCCGGAGCTCGTACAGGGTTAGAAAGAAGAAGAAAGAGATGGAAAATGGCATCTGGGTGGTCTCTCTCTCTTCAATTTCTGAAACCAGCCAAATTGCAGAAGGGCCGCCTAATCCGTAGTTGCCTCCCGGTGTTTCTTGGTGACACAAGGCCGCGTTTGTTTGAGCGATTATATTCAGCAGATTGTTCGAAATAGTCAAATGCCAAAGGGAAAAAAATATATACTCCCTCCATCTCTTTTTAGTATAAACATTTCCATTTTGGGTTGTCTGTGTTTTGAAAAATTAATGGGTAAAAGTTTGTACAATTATTATTTTGCCATTTTGAAAAGTTAGTGGAAGAATAATTAATAAGTAGAAGTGGAGAATAGTTTTGGAAAATAGAGGTAAAAGTTGATGTGAAAAGTGTAATGATAATGTTTCTTTAATAAATTAGATTTTCGAAGTAAAACACTTATGGGGTGTTCCGCTAAGAAAGTTTTGTTTTAAAATTGCCTTGATTTTTGTGTTCACACCTTTTTATGTGATGTATTGTGAAATGATGATCTGTCTCGGTTTTTTAAAAAGGAATGGAGAGAGTAATTTTTTTTGAACGGCGAAAAAAATGACACTCCAATTACATATTTTTTTCCAACGAGTGACGCGTCTTCAGGTACAGAGGGGAACGTACATATCAGGTACCAACTGAACTAGGAGACCCACGTGTGGGTCCCACGCGAGTGATCCAAACCGTTTATTTATCTTAAAACATTAAGAAATGGTGGAATTTTGAATCAATCATTTACGCAAGTTGGATTGAACTGATTTCTCGAGAAGGCCACTAACGGGGGAATTTTGGATGAACCTCTTACGCATGTTGGATTGAGCGGATCTCACGGGAGGGCCATTCGGAAAAATATTTTAAGATGAATGAAGCGGTTCGGATAACTTGTGTGGGATCCACCGAGTGCGGGTGGTACATGATCTGTACATGGGGTCGGTACACCTTGAATTACCCTTTTTTTTTGTTTTTTTGTTATCAAAGATGGCTATTGTCATTTCTCTTTACTTCATTTAAGTTACTGCTCCCTCCGTCTCTTTTTTAGTGTCGACATTTTTCATTTTCAACTGCCCCTTAATAAGTGTCTTTTGAAAAGTTAATAGGTAAAAGTTTGTGCAATTATCATTTTGTCATTTTGAAAAATTAGTGGGTAAAAAATTAATGAGTAAAGGGAAATATAATTTTGATAAGTGGGGTAAAAGTTGACGTGAAAGTTATAAAGTGGTGGTAAAGTTGATGTGAAAAGTGTAATATATGATGATGCTTCTTTAATAAGTTAGATTTACGAAGCAACACACTTAAAAAGGGACAGAGGGAGTATTTCATTTGCAATGAAAATTTAAAATATTAGATGAGCTTAAATCAAAGATCTTAATTTGAGATTTACATTAAATTTGTGCAATAATATTTCTACTTTTTTACTTTTTGAAATTATACTCAAAGTCATTTAGACACGGGTTGAACTTGCTCTTATAATACTACTAATAATGTTAGGCTACGTGCTACACATGTAATTGCCCGCTCATTGTTGTCGAGATGATCTGCTTGAATTATTAAATTCAAATAACTTTGTAAAATTTTTTTACGATTGCATTTTGTGGAACTGTATGTGAGAACAAACCAAATGGTAGTTCATGGTGCAATTGTGCCCCCTTGAATTGTGATTTTTCTCCCCTTTTTGTTCATTTGTTATTCTCTTCCTAATTAAACTAAATAAAATAACCAAACCAAACCTCTCATCTAAAACCCATCTATGAAATACCTAATCGTGTCTCCACTACTAATAGCTTACACACGCCAAAAAAAAAAGGGACGTAGACGAAAATAAGGGAAAAGAAGAAGCAAGGGAAAGAGAAAAAAGGAAAAGCCCATAAATAAGGTAAAAAAGAAGAAGAAAAAGGAGCACCATGTGCTCACACTTGTCTCCCAAAATCCCAGAAATGCCCTTTGACATATGGTCAAAACCCAGACAAAATAAGGATGTAGACGAAAAACCTCGAAAGTCTGGTAAGGACAATACGGTAATCATGCAAAACTTATCAAGATGACCTGAATATCCTTCCTTACAAAGCCACACACCTCCAATTATTGAAAAATAAGGATACTTTTATCATTTCTCTCACATGGTGGCAAGACACCACTAATTCCCTTATTGTACAAGTGAGTTGGTATATAGACTGCTAAAACCAAGTGCAACTTGCCACCGTGCCCTGTCAATGGAATGTAAACCGGGAGCAGCACGACGAGACAAGTAAAGAAGGAGCAGGCCATCTATTACTTCGGCAAGAAGTTCACCAACTAGGAGTTCCGATACTTCGTTCTGGAAAGGTCATGTTGCGCCTTGGTCTGGACCGCAAATTGTCTTCGACATCACAATTCACATGCTCAATTATTCAACCATGCTTGTTGCTAGAATGGACCCACTCAAGTACATATTTGTAAAGCCCTCTTTGACAGGGCACGGTGGCTAGGGGTGGGAATTTCTGACACGACACGAGAACACGACACGAAGTTAGCGGGTTAGGGTTAGCCATTTCTGACACGAAACACGAATATGACACGACACGAGAACACGAAAAGTTAAACAGGTCGGGTTAGGGTTAAGAAAATTTTGACACGAACACGAGATAACACGACACGGCACGGGAATTTATGGAAAGACACGATGACACGAACTCGACACGAAGTTAGCGGGTTAGGGTTAGCTATTTCTGACACGGAACACGAATATGACACGACACGATAACACGAAAAATTAAACAGGTTGGGTTAGGGTTGAGAGAATTTTGACACGAACACGAAATGACACGACACGAACACGACACGACTCGATGCCCACCCCTAACGGTGGCAGATGCTGTTGACAGAATATAAGATTATATATGTAACCCAAATGTTGTTGACAGAATATAAGATTATATATGTAATATAATCTTCTAATCCGGACCCCCGGATTGAAGGTTTTTTGATTTTTTTTTTGTGTTTGCAAATTGTTTTAACAAAATCCGAGCCGTCCAATGTGTCCTGAAGGTGTTTTCCAAGGTCCATACGGAAAATCTTCAAAAAAAAATACCGGGAAGGGCTTGATCCATGCATTTTTCGCAAAAATTGTATATTTACAATTTTCAAGAAAATATAAAATCAACCTTCCCTTTTTTTGAAGATTTTCGTAAAAGATTGGAAAACAAAATCACAAGACGGATAAAATCAAAAAATTCGGATCATGGAACCTAAAATCCTGTTGGAGAATGGATACTATATATGTAACCCAAATGCTGTTGACAGAATATAAGATTATATATGTAACGCAGAAGACAATATTTAATTAAGAGTACGTTTTACGGTTTTAGACAGAATCTGCTGGTTCATTCAAGAAGACATATAAAATCAACCTTCCTTTTATCTATTCGTAAAAGATGATGATAAAATCAAAGATGATAAAATCAAATAATTCATTCAAGAACTTACCGAATCTGCTGGTTCATTTAGCTACAACACTTCGGTACATTTGTTGATGTACTGTACATGAGCTAATGAATACTTATACTCTACCACAGGTCTCTCTCTCCTTAGCCCCTTCTCCCTCGAAATGGAATGCAAAGAAAAAAGAAGGTTCAAATACTGTTTTGGTCCTTGACGAATGGCACCGATTTCAAAATCGTCCTTATAAGAATTTAGGTTTCAATTTCGTCCTTCTAAGAAGTTGGAGACGGAAACAGAGTCTCATTACATAAACCCAGCTCTTCCCCCTTAGTCTCATTTCCTTGATCCCCCCCAAACCCTAAATTGGGCAGCCCCAAATCAAACCTAACCCACACTTCCCAATCATAAACCCAGTTCAAGCCAAAATCACTATGTCTTCAGGGTCTTCCAGTTCAAGCCAAAATGCGAGTGAGACCAAATTGCTATTGTGGAGTACAGGCCTTCGTGTTCACCTCTTGGACACCAGAAAAACCCATCTCGGAGGTTCTTTGGATGCCGAAAGCACTACATTGGTGAGCCTTGTGACTTCTTTGAATGGTTGGATGACAAAATTTGTGCACGAGGGAAGATGGTAATTCTCCCATTGAGGAATGAAAATCTTGTGTTGCATGCAAGAATCCAAGAGTACGAGAAGAAGATTGCAGAGTACGAGATAATGGAGAAGAAGATTGTAGACTATGAGGGAATGGAGAAGAAGCTCAAAGACTTCGACATAATGGTGGCAAAGTTGAAGGGTTACGAGGAAAGGGAAAAAAAACTCTGGAAATTCTTGGTGGCTATAGCTTTGTTTATATGCATATTTTGGGTTTTTAAGTTTGCTGTTGAACGTGGTAGAGGTGGAGGAAGTGGACTGTTGGGGTTGCCTGGTAGATTTGATTTGTAGTTTGGAATTGTAGTTAAAGAATGTTTGGTTGGAAGGTAGTGTAGTAATGAAAATGTGGAACCTCAGGTGTGATAAGCCTCAGACCTTCATCCATACTAAGATTAGGAACCCTAAACCACAACAACTTGTGCATAAGATAACCAAGCCTCTGAACTATATCTTTAGCCTCAAATTTGGACCGCGAGCCTATCTGAATCACAATCATCCAAGTGGTTTACTAAGCCATTGACATACCTAGTAGGGTTACAGACAAAGTATCCACCATGGTGGACCTCTATGGTGAATATAATATCCATCTGGGAGTCATTGAGTACAGTGTATGTATTAGTATAATGATAATGAATGAGACCACAACAATATTAAAATGCAACCTTTACTTTACTGTCTGTCTTTGTTTAAAATTGACAATTTTTGGGTTTCGAGTAGGACTTTTGCCAACTAAGCATTAACATACACTATATAAAGGTAAAGAAACACATACCTTTACGGGAAAAGCGAATGAGACCACCACAAATTGATCGTCTTTGTTTTCTCCTGGAACCCTAAATCGATCTTCACTGCACTTCAACAAAGCCCTTCATTTCATCATGGAGGAGACACTTTTATGTGTGGAAAAGGCGAGAGAGAGGGAGACAGAAAACCCTAACCTTATGAAAGGGTTTTGGGGCTGCACATTGTTAGAGTTTTGGGGGGATCGAAGGAAATGAGACTAAGGGGGAAGATCTGGGTTTATTTACTTGGGGGATGTGGAGTTATGACATGGACTCCGTTAGTCCATGTCATCGTTTTCCGTCTCCAACTAGCCGGCAAGGGTAACATTGAAATCGTTAGTTTCTTAGAAGGACGAAATTGAAACCTAAATTCTAATAAGGACGATTTTGAAATCGGTGTCATTCGTCAAGGACCAAAACAGTATTTGAACCAAAAAAGAAAAGAAGAAAGGGAAAGACAATATTAATAAAGGATATACTTCATAAAATAGATAGTATTATTGGAGTATTGTAAGATATCTTAGATATGAGTAGGTAAAAGGAACAATCTGCATTGTTCACTAGCATTTTTGGAGAGAAACTGTTATACTTGCTCTTATGGAAGGTAAAGAACAGGGACTTGCCTCATCCAGCAAGACACCGTAGTAAAATCTAGAAAATTGTAAGTTGTGAAGGTCATGGAGAGATTCATGAGCTTTTTTTTTTTCCTTTTCTTTTCTTTTTGGCCATATGGTTAGTGGGAAAAATTTACCTAGTTTTCCAAAAAAACTATCTGCTTTTCTTCTATCAGAGAGAGAAGAGCTATTTGTTTGTTTTGATTGAAGAGATGATTGGGTTTTGGAAATTTCTGAAGGTTGATTTTGTTTGTGTGTACTTTTAGATCTCTTTCTCCCACCTACCTCCCACAGGGATCTGCATAAATTTTTTTTTTTCGGGGAATGGAGGACCATCAATCCGACCAACCCGTTCGGCCTGATCCGGCCAACCCGATTAACATTCGGTCGGAGCCCGATAGATCTTTCGGTCGGAGTCGGGTCCAATTTCCTAAATCCGATCACTGGTCGGGTCGGGTCAAATCCGACCCGAACCCGAAAAATCCGACCAATGTGCAGCCCTATAAAATACTATAATCATTTGGAAAACTTATTCAGATCTTAACAACAAAAGGAAGTTTGACGTCCCTCCATAGACTTTAACCCTAAATTTTCCTCTTGAAAGTCAAGCGGTACAACAAGATGGGCTAAAGCCACATCTTAGATTTATCAACAATGTTATGGATACACCACATGTGCACACTTAATGCACACCACCCTGAGGTGGCAAATGAGGAGAGAGGCCCATTTTTTGGGTGAGCCGCACATTGGGCTTCTTCTCATTTGTCACCTCAGGGTGATGTGCATTAGGGTGCACATGTGGTGTACCCATATCATTTTCCTAGATTTACGAGATTCATTGAACAGAATTTTTGGATTTTTCCTCTTTAGTTTATGTTACAGGGAAGTGCTGCTTTTTTCAGTACTTCGATCCAATGAACCCAAGAGTAAAACCATTTAGACCGGTTTATAGATAGATTCAAGCGGGGGCTTTGAAGTTTTGAGGTGCACCGTGCCCTTATTGGTGAGA